>OZ005742.1:179567114-180167114 GCA_963930735.1 Dioctria linearis
TTTCCGCACACAAATTGGATGTCCAAAATAAATTTATCCATATTATCATCTGAGGATAAAATACGGTATGTGGCTATTTATGTAAAACAAATTTATTAAACGGTTATTATAACAAACTTGGCGAGGTGTTGTATGTTTAAACACGTTTATAGCAACTGTGGGGTTCTACGCCCGGTACTGCTGTATTTATGTAAAACAAATTGTTTTGAACATCAAAATTTGCTGCTTTTAACATACAAGACGTTGAGAAATCTTATTAAAACTTGTTGGTTGACTTTTAACCTCAAGATTTTTCTTTAGTGTTTTCATATTTAAATATTTAATGCTGCGCTTTCTAATTTTAATCTATAATAGAACGCATATTAAAACTTGTTGGTTGACTTTTAACCTCAAGATTTTTCTTTAGTGTTTTTATATTTAAATATTTAATGCTGCGCTTTCTAATTTTAATCTATAATAGAACACAAATTAAAACTTGTTGGTTAACTTTTAACCTCAAGAAAGCTCAGCGTTAGATATTTAAATATAGAAATACTAAAGAAAAATTTTGAGGTTAAAAGTTAACCGACAAGTTTTAATTTGTGTTCTATTACAGATTAAAATTAGAAAGCTCAGCATTAGATATTTAAATATAAAAACACTAAACAAAAATCTTGAGGTTAAAAGTTATCCAACAAGTTTTAATTGGTATTCTATTACAGATTAAAATTAGAAAGCTCAGCGTTAGATATTTAAATATAAAAACACTAAAGCAAAATCTTGAGGTTAAAAGTTAACTAACAAGTTTTAATTTGTGTTCTATTACAGATTAAAATTAGAAAGCGCAGCATTAAATGTTTAAATATAAAAACACATTAAAACAGCTTTGGGGTTAAAAGTCAACCAACAAGTTTTAATATGCTTTCTCAACGTCTTGTATGTTAAAAGCAACAAATTTTGATGTCCAAAACAATTTGTTTTACATAAATACAGCAGTACCGGGCGTAGAACCCCACAGTTGCTATAAACGTGTTTAAACATACATCACCTCGCCAAGTTTGTTACAATAACCGTTTAATAAATTTGTTTTACATAAATACAACAGTGCCGAGCGTAGCACCCCATAGTTGCTATAAACGTGTTTAAACATACAACACCTCACCAAGTTTGTTACAATAATCGTTTAATAAATCGAATTTGAAATTAATGGACATGGTTTTAAAGTGGTTCGTTACATACATGCTCATGTGTTATGCACATCACTGTGGTGAGGGTTTTTTAATATTACAGCGCAGAGTTGGTATGTAGAACAACAGCATTCCTTGATCGCATTATTCAAAATAATATATTTATTGTGTTTAGATACAACGCAGGATATAGAGCCGAGCGAAAGGCTGGCCCTTAAAACACCAGAAAAGGTGTTTTTGGTGCAATAGGGTGCTAAGAATATTGGATCACAGACTTTTTACCACTTTGGACAAAGCAGCGACAACACCATTATTGATAAATTGGAGGCGTATAATGTTAACATTGATGCGGCTTTCGGTAAAAATCTAACGTCAACCGCAAGTCGCTAGCGGACAGATTGTTGAACGCCCCTCAATAGCAGAATCCCAACATGCAACTTAACAACGTTGAATAGCACAGCAATTTGTGGGCTAGCACAATAAAAACACGTGATCCTACATCGCAGCAACCTGAGGAAGCAGACACTAAAAACTAAAATAGCTATATAATAAGCTTAAACGCTAATTCAGGGTCTGGTGATAATGTTTGGGGAATGGGGAAAGAGGTTTTACAAAACCAGATAAATATAAAGCTAGAAAGCTTTCGGGATGAGATAATTCAAAGTGTGCGTACACTGTTGGCGGAGACTATCACAAAAAAATTTCTGATGATTGAAAAGGTGAACGCATCTGATGATGAGTCTGCTAAAGATGGAGCATTGACTTCACAAAAACCTGTTTTTAGTTCAGCTGTTACAACTCTTTTTAATTTAAGGGGTAGCACAGCAATACCTCCAGCAACCATTAATTGGCCTATTTTATTCGACTACGCGTTTAATCAGCATGAGCAAAGAATAACAACTACGGTGCATTATATAAAGAGTCAATCTAGTTTTAAGCATTTTTTTAAAAAAATATGGGGTGTTTTAGCGGGCTATGCATTGGATCGGACACGTTATACGGTCATAGACGTTTTTTTTGTTGATAAAGATGAAGAGGGATATTTTACCACATCATTATCCGGACACAGCGAGTATAAAGATTTTTTGGTATATACATATGGAAGATTAGTCTTTATCACACGACCAATACCGCAAAATTATCACACCCCGAACGCCGCAACCCAACAACTCAACTATGATGATAAACCAACATATTCAGTTAGAGGTAGTAAAACCACATTTATTATTGCAAATTTTTATTTTTATTTAAACAGAAGTATATTAGCAATTGCATCACCATCTCACAACTTAGAAAAAAACGTCAAAAACCCGATTACCCCAGCTTATGATGTTAACCTAACCACGCCCGTTTTGTTACAGAATATTAAATCCGATTACGCAGCTGAAGGGGAAATTATGGACAATGATTTGGAAACCTCTGCAACAATGTTAGAAGCGGTGGCAGCCCCAACCACACATGTAAAAATTTTTAACACATCCATCACTAATACACCAGCAACAACCACGCCAACGGGATTGCAGATTGAATGCATTCCAGACGCAGCGGTTATGAAATTAATTTCCATTAAAACAACAGATTCTAAATATTCAGATTTTACTTTTGTTGCCACCAATAATACGTTTTTTTATAAGTTTTATTTGAGAATTGTATATGGGGTAAATATTGAAACGGTGCCAGTCGCTTCCGGCTTGAGCACGATAGCTATTTTCAATACAGTTGATCTGAACAGCGGCGTGCGGGTGGATGCCCCCAAACTATTTTTTACGAATAATAACTTTCACATTAAACTAATTAATTTTTTTACAAATATCTATGTTTAGGTTAGACAAAACATTTTATATGCTGATTTGACAAGATGTTATATAAGAAGTTGTTTGTTTTTTGCTTCTTCAAGCTCATTCTTTGTGTGTTATTCTTGAGCCCAATAATTATAAATTTTTTATTATCCACATTTTGATATTATAAACTGGAATTGCTTCACTAATTGCAAACTGATATTTATTAAAGCATGAATAAATATTACTTAAATCGATTAGTATTGGGTTTTCTTTAACGCTGCTAAACAACATATGTGTGAGTTGAGCTGTTGTTATAAAACAAAACGCGGCACGCTAGAAAAAAAATGACTTCTGGGGAAAAATAAACCGATTGAAAATGTTATAAATTTCTTTATTTCACATGTACCATCTTAATCTAATTTACAATATTTTTACATGTTAACATAAATCTATATCAATCTGTTTCTTAATCTAATTTACAATATTTATATTTATTTTACAATATTTATATACTATTTATATTTTTTTTTCATGTTAACACTAATCTATTTCAATTATTTTATAATGACCCCACGGCAACGTTTCGTGGCTATCTCTAATTAGATGTCTTTTATCATCATGTGGGCTTAGAGCAATTTTCGTTTGAGATGTTGAGCTAACTTCATGTTTTTAAGATTGTATTAAATTTTGAGTTATTATTTTCACACTGTTAGTATTCAAACATTCGACATAATCGTCAAAAGTAATTCTATTCTTCACAATCTGCCGTTTCACACCCTTGGATTTTTTAACTTTATCCCTCCCCCTACCCTGAGTGCATACATTTTCGATCTCAATCCCACAAATTCCGTCATAATGCAGCCATTGTTCTCATCTTTCATGAGGCCCAACACCTTTTTATTGACTAGAGGTATATCCCAGATGTTGTTAGGTGAATAGTCACTAGTGTCAAAACGCAAATGGCAGTCACGTTTAATAATATCATATAAGTCGGGGCAACTAATTTCATAAATTAAGCTATCCGTATCCGTATAACAAACAGCACAATTTGAACCAAACTGGGGAATCATATAATTATAATGGAATTTATAAATGGTTGTTTTCGCTAAATCTAAAATGCACATGCCTACATATATTGGTTTATTGAAATATATTTCTGTTTTGTTTAGCTCAATGTTCTCATTAAAAATCACTGAGGATTTAAACTCCGGCTTAGAGATTAGAGCTTCAGCTCCATATCGACCCAACCATTTCGTCACCAATTTAACGTGACTATGCTTCCGAACGTTTTCCATAGTTTTGCCGAACACGGCGTTATTCTTCAGCTTGAAAAGATTTTTCTCGAAATCGTTCTTGGACAACGCTCGCAATTGCGTATTTAAATCTATGTAGGATTTTAACCACTGGGTTTGGTTAAACTGGAGTATTCTATTAATTTTAGTTATCTTTAAGCCGTGTTTGAGAACTTGTTTTAAATTTTGGTAATGGATTACATACCTCGTTTTATTGTAAAGGGTGGCCATTAGTTTTTCCTGTTTTGATTTGGGGGCGCAGCAATGCTCTGGACAGAAAGGTAGATCTTTATGAAGATCATGAAGCTCTTGGGGATATTCCAAATCTACTTCTAAAATGTAGCCTATGGGTGAATCATTCGACACATCTTCCACCTTAATGTTGTTTACATTATCTACCCACTTGAAGCCACCGTAAGGTAGAGCTTGTGACATTGCCCAACCATATTGGTTATTAATGTCATAGTATTGCAAGAATTTTGCTGATGTATTTGGATCATAATCACTCATATAATATTTGTTGTTTGCTTTGGAGTAGCGTTTAGAGCACTGACTGAGGCCACCTCGGATACCACGCTCAACAAACATTAACATATCTATGTATGTGAGTAATTCCAACGATATATTAATATGCTTCAGCATAGCATCCCAAGCATAACCCGGAAGTGTGAAATAGTGAGCGGGATCTAACCCATATGTTTGGAGACAACTTGCGCGGAATTGTTCAAAAACATCTGCCAACAGAAGTACATCAGTCTTTAAATACAAATCGGAGTACTCGCCCAAATTTTGCATTGAAAACTCATTCCAGACTTTGTGAGCATGTGCATATTCTTCTTTGCTAACATTAGAGTCATTAAGTTTATTATAAAATTGCTCAATGGTTGGTAAAGCGCTTTCAGAGAACTTTGATGAATCATTAAAATAGTCGTATGGGTAAATACCCTTGCGTGTTAAGAGCTGAAACTTCTCATCTGATAAATTATGAAATTGTGACTTTAAAATAGGTAGAATGGTTAAATATGCGGAGAGTGTGTCTAAGCTACTTACAAGAAACCTAAATGAATCAATGAATCGAAATTTAATTGGATGGTTATCTAAATGTTTTGTAAACGATATGTATCGCTCTTTATTTATAGGAAGAAGATTAACCCTCCCTTCCAAATCTGAAACCAAATTTTTTATAATAAAATGCGAATCATAGCCGCTAAGATTATGGAAAATTATGGGGACAGTATGGCTATCTTTAAAATTTATATTACACTCACCATGTGCTGGTCCTCGGTATTTACCTGTTAAGTGACAGTGATCACGTACCTTTTTGGCATCCTCTGAGAACGGCTTTTCACAAATATGACAGAGCACGGCGGTCCCAAACAACACCATTTCCTCAGCAGTCATCTGATTCATGGGTAGAGGGTAAAGGAAAACTGTTTCCACATCCTCGGCAAAATGCTTTAATTCACACACAAACCACTCAATACAATCCACGCCACGATGAGACTTAAAAAATGATAGTGTGGAGTCGTAAGAATATTTAACGTAGTATGCAATACTACAAGGTATATGTCGTTGATACATATTTTCATTCTTACATTCTACTAACAAACATTCCAAGTCCGCGTATATTACAAACGGAGCTTCTATCTTATTCCTAAAATTCTTAAATTTAAGCTGCTTCTGGTCTTCAGATGGTAGTCGAATCTTGCAGTCGTTCAACAGCTTGCAGTCTTCCATATGACGCTCTAATGTGGTGGGTGAGTAAAAGAAGTGAAGACAGCGGTCACAGAAAAATTTTTGATTGTTATTTTTTGACAATTGGGATGATAAAAGCCTGAATAAGTTCTTTATCCAAACGTAGTGATATTGCACCGTTTTAGCAGCATCGCCGTATTCTTTCTCGTTGCCATCCTCATCGTAGTATTCATCTTGGATCATTAAAAGGTTGACGTGTTTCTCCTTTTTATTCTTTGTCAGGTATGTTGGAAGTGTAATAAATTCTCCTTTTTGCTTCTTGGCCATCCTCTTCAAAATATATACGTTGATGGAGATGTCATTCTGCTTCTCAAATCGCGGAATCTGCTTAACAGTCATCGGAAACTGAATTGCTGTCAAGCTCAAAATGGTGTTGTAGTGGGGGTATTTTGTTACACGTTGCGGATTCTTCTTTGCAGGATGTAGGGCCGATATTACTGCCCAAGCGAAACAAGCATCATCATCATTTCGAACGTTTATACAAGCCTTTTTCCGTTTTATTTCAGCAGGCAGCTCAATGTATGAGGAGCCCAGTTGTGGTGTAAATTTATTAATATTAATAACCAGATTTATAACTGCGGATAAAGACCACCCACTATCCTTCTCTTGGAACTCCTCAAGATTTTTCGCGATTGCATTTTGAATTTTTTCCTTGAACCAAGCATTCAAGTTGGATTCCTTGTAAATGGGGGCGCTTTTTGTATTTATATATTTAAGTTCAAATACTTCTTCATCACCCTTCACCATTTTAAATTCACCGCAAAACACGGCATTAACCTTAAGCGCCATTTCCGTTTTCAATACATTGTTAATACGACGGCGGAATAAAATGCCGCAATCTTCCAAAAACGTCAATGGTTCTTTATGCGTTAAATTGGTTATTGCACCGGTCCGCAAACGATTCTGGAACGCCGACTGAGTATCTTCCCACTTAACCCGGCTGCTTACATAGTTTCCTCTATTTGGGTTCGAGGTTTTATATCCACCACCAACTAATCTCAGCTGCTTCATTCGTAATCGAAATGTTTTTAAAATGCCTACGCCGTTGGTTAGACAATTTTTCCTACCAACTGTTGGGGCCGTTTTCAATGCAACAACCAATTTTCGTATGTTCACCCCACACTGCTTTATCGTACCTTCCAACAAGTCCAGGTTCTCTTTAGCTTTATGAAGCGCCGATTCTGCTTCTTTAATTATTTCCTTTACGTTAGGTGCCATTTCTCCAACCCTATTGCTTGCTTTCTTTAACAGTTTTTGATAGAACAACGTTTTCACCTTAGCGTTTACTGATAACTGAGTGTAGATATTAAACCCAATTGTTTATATAGTAATCTTGTCGCATAATCAGAAATTGAATGGCTGATTAAACTAACCTTCGGCAATCAAAATATTTCACCCGAATTTAGCCGTTTGCATAAAGTATTGCTAGTAATGTAGCTGCTTTACATTAAAAATTTTAAAGGTGCAATAAATTATTCTCAAGGTAAATCGTAGCAGGATGTGAGTAGAGCGCATTTAAACTAAAATCAATGTCACACAACAGCTTTAATGTAAACAAAGTACACCTCACCGTACGATTGTAAAATTAAACGGTTGATGAAACCTAACTTTGCAAATGCTGTTGTTATGATATTAGTAGCAGAACTAATTTCAATCATGTTTACAAATCATCCATAATGTTAAGCAACCTACACGCAAATATTTACATCGTTCTTACAACATTCTATGAGATGGAGCTGGTTATTAAAAATTTTAACTGATTCTAATTTATATTGCGCTAAAGTGCATCTTTTCTTCTGCTTGGAAGTATTAACTACACATACATGTCCCTTGTAAAATGATCGTATCAATATATTAAAAATTATGCGGTGATGGGGTATTATATAAACTGAATTTAGCCGCCCACATAAAGTGCTGTTAAAATATTGTTACTTTACATTAAAAATAAATAAATTATCTATCAATGAAAATTATCGCCCAATGAATCGTTGTGAAGTACATTTAATACCAAATCATATCAGCTTGCAATTTTAATCTGAAATTTGTACGGCACACATTTAAAACCAGATATTTTTTGTTGTGTGATAACCTTTATAAATGCATGCAAAGAACATTATTTTGTATATATTTTTAAAACTTTCCTTAATCAGATAGTATAAAATGAATCTGCAGATTAACTCCAAGCATCAGTCTGAAAATCGTTCAACAGAGCAATTGTGATACATCAACACCATGTGCTTGCAGAAAATAGTTCCAGAGGATGAGGCGCAAGATTTTACCATGCAGACTGCTTTTGAGTTGGCGGATGCTGACGTTTCTGAGGATGATGGTGGAGCATTCGAAGAAGATGGATGGGATGATCTTGAGGATCTGAGGGGTTTGCTGGCGGTGGATTCGAACACGCAGGCTGGGCAACAATATATAGAGCTACTATCAACGCTTTTACAGCAAGATTATACCCCTCCGGAGGAACTATATCAAGCTGTCCACTACTACATCCATCGGCATGATCCGGAAGCCCCATGGAATTTAGAGCTTTTTGATGTGCTGCGGGATTGCATCAATGGCTTGAATGAACGTCGCGCTCTACTGCGATATTTAGATAGGTAGATTATTAGTTTAGAAACGGTTAATGTGGATATAAAAATATTGTAAATAAAGAATGGTTATAAAGCGTTTAAATCTATGTTTTATTTTAAACTCCAATATAATATAATAACTCAATTAACAAATCATCAAATTTCACCCTAAACTGCTATACTTATAATGCCCCATCTTCAGCAGACTCATCATCAGATGCGTTCACCTTTTCAGTCATCAGAAAATTTTTGTGATACTCTCCGCCAACAGTGTACGCACACTTTGAATTATCTCATCCCGAAAGCTTTCTAGCTTCATATTTATCTGGTTTTGTAAAACCTCTTTCCCCATTCCCCAAACATTATCACCAGACCCTGAATTAGCGTTTAATCTAATTATATAGCTATTTTTGTTTTTAGTGTCTGCTTCCTCAGGTTGCTGCGATGTAGGATCACGTGTTTTTATTGTGCTAGCCGACAAATTGCTGTGCTGTTCAACGTTGTTAGGTTGCATGTTGGGATTCTGCTGTTAAGGGGCGTTCAACAATCTGTCCGCTAGCGACTTGCGGTTTGACGTTAGATTTTTACCGAAAGCCGCATCAATGTTAACATTATACGCCTCCAATTTATCAATAATGGTGTTGTCGCTGCTTTGTCCAAAGTGGTAAAAACTCTGTGATCCAATATTCTTAGCACCCTGATGTACCAAAAACACCTTTTCTGGTGCCTTAAGGGCTAGCCTTTCGCTCGGCTCTATATCCTGCGTTGTATCTAAACACAATAAATATATTAGTTTGAATAATGCGATCAAGGAATGCTGCTGTTCTACATACCAACTCTGCGCTGTAATATTAAAAAACCCTCAACACAGTGATTGTGCATAACACATGAGCATGTATCTAACGAACCACTTTAAAACCATGTCCATTAATTTCAAATTCGATTTATTAAACGGTTATTGTAACAAACTTGGTGAGGTGTTGTATGTTTAAACACGTTTATAGCAACTATGGGGTTCTACGCTCGGTACTGCTGTATTTATGTAAAACAAATTGCTTTGGACATCAAAATTTGTTGCTTTTAACATACGAGACGTTGAGAAAGCATATTAAAACTTGTTGGTTGACTTTTAACCCCAAATCTGTTTTAATGCGTTTTTATATTTAAATATTTAATGCTGCGCTTTCTAATTTTAATCTGTAATAGAACACAAATTAAAACTTGTTGGTTAACTTTTAACCTCAAGATTTTTCTTTAGTGTTTTTATATTTAAATATCTAACGCTGAGCTTTCTAATTTTAATCTGTAATAGAATGCAAATTAAAACTTGTCGGTTAACTTTTAACCTCAAGATTTTTCTTTAGTGTTTTTATAATTAAATATCTAACGCTGAGCTTTCTAATTTTAATCTGTAATAGAACGCAAATTAAAACTTGGCGGTTAACGGAAAAATCGTGAGATAACTAAACCGTTTTCCAAATATTATATGTATTTGTAAAAACTTATGACTGCTTGTTGGCAAAGTTTTTAAAATATCCGTCCGTATATCTCATTATACGTCCCACATTATTATATTAATCTTGCTTTATTTTTAAATTACCCATCAATTCTTAAACAAACTTGCAATAGCTTTTAAATATTTTGTAAAAACTCAGATTTGTAGAATTTTTATGCTAGCGTTGCAAAAATAATTTTTACTTATCTTTTTTCTAATGATTACAAAGTTGTTATAAGTGGGTATTATGCATAAAATATATTTTTTTTAAGCAATTGATTATATTTAGTCCAGATCCATAATGCTGAAATGTCTCCAGGGTAGCGTTTCTACTGAACCGCTTGTTATCAAAGGGGTTAGGTGTTATTTTACTCTGATCAGTGCTGAAGAGTACATGATGATAAGATTTAATTCCATTCTGCTAATGAAACACAAATTAAAACTTGAAAAAATTTTAATTGTTTTAGAAATTATCCAATTTCTGCTGCAATTACAATGTGTCATTCCGTCTACGTACGTATATGCATGTACATACCAACGATCACATTATCTTTAAGAATGTAAAATATCAAAACTGGAAAAATTTTATGTGACGTGAAAAATTAAACAACTCAACGGCTATCTACCTGGCACCCATTTTATGTGTTGAGATATACACAACAAATCAAGGTGCACAAGAAACTTGGCTAAAGCACACGTGGACTCATGTGCATATCTCTTTTTCTTTTAATCCGCTTGTTTAACAGTTGTTTTGATCAAGTAGCGTTAACATACATTTGAATGCGAAACCGGTTGAGGTAGGTCAAGAAACTCCCGCAAAGCTTTGTTGATGCGTGGATTGCTAACATACATATAATAAAAATTACTCTTTATAAGCAGCCGACGTCACGTTTTTCATGCTATGAGTGGTTGGCAGCCTTATTATGAAACTTTATACGTTCAGCAGCCGACGTCACATTTTTCATACTATGAATGGTTGACAGTCTTATCACGAAACTTTATACGTATATATGTGTATGTATATAACACGTGTTATTGCTCATCTGAAAAACGAGATGGTTTGAACTTGTTCTTCACATTCGAGTTCAATGAGGTAGGGGCCCCACGTGATGAAGTTTTATTTATGTTCTGTTATCATTTGGGGACGATCGGAGGCAAAGTTGTTGTTTATACTCTCTGATCAGGTTGTATTCAAAGCGAAAGTAGACTGGTGATACAGGAGCGGTGTATAAATGTTGGGTAATGTAAGTGTGCGCACACGTGATGCTGTTGGCATACATTTTGAATTAATATCGTTGCCGTGGTGTGTGTGTGTGTGTGTGTGTGTGTGTGTGTGTGTGTGTGTGTGTGTGTGTGTGTGTGTGTGTGTGTGTGTGTGTGTGTGTGTGTGTGTGTGTGTGTGTGTGTGTGTGTGTGTGTGTGTGTGTGTGTGTGTGTGTGTGTGTGTGTGTGTGTGTGTGTGTGTGTGTGTGTGTGTGTGTGTGTGTGTGTGTGTGTGTGTGTGTGTGTGTGTGTGTGTGTGTGTGTGTGTGTGTGTGTGTGTGCGCGCGCGTGTGTGTGTGTGTGTGTGTGTGTGTGTGTGTGTGTGTGTGTGTGTGTGTGTGTGTGTGTGTGTGTGTGTGTGTGTGTGTGTGTGTGTGTGTGTGTGGGTGTGTGTGGTGTGTGGGTGTGTGTGTGTGTGTGGGTGTTGTGTGTGTGTGTGTGTGTGTGTGTGTGTGTGTGTGTGTGTGTGTGTGTGTGTGTGTGTGTGTGTGTGTGTGTGTGTGTGTGTGTGTGTGTGTGTGTGTGTGTGTGTGTGTGTGTGTGTGTGTGTGTGTGCAGCGCGAGCGAAGGTTCCCCAATCGGCATCATACCCCCCCCCCCACTCATGTGTGCGGGCGAGACAGAGACAGATGATATGTGCGAGCGAGATAGTCGCAAAATGTGAATTGGGACCTCCATAAGAAATAACATGGGATTTTGGGCCAGAACCAACATTGCTTATCTACTTAGGTTCATTTTGATTGTTCCTCCACAGTATCCTTTGGTAGGTTTGCTCTGGAGGTTGCACCTTTATTATCCTGTACATTTACTCTATATCAGCAGACATAGCGAATTTGTACTTTCGCCACCTGAGGATGTTTGAAAAGAGTTCAGACTGCTGTACTGGACCCGTATGCAGCTGTTCGTTTAGACTTTTTCCATTAGTTGTTTTTGCGGAAGCATCAAAGACGACGCGAACCTTTGTGGTGGTGCTATCTTTGATAACAGTATAGTGACGAAGATAGTAGGTTTGTTCATTGCTTACTATCTTATTAGCCACTGTCATGTGACGAATGTCTTGTATTGGTTGATACAAGCTTTGTGTTCCCGATAGAGTTCAGGATTTCGTTCTAACTGCCGTTCTAGGCTGTAGAACCTGCGTAATGCCATGCCGCGAGAGTCACCTAGGCTAGGATTTTCTGCGATGAAAGTCAGACGAACTTCGTAACGGCCATGTGCGTTACGAACATGAGTTTTTTGATAAAACTCTTCACATTCTTGATCTGCTTTAGACAGCTTTCTTCCTGGATTAAATTCTTCAGTTTCTCAGAACTGACGTAAAAGTTTGTCCAGTGAAGTGTCGTCATCATAATGAGCCTTTGCTGTTAACGCAGATGCTGTTAAGAATGTGGATGTATTTTTTAACTTTCCGAAAAGTATCCATCCGAGGGTGCTGTTTTGGGCAGTTGGTGTTCCTGAAGGACCTTTCCGTAAACCTGCCAAGAGAACTTCACTGTACAAATCTGCTCCTAAAAGCAGATCAATTTTTCCTGGTTTAAAGAAAAACGGATCGGCAAGTGGTAGCTCATGTACATGACTCCATTCTTTATTTGGAATGATTGAAGGAGGTAAAATGTCCGTAATTGTGTCCACTATAAGGGCTGTAACTGTGGTTGCCTTAGTTGTGGTTGAATAAGGATAAAAGTTCAAAGTAGTTTGTTTTTGAACATTTGTAGTTTCAGTTTTCCCAGGCCCGTGATTTGAATTTCCCCGTTTGTAGTGGATGATTGCAGCTTACGTGCGGCGGCTTGGGTTACAAATGAAACTTGAGAGCCTGAATCTATCAAAGCTCTCAATACCAACATATTTCCCTTTTTTGTAGGAACGCTTAGCAACGCTTTTGCAAGCAGTGCTTGTTTGGTACGTTGGTTTTTTGCATGAAGCGTGTGAAGAGAGTTATTGGATGTGGAAGGTGAATTACAAGGTTGAGCTTCTGATTGCTGCTCCCTTGGCTTGATTTGGGTCGGGACCCTTGAAGTAGCATTATTCCTGTGAAGTAGTGAATGATGCCTCATTCCACATCGCTGACATGAAAACTTACTCGTACAAGTTTTCGTGCTATGGCCTTTTGATAGGCAATTGTTACACAATTGATTTGATGAGACAATTTTGAATTTATTGTCTACATCGAGTTTTATAAATTTCGGACATTTGGGTGTATGAAGTAAAATGGTAGATGCTCTCGGGACTTGCGCATTTTTGTTGGCTAGGGACGGTTTGGTATCGACTATGGCTTCTAAAATTCTAAATCTAGATTGTAAAAATATTTTTAAGGATTCGAAAGTGGGAAGTCCTTCTGCTGTATTTGAACTCTTGTTCCCATGCACGGTGCGTTTCTCCTGGTAAACATTGTACCACCATATAGATGAGAATTGCATCCCATTGCTTAGTGGAAACTTGCAATGCCTCGAGTTCGAAGATACATTCGGAAGACTTATCTAGCAAGGTTTTGATAGCCTTGGCTGATTCGTGGGCTGCTTTAGGTAGATTAAAGAGTGCTTTCAATTGGGTATTTACCAAGACTCGTTTATTATCATACCTTTGATGCAATATTTTCCATGCACTGTCGTAACTCGAGTTGGTCATACGAAATTGACGCAGTAAGTGCTCTGCTTCTCCAGATACACTTGACTTCAAATAAGGCAATTGCTGCACCGGAGATAACGCAGAATTTGAATGCACCAGCGAATTGAATAGATCGTGAAAAGGTCTCCATGAATCGTAAGAACCTGAGAATTTTGGGATTGTGATGCTAGGTAATCTCAGAGACGATGAAGTTTCATGTTCTGATTTTGGACTTGAATCAACCTTTGTTTCGAATGCATCTAATGCATCCCTAAGAATACCTCGAAAGGTAAAGTATTGATTTTCCACTTTTGATTTTCCAATTGATCATTTGCGAAATAGTCGTGCGTTTGAAGTTCACTATCTTCCAAAGCCTGCGTGGCTTAAATAATTGTATAGCGATTTTTTTTGTAATCTGACAAAATTTCACTTAGAGCGGTTAATCGCTCAGAAATAAGACTTTTGGTTCGTTTTTCTACATCAGTTCTGGCATAGTTACTGAACGATTTTTCGAAGATTATTGCAGAGGTGGCTTGGTTGGCAAGAAGTTTTTGAAGTGCAGACATGTTTAAAAGATTGACAAAATAAAACACTAGACCTTAAATCCGGCTCGAGGGACCATAAAATGTACTGTCCGTTAATAGAACGTACACGCAAATTTGATTAAGTGACTGAAATGAATACACTGGTAAATTTGGATCAAGATCAGTGGTCTATTTCCTAACAACAAATCAACACTGTTCACTTTCTTTGACTCTCAATAAAATACTGCACTCAGTTTTTAGAATCTCCCACTATTTAGATCAGATTATGTATAAAAAGGTTTCAGGTCAACGATTCAAAAGTATGGGAAAAACACACTCACAGGATTGTTAATAATAGATATATAAATAGATATTCAATATATAATATAATTTATATAGAGCAAAAGTTAGAATAATATAAATTCAAAACACTGGCACACGTGCTTAACTTAAATATCTCGAGTAATTGTATTAAGATAGAATTATATAAATTGTTGGGTCAGAGATCAACATACACCAGAAAACACACTTATTGACACCGATTTATAATGTAGGACTTTCAGAAATAGATATGTCGAGACAAAACTGTGTAGATAACTTTGGGTCTGAGATTTTTGTATTACACTAAAACACTTATTAGGACCAAGTTGTAATATGAGATCGTCAAAAAATGTAATAAAAATATATGTGTAAAATAGATATGCACATGAAATGTATAATATATATATGTGTATATAAGTCAAAATATAGTCAAATAGATATATGAATAAGTATTAAAATGTTACAAGTGACTGGTACTCACCGATAATGTTAAGCCCTTTGTTCTTGGTTAGAACAATTCTTTATTTCCGTCGAGACCAGAAATAAAGCGTTAATGTTAGTAAGATACTATCTCAGTCGAGACCCGAGATAATATTCTTTAAGTCAGTCGAGACCCGGCTTAAAATGGTATCTTATCTTCAGTCGAAACCCGAAATAAAATGCGTTTATTTCCGTCGAGACCAGAAATGATTGTTAGTAAAAGATTCTCTCAGTCGAGACCCGCGATGATATTCTTTAAGTCAGTCGAGACCCGGCTAAAGTGTTAGCTTATCTTCAGTCGAGACCCGAAATAAGATGCGTTTATTTCCGTCGAGACCAGAAATGTTTGTTAGTAAAAGATTATCTCAGTCGAGACCCGAGATAATATTCTTTAAGTCAGTCGAGACCCGGCTTAAAGTGTTATCTTATCTTCAGTCCAGACCCGAAATAAGATGCGTTTATTTCCGTCGCGACCAGAAATGATTATTAGTAAATATCTTATCTTCAGTCGAGACCCGAAATAAGATACGTTTATTTCCGTCGAGACCAGAAATGATTGTTAATTATTAGAAGTGAAATATCAGTCGATACCCGATATGAATGTTAGTCCCTAAGCCAACTTACCCCAAGCGATGCCAAGCACAAAAAGAGATCGCGATCAGTCAGCTTGTCGTTTATATAGCCCTTGCTTGCACACGACACCACTGATAGAGTAGCAGAGGCGCATGATTACAAGAATTGGCAATGCAGCTGTGCTCTTACGGTACTAGCGATAAAATTTGCCTAGCAACGAACAAAAATACATAGCAACAAGAAATTTAGAGTTTCACATGCTGCTGTGTTAAATTAATTATATTTGCAAAAAATATTCTCTCTATCACGTTGCGAATAAATTCCCGTTGAATGGTACTTGTAATGATGATAATGATAGAGTTGCAAATTGATCGACTTGATCTGATTGTATTTGTACCATGCATTGTAGGCTACATGACAACACATGCTTTTGTTAGATGTCGTACCCATTTTTATGAAAATTGTAATTAGATTGAATTTATTTTCTTTTCAGATTTCAATTTTAGCATGATATTTTTGTAATATGATCCCTTTACAGGAATTGTGTTTATCACGACTCTAAAGGTTCAAACGTATGAGAATAATTTTAATTTAATCTACTCGAAAAGGCTGTATACTTTTGTATTGTATTTGTGCAATATGTTAAATAGATGACAAATACATGGCTTTATTTGGTTGTGTATCTGTGTTTTGATTGAGAGTGATTAAATTAGATTTAATTTTATAAAAAATTTCATGCTTTGTTTTCAGGATATTTTCTTTTCAGAAGTTACCTGTTAAAAAATATATATTCGAAGCAATTTGGTTCGAACATAGAGTATCCAACTAGGATATATTCCTCGCCCTTGGCCTGAAATTTCCTGCGGCCAGGTCCAAGCTCTAAGGCAATTGCTTTACTACCAAATGCACGCATGATACCTACATATGGCTTCTTCGTTGTTCACGCTTCGATGGGAGTTGTATTGTCTAGTGCTTTTGATGTACATCTGTTCCGGATGAATGCGGAGGCATTTATAGCTTCCGCCCACAGTGCTTGTTGTAGCGCCGATTGAATTAACATACAATGTGCTGCCTCGACGAGAGTTCTGTTGGCCCGATCTGCAACTCCGTTTTGTTGAGGTGTATACTCAACACTTGGTTGTGGTGTCTTATACCTACCTGTTCGAGGTACTTTGAAAATTTACTAGATGTGTATTCCTTCGCATTATCCGTATCGTTGTTTATACTTTTTGAATTCAACTAAGATGTCAGATCGTTTCTTCAACATAACTACTTCTATATATCTGGTGCAGTCATCGATAAATGTCGTGAAATATTTTGCTCCCCCAATCGATTGTGTGCTCATGGGGCCGCAAATATCTGAATGCACGAGACCTATTATCTGACTCTCTCTGGTGCGTGATTTCTGAAATGAGATTTTATTAATCTTAGATTTGCTACAAATAACACAATTTATGTCTTTCGAATACAATCCGTCATTAATTCCTAGTACCATATCTTGATTTTTCAATTTTCATAAGTCTTTGAAATTTAGGTGTACAAATCTCTGATGCCATTTAATTGAATTTTCGGGGTCTTCACTTTCCGCGTTCATAGCATAAATAAGTTCTTTTACTACGTATAGTTGTCCACGTCTTTCTGCTTTCATGGCTACTGAGCCATCTTTTTGCATAACTAACTCACAATTTCTTTTAAGACACAGAATAATTGTTATTTTCAGATATTAAATTGTTTATTAATTTGGGGGCACATTAAGTATCCGCAAGTTTTATGCGCACGTATTCATTGTTTACTTGTGTGTTTGTTACTACTGTCCAGGCTCCACAAGACTCGACTACATCATAATCAGCTGTTTGAATACCACTTAACTTGTTATTATGCCAATCAATAAACTTCTGATAATCGTTGCAAATGGGAGTGTTTGCAACGCTAGCCACACACCATTCATCTGCACTAAGTGAGTTTGCATTCGAAGCGAGCAGCATCATCGTTTTTTCAATTGTATGGTTAGCACGAAACTGTCCCTTTTTTCCTCTGCAATCTCTAGCGCGATGTCCAGTCAAGCCGCATTTATAGCAATCCCCTGAAAATTTTCGATGCTTTACTTCGGATTTTATTTTTTGCTGATGCTTTGAGCCTTTGTTTTGACTATGCTCACGAAAAGAATGAGCGGTGGTGTACAAAGCATCCTGGTCATAGTCTTGGGATAACGATTGTTTGTTGCGTCTAGCATCTTCTTCAATAATCTTAATTTTCAATGCCTTTATATTCGGCAATTCATCTCGGGATTCCATAGCTACGCAGAAAGTTTCAAATTCATCAGGCAGAGAATTTAGCAACATTATGGACAATAACTCACCCGGTATAGTTATTTCGGCCTACTCGAGATGTTCCGCTTTTGATGTGAGATCATTTAAATACTCCGACATTGTTTGGCTGGGCTGTTTCTTCATCTGATATAACTGTTTGTACAGTACGGCTTCCTTCGATGTTGTGCACTTCTTAATGTAGTTTAATTGATTTTGTTTCACTGCTAGTAGAATAAATGCGAGCGACTTTGAGTCTTTGTTTATCCAATCATTTGCTTCAGCTTTTGGCTTTTGTTCACTGCCTTCGGTATAACCCCATAGTTCATTGCACACAAGCACACTACGCATTTGCAATCGCCAACATTCATAATTATTTTCGTCCAATTTCTCTATGTTTTGAATTGCATTCATTTTTTTTTGATAAATTGTCCTTCTTTAATTTAAGTTTCACCTTATCACTTTTAACCACTTCCGTTCACAACTAGGCCCATAACCTGTAGGATTATATTAGCAATGGGGTTCCGAATCACAGAAACACAACCGTTCGTAACAAATACTTTATTGAGACTAAGTCAAGAAGGTCATATAAAAGAATTGAAAGTGTATATATGTAGAAAAGCAGAGTGATTTAGTATTCATATACATATGCATACATAAGAGTGGTAATGCGAGTGCTATATTAGTGTAGTAGAAAGGGCGCGATGGTTTATCCAACAAGAACAACATCTCCGATTAGGATACGCTCTTCCTAGAAGCCACATCTGCGGCAAGCCTTCGTGAGCTTGCTGGTCAGAAGACTTCGTCAAAAATCTATGTTCGATCCCCAGCGGTAGAACTTCGTGAGCCTATCGGTCAGGAGAAAAATATAGATTGGAACAACGATCAATTAACAATATCGAAAGGTGGACATTAATAACACAGACAAACTATTTTTTTTAAATTAATTCTTAACTCACTATTAACTAGTGATTTTCTATTTTAATTAAATTATGTGATATATTATATATATACCTATATATACCAACATGCTCCCAATTTTAATCAATTTCATCATTTAATCATTCTGATCTACAATACAGAAAAAGACATCGGAAAACAAAACAATCTTATGCATATAAATAATATTTTAACATTTTATTTTTTATTAGAACTATTTCTCTTTTTTTCTTTAAAAAAGATTCTGGACGCCAGTATTTAGTGCTATTTTTTTTTTTTTATATCAAAATTGTTTCTTCTTCTCTTCTTGAAGTTGGTTATTCTTATGGAAGTTTGGTTGACCTTACCTGTTTTTCCTTTTTTTATATAAATGATTACATAGAAAAATTTCAAGTTTATAAAATTATATATTGTACACGAATCAAAAGCATGACTGAAGAAACCAATTCTTTCGAAGAGCTTTGCTTGTCTCAAGTCCCAAAACCGGCAGAAATTAGACAAACTCTGGCCGATTATCATAGAGCCAATAAAAGCAAAAGGACTTCAGATTTTGCTTCCGAAAAACTCCAAAATTTGGAAAAACTGTGGGCTTCATTTGAAAGAATTGAAACCTCGATTCAAGATCATGATGTATTCGATGAGACTCATGATTATTTCAAACAGTCATGCTATGATAAAATAGAAGACTGGTACAAAGTTACCAAGGCAACTCTGTCCGATAGGTTGAAGTCTATAACTCTCCATACAGAGCGAACAAATAACCCCTTTTACATTCCACTTACAAAAACTTCGCAAAAAACAAGTGCAGCTGATAACCAGGACAGCACAGACAAAGATCAGTCAAATACAGTACGGTTTCGGTTGCAAGAAGATAGACGAAAAACATTATCCCATATTATTCAATCTATAGATAATAATTCGCTTACAACTGGAACCCAGGCATATCTAAACCAAAAATTAAACTCGTTGCACAAATATTGGGACGATTTTGAAGAAACACATAATGAAATAACCTTGAATGTTGCCCCAAATGACAAAGACAGCTAATATTTTGCAAATGATGTTTACATAAACAGACACTGTAATTGCGCTGCAAGAACAGTTGGACTCTCGATTCCCAAACGTAACAAATAATACGAATAACTTCACAGATTATCACCATAATACCTCCTTCAGAGACCAATCAAATTTCTCCTTATCAGACGCAAGATCACTAATCCCTAATTTCAGTGGAAAAAAACACTCCTTCCTTAGCTTAATAAGGAGTAAATTATCTGCAGAGGCATATGATATTTTCAGGTACAATTAAGTTGAAGATTGGCCTACTTTAAAATGAATTTTAACTCAAACTTTTGAAGTAAAAATTCCCAGAACTACGCTACAATCTCAATTAAATAATTCTAAACAGAGAATAGGGGAAAGCGTGAAAGATTTTCTTAACACAAACCTATCTAAATTAAACGAGGCGACCCACTCATACACAAGTGAAAAATTCTTTTGAAATCACTATTAAAAGATAATGAATGTCAAGCAGTGAGAGCTATATAGGACGGATTATCCAATCCACAACTCCAAACTTTAGCAGTGCATTCCGATAAATCCTTTTCTGCATTAAAATCACACATTTTGGAGCATTCATCATGTTTAGAGCAGAAACAAATCGTTTCCCAAGCACAGGTAAATCAAACACCATTTGCGCAAGCAATAAATTCAAGTCAAATGCAATAGACTGGCGCATGCTGCATCAAGTTGCCCAGTCATACAACGCTCACGCAAAATTTCAACGTAGTTCCAAAACTAAACTCGCAATTACAACGCCCTACGGATTTCAATAAGGTCACATCTCTGTAGCGGGTCCCATCTTGTCGATATTGTCACCGAATTGGGCACACTATCGAAGAATGCCGGACAAGAGCTGCGAACAACAGTCGTTCTGGCTACAATTAGAGAAATCAAAATAATTTCCAGAAGGTGAACAATACTCCACCAACGAAAACGGCTGACAGACAGCCTCAAAATAGGAGCTGGCAGCAGCCAGTATTCCGAGAAAGTCGAACTCCACCGCCGAGATATAATAATGCCAATATCTCGGCTAGATCACCATCTCCAAAGAGCAGAAATAGCAAAACTCCATCCATTGAAGCCAGATAGCATCTGCTACAGAGATGCTGCCTGCAATATATACACATTATTTAAAGAGTCCACTTCTACAGAAGGACTCATTTTTGCTAAATTAAACTTGAATTCTGAACAAAATAACTCCATCCTAGAACACCCATTTCAAATTGGGGGAAATAACTCCATCCTCTCATACGATGGTCTGCTGGGTCATGACTTTTTATCTCGATACAATGCTAGTATCAATTACAAAAATAAATACATTTCTTTAGAAATAAACGATTCAAATGAATCTTATCCGTATGAGCAATATTATTCCAATTATCCATATGTTTATTTGAAAAGCGAAGACCCAGAAAAGAGGTCTCATTTTAAAAGTTTACTGTATACGGAGATAACATTCTCCAGTAGTAACAATTATAAAAAATGTTCTCTATTAATGTCTTCTCAAAGCAATAATAATATATCCCCATCCAATGTTTCACAAGAAGTGAAGCGAGAAAATGAATATATATCTCCTTCCATAGCTTCACAAAAGAAGCAGTCTAAACATGTAAACTTATCACCATCTACAGCCGAACACAAGGCTGAATTATCTAAAAATCAATCTCCATCATCTAGAGCTTAGGTGAAGTCTAGAATTAAATCTAATAAAACTTCAAGGAATTTCAATAAATCTACATCCTCTTCAAATTCTATCGAGTCGGAATCATCGATTAACTCCTTCAAAATTCCAAAAAGTTGGAATTATATCTCCTTCCTATTAAAAATCCGAAAGAATCGGATCACTTAAAAAAATCAAAATTCCGGCTCGATCAGGAAATATTTTAGAAATTCCTACTCCTTCTATTCAACATCAATCGGTTTGTTTCAAAAAGGAAAAAAGACAAGCTTTATTTCTCGGAAACTCTATCGTCGAACCAGTCAATGGTATGGCAAAAGTCCTAATCCTCAACACAAATGAGGAGGACACCGATCTGGGCTCTTACGAAGTGAACCCAGTTTACCAAGATTTGGACGACGTTGTGGTCATCTCCACAGACTGTGAAAGAGATCCAATCAAGGGCAGAATAATAAAACTGCAAAATCTTATCAAATTGGATTACTGCAATTCAGAAGACGCTGGGAGTATTCGCAACATCTGTAGATAATTCAACGATCTCTTCTTCATAGAAGGGGATTTCCTTTCAAATACAGATGCGAATACCCACAAAATGGAGACACTCCAAGGCAAACCACCAATTATTCCAAGCCTTATAGACTTCCTGAAACAAGCCGAACTGAAATAAATATTCAAATACAAGAAATGCTTGAGTCAGACATCATCAGACCTTATCATAGTCCCTGGAATTCTTCACTTCTCCTGGTTCCTAAAGGACCAGATGAAAATGGAAACAAAAAATGGCGAGTAGTGGTAGACTTTCGTCGTATTAACGACATTACTATTGGCGATGCGTACCCACTGCCTAATATCACTGTTATATTAGACCAGTTGGGGAAGTCGAAATACTTTACCACACCCGATTTAGCCAGTGGGTTTAACCAGATAAAAATGGACTTGAAAGACAGGGAGAAAACTGCCTTTAGCACACACTATGAATACAATCGCATGCCATTTGGTTTAAAAGGAGCCCCTGCTACTTTTCAACGAACCATGAACAATGTTCTATCTGGACTTCAAGGCATCTACTGCTTCGTATACATGGACGATATTGTAGTCCATGGATACAATCTCAAAGATCACAATTCCAGACTCACAGCAGTATTTAGCCGTCTTGTCAATTTCAATTTGAAACTCCAGCCCGACAAGTGCCATTTCGTAAGAAAAGAAATTATGTATTTAGGGCACATAATTACAGAAAATGGAGTCAAACCCAGAACCAAGAAGTAAAAGGATCAAAGCCTTCCTTGGTTTCGTCGGCTATTATCGCCGCGTTATACCAAATTTTTCGAAGATAGCCAAAACCACTTACAAATCTTTTAAAGAAAGATACGCCTTTCAAGTTCGACGCAATCTGCGACGATGCATTTTGCGAATTACTAAATAAATTAATTTCAGCACGAATTCTATCTTATCCCAATTTCGACAAAGAATTTTTTGTGACTTCCGATGCCAGTGACTATGCCATCGGAGTTGTTCTTTCACAAGTTGATGATCAAGGAGATCATCCAATCGCCTAAGTGAGTCGAGTTCTCAATGGCGCGGAGACTCGTTACTCAACTATAGAGAAAGAGGTTTTAGCTATCGTTTTCGCAGTTGAGCAATTCAGACCATACGTTTATGGCAGACAGTTTACAATTATAACTGACCATAAACCATTAGTACGGCTCATGAATCTGAAAGACCACTCCTCAAGACTGATGAGATGGAGAATACGTCTTGAGGAATATGACTACAAGATAGTCCATAAATCAGGTAAACTCAACACAAATGCAGACGCTCTCAGTAGAGCTATTCCAGGTAGTAGCGAAAATTTCGCAGAACCTACCACCTGCGTACATGTGGTAACAAGGAATCAAGCTAGAGCTCAGGCAAATTTGAATACTCCCAGCACGAGTACTATTACTCCAAATCCAGCTCCATCGTCAACAAACAATTCATCAGTCTTAATAACTGAGACTAATTTTCTTCTTTTACTGACTAAAAATTCGAATCCTAAATTCGAATCCTAAAATTTTTCATCTTGCCCATGCAAGATACTGATCTTGAAAGAGTGTTGGCTTCGAAACTGTATGTTTTAGACAAATCCCAACTTTTAGCAAATGAACTGAACTTCTTCAAGAAAAAAAAGACTCCAACGTAATCTTATCAAAAAATAATCTACTTTGCCGATCCCAAAGAGATAGGTCAGACCTCGAAATAAATATCTCCTTCCCTGTATTAGATCCACAAAATTTAATCATTATTAAAAACATTTTTACCAAGGCCTTCGCTGCTAAACAAATAAACATTAAACAACATCAAGATTCTATTAAATATTTATCCGACATTAATGACATCGAACAAGTTCTAAAAGATTTTCATTCATTACCGACGGGAGGCCACCAAGGCGTTTCCCGCACAACTAAAAAAATCAAAAAGCAATTCTACTGGCCTGGCATGTCAGACGATATTATCAAATACGTAAGGAAATGTAAAGTTTGTCAGGTAAACAAAGTATCCAGAAATCCAAAAATTTCGAGCTCCAAACCTTTCGAAAGAGTGTACCTAGATGTTGTAGGACCTCTCCCAATTTCACATTCTGGATATAAATATCTCCTTACATTCCATGACGACCGCTCAAAATTTTCTGAGGCTATTCCCATAGTCGACACAGAGTCTAAGGCATTAGAGAAAGCCGTCATGACAACAATAGTTTTTCGACATGGTATTCCAGAAAGTATCCTCACAGATCAGGGTTCTAACCTCATAAGTGGCATGCTCGCCAAGGTGTTTCAGTTACTGAGAATTAAAAGGCTCAAAACTACTCCATATCACCCTCAAGCGAATGGTGCATTGGAGAGAAGCCACAGAACCTTAGCGGAATATCTCCGATCCTATGTAGCAAAAGATCCACATGACTGGGATACATGGATTCCTTATGCCATGTTTGTATACAATACCACTCCTCATTCGAGTACTAATTATACTCCACGCGAGTTCCTTTACGGATTCCTAGCCGAAATTCCAAACAATCTGAAATCATCTCCATCTGCTATAATTATGACAATTATGCAAATGAGTTAAAAGCGCGTCTACAACATAGCTTCAAAATAGCTAAGGACATAGCCATGGCACACAAAGAAAAATCCAAACTTCAATACGACAAAAACTCCGTCCAAAAATCATTTAATACTGGTGACAAAGTCTTACTAAAAAGCAGAGTACGAGATAACAAGTTCTCACCACTATGGTCAGGCCCGTATGAGATCATGGAGATAAATTCCCCTGAAAATTCCACCATAAAGATTAATAATAAAAACAAAAGAGTCCATAATAATGGCCTAAAACTTTTTTCGGACTAATACAGTAAGCTTCATCCTCTTCAAAAAGATTTCATTCGAAGAGAGTAACGCAATATCATCTTCCAGGTTTTCAAAATGATACTAATGACAGGCTTCATACCCTTAGGTGCTAAACGCTAGTACAGGCATTTACTTCGAAGAGATTGGCAGAGCCAATCTCTACACAGACGAGTGGAAGATAGTGACATTCTACGACCTGGCGAATTTTAAATCAGAATTCAACAACATCCAGTTTATAGCCCAACAAATTACAGCGACCTGCCAAAAACTGGACAAACACTCAGCCTTGAGCCACACTTGTAACGGTACGTTGTTACAAATTGATCTTATATTAGCAAATATAGAATATAAGAACCTGTTACTTGTGACCCAAAATAGGAAACAAAGAGCACTATTCAATGTTGTACGCTCAATTTCCAAAGCACTTTTCGGCACATTGGACGAGGATGATGCCAAATTGTATGATGAGCAGATTCGTAATCTCACCCTTAACCAAAACTCCCTCCTATCACTTATGAGAAGCCAAGCCGCGATTATCGAAACAACAACTCACATATTTAATAAAACAAAAGCCGCAATAGACAATTCCTGTATATGTATAAAAAACTAATATCAATACAGATATCTACATCATTGATAGAAAATAGAACACTTGATAATAAGATATCAATTGAACTGGAATCACTCATTTCACTAGTCTCTTTAATGGCATTCAGATATCAGAATACCCAGACAGAATTAATAGATCTTTTAACCGATTCAAAGCATGGAAGATTTCATCCTTCACTCATATCCCGCAGGAAAATTGTAGAGCTTTTATTGAACATCAGCAGGAATTGCCAAATTCAATGATACTTCCCATAAATTCCAGACAAAATATAATTACATAAATATACAAACTAAGTACAATAGCCGCAAATACCTTCAATAATAAAATAATTATTGAGCTCCGAATTCCACTTCCATTCATGGAACCATACCAAATATTTAAAGCAATGCCTTTACCTACACTCCATAACGGATCATTGTTGTATATTGAACCATCGAACGAATACATATTAATCGACTACAATCGTGAGCACTATATTGAATTAGCACTACAGGATATTCAAAATTGCGCAACGTGGGACCAAATGCATTTTTATTGAAAAATTTCATCCCCCATCCTAAACACAAATAAAAAAATAACCCAATGTGAGGTAAACCTGATAAAAAAGGAGCTGATTACATCAAAATATAAAATCCTAACATTAGAAAAAGATTACTATTGGACGCAATTATCACAGCAGAACACTTGGCTTTTCTCCCTAAAAGATTCCTTCCATATAAATATTATTTGCGAAAATTCCATCAGCTCACAAGTCCTGCAAGGAACAGGAACAATGTATATCTATCCCGGTTGCTATGTACGAATCAAATAACTCATCTTGTGCACGGACATAGCATAAAAGTTTCCAAATTTAATTCCAACTTTATCCCAACAATAAACATTTCCAATATAATAGGGAATATGACGTCACCCCCTATGGAAACACATATAGAAACAAATCCCTTAAATATTACAAACAACAAAGAGCTAGAAAAACTCCTGCAATCCATTCGTTTCCAAAAAGATCAAGAATATATCCCTTAAACCCAATAAATAACCACCATATTCACCATTATGCACTGTCCTATTTAACAGTAGCTTCTATCATCTGAATAGGCTGTGCCTATCTGTATATTAAATACAAACAAAGAGTCCGCAAATTTAAAAATACACCTCCAGAACAAGAACTGGAAGATATGCCCACCCCTGCACCGAGAGCACCAGGATTTAAAATAACTCCTGCCCTCAGCAGAAAAACTGCAGACAAGTTCTCCAAAAAATCGGCAATGGCAGTTGAGTAGTCGGGTTTTATGTCGCTCTACCTCTAACTACAAATTTTATTATCCAACCGTGCTTCAAAGTTTTTATTTTTTATTCTTTGCTTCGTAACAGTATAAGTAAATATATATTTCTGTTTTTCTTCATTTACGGTGTTTTAAGAGCTATTTTTTCCATTATGCCGGATGATTTGAGAAGTAATAGGAAATCTACAAGATTTGATGACCTTGCGGAGGTTAACAGCAAATTGTCATAACTTATCGCTGCACAAGATATGCTGTCTGAAAAGGTCAATGATCTAAAAAGCTGCATTAAAAAATTGGAAGATAAATATAATCCAATGCAATCAACACTATCCAGCATCAGCTCTCAGCTAGTGGCAATTGAAAAAACCGTTATCTCTGAAGTCCAGTCACTGGAAAACGACGTAGCTAGTATGAAGGTAAATCTGAACCTAATTGAAAGGCGTCAGCGGCAGAATGATATTGTGGTCACAGGTATCCCATATCAAAATGAGGAAGACACCACGGAAATTGTGAGAAAAATAATGCATAAAATTGGTGATACACCCTCGCAATATCTCGATGTCTTCAGATCTCCTGCAGGCAATCGAAGCAACACAGGCAGTACGACGAGCAAAACAAATGCTGTACCTATTATTGTGTAGTTCCCCACGTACTCGGAGAAGCGCACATTCTTTGCCAAATACATGAAGTCTGCACCAGTAAAAGTTTCTGACGTGAATTTAGAATATATCGGTTCCTCGGCGTTACCTCACAATCGAATCTACATCAATCACTCGCTCACACACCAGGGCATAGGAATTTTTCTTCACGCAAGGCGGCTGAAAAAAGAAGGCATAATTTACTCCGTATTTCTGTTAAATGGGTCAATTAGAAGTTAAGTGATCGATATGTGAGCTGTTTATGTTTTTATTGTTGTTGTGGTTAGTTAAGTTCAACTTTTATTCTATTAATGTAGATTTATACGTAAAGTTTATAATGTATCTCGTCTTGTCAGTTGCGTCTTTCAGTTGTTTCGGTGTGCGGTATCTCGGTGTCTCGGACTCCTTTGACTTTGGGTGATTTGTCTCATGGCTTGAACGAAGAACATATGTATGTGTCATACAATGATCAATGCTTTTGCTGCTCGTAGTTACGGATTGCATATATGTCATATAAATGCTCGAAGCTTATTACCTAAAATAGATGAATTTCGTGTAATATTTACCCGATCACAGGTGGATATAATTTGTGTGACGGAAACTTGGCTGAAACTTGCAGTACCCACATCACTGATAAACATTGGAGGTTATCGTTTATTTCGACATGATAGGGAGGATAGAAGAGGAGGCGGTGTCGCAATTTACATAAGACCTAACATACAGGCAAAAATCTTTTTGTCTTCTACAATTTCTTCGACGGAGTTTTTATTTCTCGAAATTCTTGGTGCTGAAAACAAAACACTCATCGGCTACGTTTATAAACCTCCGTCGGTAGCGTTATCTGATATCTTCACTGACAATCTCCTGAATCTCTCTTGCTGTTTTCCCAATATAATTCTATGTGGAGATTTTAACCTAAATTCATTAAGGATGACCGGCCCGGTTAGACAGTTTATAAATTTCTTGTCTGCAGGTGAACTTCATGTAATAAATAATGAAGCAACGCATTTTTCTGCTTGTAGCTCATCTTTGCTCGATGTTTTCATATGCAATAACCCCTCAAACGTGTCCTTCTTTAGCCAACTTGCCCCAACGGGCATTTCAGATCACGACCACATATTTCTAACATATTCGCTTAACATTGGGAGTGGGAATCGCTCCACTGAAACCTTCACTTTCAGAGACTTCAACTCCGTAGACTTGCAGTCCTTACATGCTGCACTGACTAATACTGAGTTTAACCTAAGTATTTCATCAAACTATACCTCAATTGATGATAAAGTTGAAATTTTGGAGAATATGATACTAGAGCTATTCGAGCGTTTTGTTCCTATTAAGACCGTTAAAAGAAACAATAGGAATCCATGGTCTTAAAGTTCTATCTGTAAGCTTATGCACCGGAGAAATAAAGCACATTTTATCTGGAAACAGACACGAGCTCCTTGGGATTTTGAACGTTTCAAAGCACTGCGTAATATAGTTAATACTTCTATTCGTAGGGCAAAATACCAGTATTACCATAAAAAATTAAACATCAATCTTCCTTCAAGAAAATTGTGGCGTAATCTACGTGAGCTTGGTGCAACGAATGCTAAGACTGTAGATTGTGACCTCAATTTAAACCAACTCAATAATTACTTTACCAGCTGCTCTGTATCCGCTTCCTCCGTAGTATGTAGGACCCCAGGAAATGATCACAATGAGGCATTTGATTTTCCTGGAGTGGATGCTTCGGAAGTTCTTCAAGTTATTAATTCTATAAAATCAGGTGCCACGGGATCAGACAACATTTCTCCACGCTTTGTCAAGCTAATAGCACTTTATATTCTCCCCTCTATTACAAATATTATAAATGCATGTCTGTCATCATCACATTTCTCTGTAAATGGAAATTGGCCGCCGTCACCCTTATCCAAAAAAAAAACAAAAATGCTGCGCACCTGAGGATTTTCGACCCATCAGTATTCTTCCGTTTTTATCTAAAGTACTGGAAAAGATTATGCAAAATCAAATTGCATCTTATGTCAGCTCCAAGAATTTTTTGTCGGATGTGCAATCTGGTTTCCGTCCAGGGAATAGTTGTACTACAGCTCTTCTCAAAATTACCGATGATATTCGCGTGAATTTGGAAAATGATCTTCTTTCTATTCTTACCCTACTTAATTTCTCAAAGGCATTCAACTCTATCAACCATAGTATTTTATGTATGAAACTTTCCACAATATACAATTTCAGCCACAGGGCTACTCGTTTCATAGCGAACTTTTTATCTGACCGCAAGCAGTTTATTAGAACTGATAATCATACCTCTGCAGTTTTGCCTATCCTGTCTGGAGTACCGCAGGGCTCGATTCTTTCTCCCCTCCTCTTCGCCCTTTTTATCAACGATATAACTTCCGTTGTCAGGTATTCTCAAATCCATATATATGCAGATGACGTACAAATCTACTATGCTAAATCTGTTAGTGATGCTCTTGGGTGCATAAGCAATATCAATTACGATCTATCAAAGATAGCGGATTGGGCATCTAATAACCTGCTGCGATTGAACCCTGGTAAATGTAAGTGCATTGCCATTTCTAAACGTAGATTCGAGACGGGAATGTTACCTCCCGTAACTCTTAATGGGAGTTCTATAGATTACGTCGATAAAGTCACTAATCTGGGTGTGGTCTTAAATGAAACACTAACATGGAACGATCAGATTAACTCTACTGTGTCGAAGATTTATGCTTGTATATATTAGGCGCCTAAGGTACTCTGCACACTTTACTTCTTTGGAAACCAAGGTACACCTAGTTAAAACTCTAATCATACCTATTCTGGCATACGGAGACGTTGTTTACGGGAACCTCGATTCGCTATCTTGGCAAAAACTTAAAGTCGCCCTCAGTTCTGCTGTTCGTTATGCTTTTAAGCTACGCAGATTCGAATCTGTGTCTCATTTAGTCCCCCAAGTATTAGGAATGAGCCTGTCCTCGTACCTTCAGTTTCGCACATGTCTCTTTCTTTTCAAATTGCTAATTTCTGGCTTGCCATCCTATCTGTATAATAAGCTGAGTTTCCCTCGTTCCTCTAGAACTAATATGCTTCTGCTTCCTACTTTTAATTATTTGCAAAGCAGCCGTATGTTCTTCGTTCACGCCATCCGACTATGGAATACATTGCCTGATACTATTCGTCGGGCCGGGACGGTGGTTTCCTTCAAGGAGGGGCTGGTGTCGCATTTTCGGATCAATATATGATGGGCGCTCTTGTAGTAAGTTTTGGTCATATATCTTATTTGCTTTATCTTCATCCTACATTTATAGTAGATTTATGGTTTGAGTTTTTGATTTTTTTTTCTCTCTTTTAATTTTTTAATTAGTTTTGAATTTTGAAATTATAGCACTGATTTAACTTTAACTTTATTTTTAGAGTAAGTAATTTGTAACCTTCCTTTTTTTCTTTTTCTTTTTTCTTCTTTTTGGCAGTAATTATTGATAAGGAAACTGTAACTAATGTTAGATGTATGTACATATTATATCTATAATAAGCACATAAAAAAGAATTGTATATTCTTGTTTGTGCAATAATAAATGAATTATGAATTAATATTATAATATATTTTATAAATATATACTATATTCACTAGCATGCATCCAATGAACTCATGCTTTCAGAGCTCCAATGGATCCATAATTTAAGGAAGATATTGACTTCTACAATACGGTCAGAGCCAAATTTTTCTTGTCGAAAACAAGTAATATTTGTTTAAATAAATAACATTGAAAAAAATCTATATATATGTAAGTGGAGTCATGTGAGGAAAAATGTAAATATTTAATAATAAATAAACAAACAAATAATTCCTTCATCCAAAAAGTTGACATTCAACAATCAACCTAATTAAAGACGAGCCCTTTTATTTCCATTATATATATATATATTTATATAAAATATATATCTAATTGTTTCTTCTTCTTTACGGCAAATAAAAAAACAACAACAACGTCAATCACATGGAAATAAAAAGAAGGATTGGATTATAATCCCCGCATCCTTCATTTCAATAGTAGTACATATAACCATACTTGTACGTATACTATACCATAAAACTTAAAAAAGAGAACGACACTACAGGGACTGAAAAAAAAGCAGAAGGAAAGAATAAAAACACAAACAAAAACCGACACTTTCATTCTATACATATATTGAAATTCCTTTCGCATAAATTAAATGGAAATTACAAATATTTTTTTTTATATTATCATCCTACCTCATTGTGTGGGAGACTACCCACCGGTTGGTGCACTTCACCCCCATTAACGACCCCGACAGCATAAGAACGGCCAACCAATACAAGATTAGCACCTAAAAGAAAAACAAACACTTTTGAAAAAAAAACCTCAATAATATTTACTACCCAAACTTACCAAAAGCAGTCACAGACATATTGTAGTCTGGCTAAAGAGAAAAATTTACCCTGTGGTAACAGTCTGCATGGGGCTCGGACCCCCATATAAAAGCTGAATCACAATCGAGGCACTCGAATTTTAGCCGAATCGAGCCCCTCCAACGGGACCAAATCGAGTCAAAGTATATTCCGTCGATTACTAGCACGAACCCTTCTGGGGCCTGGTAACGGAGGTTAGTAACACTTTGCACAAAAATCATCTTCGAAATGATCAAACAATTGACATTATTCGGCTCCTATGCCGCGAAAAATGCATCCAAAGCAATTTCTAATCTCTTTCTTATCATGCATACCAGTCAACCAGTCCCCAACAAAATTTTATCTAGAATTCAAATTTTTTTTTCTTCTCTTCTCGGCAACTCGCAAATAGCATAGACATAGGTATGACATATAATAAACCAGAAAAACGGGGAAGATTGAAACAAACAAACTGATAAGAGAAGCATTGAATCATAAACAAGGAGCTTAAATCGAACATATATAGATATGCATTCAAGCATTCATAACATATGTAAGGGCCAGGGATGGGTTTAATAACATGAAATTATAAAAGAAAAGAAAATTGCTCGAAATTGTTTAAAAAAAAAAAAGAAAAAAAAACCAAATTAATAAAAATTGCAGCCATAATGTATAAATATATGTATGTATGTGTTTAAGAAAATTTAATGTGCAAAGAAAAAATAAAGCTTGCAACCTTAGCATAACATTAAGATTATATATGAAAAAAATACATGTAATAGCCACAAATCACCACTTAATTAATAACCACTAAATAGCCTAAATATAGGGTAAGACACCTACTAGATTGTAATAAATAGCCTAAATATAGGGTAAGACGCCTACTAGATTAATAGCCTAAATATAGGGTAAGACACCTACTAGATTGTACTAAAATTTGATTATTATTTTTTTTTAATTATTATTGCATTAGCTGCAGCATACAAATAGGTACATGAAGCAGTAATATCTTTATAAATCTTCTAAAATTAGTCAACTAATTACATATAATATATAGAAAAGGAATTATCTTAATATGTATACAAGTACACAACTATAATTTACCTATATATTATGTAAACTTCATTTAAATCTTAAACTTACAAGGAGAAAGTTTTCTTCTCAAAAGAATAAAACTTTCTTTTCCCCAGGGGGAGGGATGTAGTGACTCACGTACCTATGCCCCGAATCACAGCCATAAAGGAAAATCCCCAATATATTGCCCTATGCAATACATTGATGATTACATGGTGACCCTGAAAAACAAAAATTATTCAATTTAAATTTAAATCGCATTTATAAAAATCCATTCCCACAGTATAAAAAATGCAATTATGCATAAATTGCTAATTAATTAAATTTTTTTGGTTGTGCAAATCGTAATGCACGTAACACAAAATATTTTCTTTCTCACGTACGATTTCAATGTCGTGAGAAAGAAATAAGAGTAATAAAAACAAAGCTTTTGCATATTAGCGATGGGTACCTGGGGCCATCAAGCCCGATCCTCGGGGAGTGCTTTTTCAACCCCACGGCGAGATAGCACGCGAAATTCTTCTTTTTTGTCTACGAATAATTGTGGTAACTAAGTTTACCTCAATTAAAAAAAAAATATGTTCAAATCAAAAAATAGTGTAAATATTCAAAAATTGTGTGAAAAACAAAAATTGTAAAAATATTGTTAGAACCCTAAAATTGTGTAAAAAACCAAAACATTGTGTTGAAATCAACAAATTGTGTAAAATTTCAAAAAAATTGTGTTAGAACCAAGTACAGTTTCAATAAAGTTAATTTTATTTCTCTCTAAAATCAGTATCGAGTACAATTAATCGCCATAATTAGTATCCTAACTCCCTCTCCAATCTCTTCTTCAAGGAAGCACGAGAGATCAGCCACAACAATATAACAGACCTACTTGAGAGCAAATTCGAGCGGCTCTATTAACGGAGTGGGGTGACCAGAAAGACGACTTCCAAATACGGCGCCAGATGATGAGCAGGCGATAGGAAGTGAGGAATGGCAAGGGGGGAATTGCGAAGCCAGCTACAGAATCCCATGTCGGAGCGAGAATTTTTAGGTCTCCTCAAAACAAATCTACTACCAGCTATTCAATGTCAGATCTGCTTACATCCGACAAACTCCATAAACCAATTGCGGGCGTTAGTGATGCAGATACAAGCCACTCACGATCGAATCATATCATCGCACAGTCCTAGTCCACGTTATCGGGTCCATGAAATAAGCACCGTAGCGCCAGAAGGCCCAGCATTCCCAGACTCACCCGGGCTAGAAGTGGCCGGACTACACCCCGAGTTCCGATTAGAACCGATTGTATCTGTTGGAACTGTGAACAGAGAGGCCACTACTACACAGATTGACCGCAAATTCCGACGGGTTAATTCTGCTATGGATGTGGTCAGAAGAAAGTAATCAAACCAAACTGCCGGAATTGCGCCACGAAAAACATGAGGCCGGCCGGAAACAACAACACCAGCTTCCGGCCAAACACGATGCCGTATCTCAGTTCTGAAGGAGATGATCTTCATTACATGCTGAGTATTTCACTGACTTGATTGTGTGTAATGCTTTCATTGTAGTTGGTTTTGAGTGACATTTGGCTTGATTTGACTTGGGTGCCAGCGTGTCTACAATTGCTTCTAAGATTTTCAATCTAGTGTCCAAAAATGTGAATAATTGTTCATAAGTTGGCAGCTCCTGTGATGCTCCTTGGTTTGCTTCCCACAATCTTAATGTTGCGAAAGGCAGCTTCTGTACTATTAAGTACACAAGTAATACATCCCATGTCGCAGTATTAACTTGCAAACCCTTCAGTTGCTGTAGACACTCTTGTGTAGTGTCAACTTGTGTCTTTAATTCTACAGCTGTTTCTGAAGTTATTTTGGGTTGATTTGTCAAAATCTTAAGCTGATGATTTACGAGAATCTTCTTGTTCTCGTACCTTGCTTTCACTTTGTTCCATGCGAGTAGATAATCCTCATTTGTGATGGGAGTGTGACGTAGTAATTTCTTCGCATCACCTAGTAATGAGCCTTTCAAGTAGTACAATTTTTGAACATCCTTCAAGTTTGTGTTGTTGTGTACTACGGCCGTGAATAAATCTTGAAATGAGCACCAGCCGTCATAGTTACCATTATACTTTGGCAACATGATTTTTGGTAAAATGTTTTGTTGTTGTTGTTGTTCCACAAGAGTTTGTTGTGCTAACAATAGTGTGGAATCTGCCAACACTGTTGTGGCATGAATCAAATCGTATAATTCTCCTATACTATATATATGCAATATGTATTTTCCATATTACAGTATGTGTCATCAGTGATATACTTTGGTTCATTTTTGGGCGGTGTCTCAATGATCAGCTCATTGATCAGCTGATCAATCTGCTCATATTCAGCCCATGTTCGCCTGATCTCGCAGAGTTTTGCTTCGTACAAATCCTTTGAGTGTTTCCCTGTCAATGTTTTTTGTCCATTAGCAATTGTTTTCTTCAGGCGATTCCGTAAAGCTTGTTCCTTATTTAACAAACTTTTGAGTTCTGTCATTTTAAATTAATTAAGAAACTTGAGCAGCGAATAGTACAAATTTAAATGTCAAAAAACTAACTAAATTTTAAATTAACAATTGATTTGAATGAATTGCAGTCTAATTTTACTTCCTACACCAATGAATATAGCCTACAATAAATGAATCAAACGAATCCTGGATGGAACCACCAAATGATTGATCGTACAGAAACTTGTGCTACTGCCAATTTGACTGACAGCTGATTTAATCAAAAACAAAAATGTCTGAACTGCCCAATTTCTTCGTTCCTCTTGTAGAACAGAAATTGTGCGCATTCATAAATTAACTCCGTGTTGCGAAATCCTTATTTATCACCTGTAAATATAAAAACGAGTTGATTTTCTTATGTTTAAGCACTAGTGCAATTTCCTATAAGCTAGTTTTAGTGTAAACCTCTCTCTTACAAATAATCAACTGAAAGAAACTGAAAAAAATGCCACGTGTGGGCACAAAAAATGAGTTTTCAATATGTTGTCACGACACTGATGCTTGCTGCCCGCTGTCAATCAACGTAGAAACTAAAATTCAATACAACGTTTAAGCACAATCACATGTAGGTGGCGGTTGTGTAGCGGTAATAAAAAGATATCGTTTGGTTGCTCATTTATCACTGACTTTTATTCTCTAAACGATTTTTTGCTCTATAAAAATTAATTACTAAATAAATCATTTCAAGCTAATCTAAAAACAAAATGCAATTCTTTAATTCATTTATATCTATATCTAAGTTAATGATTATGAATTCTGCTCAAATTTCTTACTGCTAATAAATAATTCAGCTTTGCTTTAATTCTTTATCTTCCTTATTATTTAATCCTACAAACTATTGCTGAAAGAGAAATATTATGCCAATTGTTCAGTAAAAAAGCCTTCTTTACTGGTTGATGGTTTATTAAAAAGTAAAATATGTACATTTTATTATCCTATTTATACAAAATTTAGTTTGGGAAATAAAATTAAGAATTACCAAAAAAGTGCTTAGTGTACAATATACCATATATTGTGAGAATGTAAGATTCTCAGAAAAAAGGTGAGTAGCACGAGATAGGTACATACATACAGGTGGTGATAGGAACGCAAGTACATGCCCATGAAAAACTGCAGCGTCTGGAATTTTCCGGTGAAATATGAATTCAATCAGAATGAATACGATGAGACGTGAGAATTATGTGATTAGCGCTGGGCTAATCACGATGCGACGTGGGAATTGTTTTATGTGATTAGCACTGGGGACTCCGTCTTGCGGGTACTGGAGGTATGGAATAGCAATGTGGTGGCATTTTCCTGGAGCAAACCCCGTGGTTCCATTTGGTAAACATCCAATAGGTGCATCCGATCATCAGAGCTGCTAGAAGCATGTAGCTGATGGTGTAATGATGTATGTCGTGATGCGATAGTCCCTGGGGCCATGCTTCCGAGTACTGCTTGAGATCATTGACCTTGTTGGTCAACACATCTATTTCATGATCGTTGGATTTTTGATGAAGCTCTGAAGAAATATATGGGTGCCCTCTTTTTGCTGAATGTAGGTTTTCATCTAAGGATAGAGTTAAATTTATGCGTGGAATAAATGCTGATATGGTCTGGCTCTGATAACGCCCGTGACCAGTAATCATCATAGAGGTCTGTTTGATTGAACAATCTGGTCGAAGTTTTAGAATTCCATTTTTCTGTAGAGTCTTAATTGTTACTGCTGTGCGACATACAATTTTGAATGTGGTTTCGCTGTCGAGATGGTAGAGCCAACTGTTTGGAGTATGTAGCTGTATCCAAAGATTTGATCAATTTGAGCTGCGAGGTGGCAGTTGGAAGAGAGTGTTTGTCTGTAGTTGAGCAGCTCCATTTCGCACTGGCTGACGTTGGCCTTTAGATTGAAAATGGGATGATTCTGGTCACATAGATACTGATCTTCTCTCAAGTGTTGACATTTGTTTAACTCTGCTTGGGATAGTGGGTAATATCTCTCCCTGGGAAGACTAACGATGAGATAATCTGATGATGGCTTGATTAATAGGAGTTTGTCTCCTTGTTGAATGGGAACAGGTATCATCTTGAATAACTTCAAGTATTCATCCAAGACGAGTGGAATCCGTATGTCAAATAAAATGTATGATTCCTCTATCCAGGTTCCAACTGTCATTAGGTTGTAAAACAGTAGCACGCCATCCTTAATATTTCCTGGAATAGTTGAAGAGTTGATGGAAAATGGTCCTTTATTAAAGTCAACTGGTCTCGGAGTTGCATCGGGGTAATTAATAATGGGCTGATCTTGTTGTGGTGAATATCTTTTATGACGTCTAATAAAACATTTTGAGCTCTGTGGAAGTTTTGAAGAACTAGTGTGGTTAGAAGCGATAAGGCACTGAAAGCTTGGGTAGCTTGCTGCTCCAGCTGAACGTCATCAACAAACTTACTGAATGCAAGTATATGGTCTTGAATTGTCTTGAATTGTTCTTGAATTGATTCCTCTTGACGTTTCATGATATTGGTTGTAGTTGCTTCTTGTTTTTTCGATTCCTTCTTCAATGTACTGGGCGTAGGACGAGTCCAGGATACCAAATAGTTTGTTCGCAACGTTACCTATTAAGTCAAGAGGTGACCTTTTGTGTGGAACTTGGTCTCGGCCGCCTTGTTTTGTGGAGAATTTCATGGCTTCTTCAATTTGCGTGAGTTGATGTTGAAATTGGGAAAGTATTTCCAAACAGTGGTCTCTTCGGAGTGTTGTTGTATTGCATAACTTTCTTATTTCTCCAATGCATTTTCTGATTCCCGCTAGTTCGCTCCAGTAATTATCTAGCTTGTAGTATGCAAGAATGGTCCACTGGCTGTTTAATAGATGTGCATGTCCTAGTGATTCAAAGAATATTCCTGGATTACTTGAAAATTGTGTTACTTCGGCCGGATCCCTTAGCGGGCTTCCGAAGGCTGGCATTATAAGTGAGGTTAGCATAAGCAATTTTAAAGCCGCTGATGAGCTAATAGATCTTGCCGTGGGGCTTCTATTCGTCTCTGTAGCGTTAGTGGGATTTTTCTTGAAATTTTCCATAAATGGTGAGTTCTTCCAATTAGAATTGATTGGCAAGAACCTTCCTCGCAGCGGGTGATAGGGTCGTTTGTGTTTCATCCTCCTTGCTGATTGCCCTGATTAAAGGTTAGAAAGGATGTTTTCGGTTGCGTTCCCTCGACTGATTTGGAGTCGTTTCCGAGGTTGCTGCCACTGGCATTCCCTTTGAGATCTTCGGGTCTATATTGCTCCTCCAGCAAGTGGCAGAGGTTATGAATGGTCCGTTTAAAAATTCCAGAGTGGGTTTTGACACTAACAACTCTAGTAGGTTTGTCGGCGCCGTCGAAAGTTTCTATAACGCGGCCTAGCGACCATTTCAATGGTGGTAAGTCCGCCTCTCTTATCACGACTAAAGTTCCAGGTTTTAGATTTGGCTTTATACTCCTCCATTTGTTCCGCGTTTGTAGCTCCTGTAGGTATTCAGCCGACGCTGCCAAAATGTTTGTTGAATATGTTGAATTCTGCGAAATCTTGTTAATTTGTCGATGTCTCTCTCAGCAACATCAGTTTCGGCGCATGCTATCAAGGGGCTTCCCGTCAAGAAGTGTCCTGGGGCTAGTGCCTCGAGGTCATTGGGATCTGAAGACATGGGTGGTATTGGCCTGGAATTAAGGATGGCCTCTATCTGGACAATTACTGTATGTAATTCCTCGTATGTCAAATTGGCATTTCCTGTCTGGCGAATCAAGTGATTCTTGGCGGATTTCACTGCCGCTTCCAACAGTCCTCCGAAGTGAGGCGATCGTGGTGGTATGGGCTTCCACTCAATGTGATTTTTGACGCATAATTGAGCGAGTGATGACTGTAAATCCTGCGACAGGAGCATGTCCTTTAGTTCCTTTAAATGTGTTCGTGCTCCTAGGAAGTTCGTTGCGTTGTCGCAAAAGATAGTAGCACACAGACCTCTCCGGGCAATGAATCTTTTTAGAGCGTTAAGGAAAGCTTCGGCACTCAGATCACTGACCAATTCTAAATGGACAGCCTTTGTAGTGAAGCATACAAAGACAGCTACGTATGCCTTTGTAGGTGCCTTTCCTCTTAGTTTGTAATGAATCATGATGGGTCCACAAAAGTCGACTCCTGTGGTGTGAAAGGGTCTTGTTGGCTTCACACGTTCCACAGGTAGGTCTCCCATCATTTGATCAACGGACTTCGGCTTACATCTGAAGCAACGGATACATCTATGGACAGTATGGCGCGCCAACCTTCTAGCGTCTATGACCCAGGATTTCTGCCTCGCGATTGCAGTTAGCGCTTGAGGTGCTGCGTGCATATGTTGGTTGTGTAGATTATTGAATAGAAGTTCACTCAGTTTGTGGTCCTTGGGCAGAAGAATCTGGTTCTTGGCCTCTTGGCCGAGTTCTGAAATTTTCAGCCGTCCGCCGACCTTTAGGATTCCCGTAGAGGCGTCTACAAACGGCGTCAAATGTGAGGAATGGTGAGTATCAAATGCTCACCCTTTCTTTAATGATGAGTATTCGTGCTGGAATGCTGTGCGTTGAATATTTTTTATAATTCCGTTCAAGGCAATGTCTAGCTCTGCAATAGATACTTCGCCCATCTTCCTCGATCCCTTGGGAGATTTGCAATTTTGAAAGAATCTGAAACAGTATGCAAAAATTCTCTCTAATTTTAAAAATGAGTTACAATGATTCACAGGTGTGACTAGATCAACATGTTTGACTCGTTCTATGGCTGTGAAGACGGATTTTTTTGGTTTGGCTTCTGGAATCTCGTCTGGTATTTCGATGGCAAATGTGGGCCATTTTTCTTCAGGTTCAGATAGATACCTTGGACCTTTGAACCACAGAGTTGATTGGCTGAGGGCATCCGGGAACATTCCACGGGAGATTATGTCAGCTGGATTTTGTGTTCCTTCAATGTATCTCCATTGCTGTGGCTGAGTCAATTGTGGTATTTTTTCAATCCGATGTGCTATGAAGGTACTCCACGTATAAGACGGTGATGAGATCCAGGCGAGTACAATGGTAGAGTCAGTATGATTCAAAATTCTTGAAGGGTTTATTTGCATGTATTGAGATACTCTTTCCACTAATTCTGTCATGAGTAGCGCGGCACGTAGTTCCAATCTTGCAAGCGTAGTAGCCTTTACTGGTGCTAGTCGTGACTTGGCGCATAAAAGTCTTACTCTGATTTCTCCTTGCGTATTCACTGATCTGAGGTAGCAGTAAGCCCCATAGGCGGATTCACTGGAGTCTGAAAAGGCGTGTAATTGGATGTTGACTGAGTTTGAAAATAGTACATGTCTTGGAAGTTTTTATTGCTCGTAATCCTGGTCGACTCTTCTTAAATTTCATCCATTTATTTTTGTGAACTGCGGGTAGTTCTTCGTCCCACGAGCATTTGGTCATCCAGAGGTCTTGTAGAAATAGCTTTCCTAATACAGTTACTGGTCCTATTAATCCAAGAGGATCGAAAATACGGGCTACTTCGGATAACACTGTGCGTTTGGTAAGTCCTTGTGTTTCACCTTCAGTTGCTTGATACTGAAAACTGTCTTCCTTTGCTTGCCAGATTAATCCGGGAGTTTTCGTTACTTCGCCATTGTCAATGAGTAGCATCTTCTCTTTGTGATCTTCTGGTATATTTCGTAAGGTATCTGGGTGGTTAGTACAAAATTTCCTTAATTCGAAACAGCCGCCTATCAGGAGCTCTGTTAGGTCGTTCTTTAATTTGAGCATGCTTTGTTTAGAGTCAGCTCCTGTCAAGATATCGTCGACATAGGTATTTCCTAAAAGCATATTCGCAGCTTCGGGAAATGTATCGTATTCCGCCAAGGCTAATTGATTCAGGCATCTCGTCGCGAGGAATGGAGCGGCGGCTGTTCCGTAAGTTACGGTGTTTAGCTGGTATGTTTGCAGAGGCTTCTCTCTATCATCCCTCTATAAAATTAGTTGGTACTTTCTGCCGTTTGGGTGGACATTGATCTGCCGATACATTTTGCAGATGTCTGCTGTCATTGCGTACATTCTGAATTTTGTTATGATGGTGAAAAGATCTGGCTGAACGTTGGAACCAACCATCAAGATATCATTGAGGGATCTTCCAGATGATATTTTCGCTGAGGCATCAAATACTTCACGGAACTTGGGCTTGCTGGTATCTGCCTTTGCTACAGAGTGATGGGGCATGTAGTAATGATCGGTAGGAATGGCTTCCTTTGCTATCGGTTGCATGTGGCCGAGTTCTTGGTATTCTGTTATGAAATCATGATATTGCCTCTTGAGATCGGCATTTCTCTCCAATTTCTTTTCTAATGCATAGAAGCGCTTTGAAGCAATTTCCAGGGACGACCCCAAAGTAGTTAGTAGCTCACGAAAGGGTAGTTTGACGATATATTGTCCTGACGCGGATCTTTGGAAGGTATTTTGGAAATCCTCCTCCTGTACTTGGATGGTGAATCGTGATGCTCCAACTCCCAAAATTGTTACAACTGTTTGTCCAGTGATGAAACTGAGGGTTGTGTTGCGACGTGACAGCTTTGAGTGCAGCCAGCTTGAGTTGGCACCTTTTCTGCAAGAATCCATCCAAAGTGGGTAATTTGAAGCAGTGGCAGGTTGTGTAGTCTTATTTGACCTTCTTGCAAGAGTTGAAAGAATAATTCAGCTCCCAATAACATGTCGATGGCCTGAGGTTTATAGAACGCGGGGTCTGCTAGCTGGATGCTAGTTGGAATATCCCATTTCGATGTTTTGATATATTGTGACGGTTGGTGCTCGCTGTAGTTTTTAAGATAACAGCATTGATGACTGCTGAAAAGCTCTTCACTCTTGAATGTATCGTGAGAGTGGTTTCGTACTTAGCATTTGTTGCGATTCCACCAACACCACCAATCGGCAGTGAAGTTTTGCTGCGTGGTAGTCCCAGAGCCTGTACGAGTCGTTCGCAGATAAAGTGGAGCTATGAGCCCGAGTCCAAAAGTACCCTACAGTTGACCGGGACTCCTGAGGCATTAATGACCTCGATTATTGCTGTTACTAATAGAATCTGCGAGCGTGTTGACGCCTGTAAGCTAGATATTTGTCACTTTGTTGTCTCAGATGGTGTAGAACGACTACTCTCCTGGAACTGAGAAGTTGAGTCAAGTTGTCTGGTAGCTCCTGAACTGCCTCTGCTCACTTGTTGATAGTTCATTGGTGCCAAGTCTGTGCTCCGACGAACAATGCCTTGTCGTAATTTCGCTTGAATAAGGTTTCTTGGCTTCTCTGGTTGACGAGAGTTGTGCATTAATGTGTTATGGCGTTTGCCACATTTCATACAGCCTCTTGATGTGCAATCATGTATTGTATGTTCTAGCTTTAGGCAATTGGGGCAATGTCGCGTAGAGGAATTTTGGGCACCTAAAAACTCCATGATCTGCCTTGCATACTGCGCACTTTCATACCTGGGATGATGCCGTCAACGTAGATACCCTCTTGCGTTCTTCCTTCGACTGGATTACTTCAAGCATCTGCCTTGTTTCCATGAATTTGAAGAAATCGTCCATTGTCTGCAATTCGTGAGGTACTTTAAGTGATTGCTCATATAATCTCCTGGATTCCCTATCGAGCTTCTGAGTGAGTAAATGAAGCAGTATGGGATTCCACTGCTTGATCTCGATTCCACTGTTCTCCAATGCTAGTAGACATTCCTTGCTAGTGTCATGCAATCTTTTGATTCCCGAGCCTGATTCGGTTGTGACAGCTGCTTGATATAGTAACTGATTCAGAATTGCTGTTACTATAGCCCTCGGATTTTCATACCTCTCTAAGAGTAACTTCCAAGCCACTAAGTAGTTATCGTCAGTAGCTTGTAAATGTTTTATTAGTCCGCTGGGTTCACCTGTGAGATTTCCCTTCAAGTACTATAATATTTCGGCCCCACCCAGAGGCTTGTTGTGAATGAGTTGACTGTACAAGTCTTTGAACTGCCCCCATTTGGTGTAGTTTCCGTCAAAGATTGGAAGTGTTAACTTTCATTTCCATTTATTGTGGTCACTGATTGTTCGTCAAGCTTTCCTTGTAGCCTTGCTGCTGTTTCTTGGAAATGATCTTCAATCTTCGTATATTCGCGAATATCGTAGGAGTCATCATCAAGCTCTGCCATTATTTGCCATGTGAGGAGGCTATGGTGTCCCAATATTGATTGATGGACCTCAGTTTTTGTGTGTACATAGTATGCCCTTGGATGTGGATCTGCATGTTCGCATTCAATTACCTTGATGATTCGCTTTAGCGCAGCAATGGTGGCCTTCACTTGTTTTCTCATTTTCAGGCTTACAGTCAGTGGCACTAATTCGTCATGCTGCTCGGGCTCGTCTGTATGTGATGATGTGGCTGTCGATACCTAGAGTCGCTCACTCAATCGTTGCAAGGATTCATTGTAGACCTTCTCTACTTGCTTAAAGTAGTTTTTCACAAAGTAAGAATGCTCTTTGTTGCAGTCCTCACTTTGAACTATTTCGTCGTGATTCTCGCAAAACTTAGTCCATGAGTCATTGAGCCTTCCTTCGTAGCTTTTCGTGTTTTCTATAGTTCTCCGCTCAATGCTTTCCTTCCTGAAATTCTCAAGAAGTTGAGAAATTTCCTTGCCAATTCCTGACTGTGCTGCGGTTAGTTTTTGCATGTTGATTTGCTTCTGAATTTAACACTGCTGTTCTGTCCAAAATATATTGCCTGGGGTTGCCTATGTACGGCTGTTCTTCTTAGTATTTGGTCTTCTTGAGGTAACTGCTAGCCCGCAATCAAAAGCTGCTGCTACCGCGTAGTAAACACTGGAACCCTTTGCCTTTGTATATGCTGTTGTCTCTTGTAGTAATCACTAGAGAACTTATTGTTTTATAGATGATAAGACTTGGTAGTGAAGTATTGAAACATTCAATACATCACGTCGGGGTCACCAAAATGTTCAGTAGAAAAGCCTTCTTTACTGGTTGATGGTTTATTAAAAAGTAAAATATGTACATTTTATTATCCTATTTATACAAAATTTAGTCTGGGAAATAAAATTAAGAATTACCAAAAAAGTGCTTAGTTCACAATATACCATATATTGTGAGAATGTAAAATTCTCACAAGAAAGGTGAGTAGCAGGTGGTGATAGGTACGTAAGTACATGCCCCTGAAAAACTGCAGCGTCTGGAGTTCGGATGGTAGAATTTTCCGGTCAAATATGAATTCCCTCAGAATGAATACGATGCGACGTGAGAATTATGTGATTAGCGCTGGGCTAATCACGATGCGACGTGAGAATTATTTTATGTGATTAGCACTGGGCTTATCACCAATTATGAATTAAACTAACACGTAGTGTGAAGCTGACCTTAGAAAAGGCAGATTTTGACACTGTGTATAGATTAATTAAATTGACTATTTTCTGCATAAAAAATGTCTTATTCTTAGATAAATCTAAATTGTTTTCTGACTCCTATTTAGTGTAATCAACAACCAAAATAGCATGCGTTCACACTTTACGGACAATCACCCTTTCCAATGATTTATCTGAGACTAATTACCTTGATATTTGTGTCACAAATGCAAAATACGCCCGTTGAAAAATTTACCAACAAAACTAATTTGTAGAATATATTGAGAAAAATTGAACTAATTGAAGCAAAGAAAATGAAATAAAATTAAAGCGAATTGAAAAAGAGAATTAAAACAGAAAAATTATTATGCACAAAAACAATGAAAATTACTTATTAATGTTGAAAAAATGAACTTTATTTTAAAACGAAGATGAACTATTTTTAATCACTGAGACCTTGAAAATTTATTGCAAATTTTAAACACTGTGACCTTTCGGCAGCAGTATCTCTTTTGACAATTCGATGAAAAAGAAGAACGATTGACGAAATGAAGGGGGTCATTATAGAGAAATTTGTTCCATTTTCGACATTTATAAAGTGAAATATTCAAAAATTTCACTGAAAATGACAAAAGACTGAAATTTTCTCACTGTCAAAAGATAGCAAATTAAATACTCTACATTTTGATAATTTTCTCTTGAAAATTGATTGTAGATTCGATGTTTTTAATCAATTTTTGTAAATTTTGGAACATTTGTTATAAAAATCTCGATTCGCTACGTTTCATTTCAATGTAGTAGATTTTTATGTTATTTCGTAGTATTTGCTGTCTTCTTCCCACTGTGAGTCTCTTCCGCACTCATTGTGGGAAATGTATTAATAAAAAATCGCGAATATTATGTTTCTCGCGTACAATATCGCGAAACGAACGTGGCCATCGAAATCACGGTTCAATTCTACGCGATTTCGATATGTCAAACGTCGCGAAATTATGAAGTTTACGTTGTTTTAACACTGTCGCATGCGAGTGTCATGTTATGTTTTAAAGTGTTTTTAAGTGATTTTTAGTGGTTTTTTCAGGTTCTTTCATCACTACGGATACTTCTTTTATAACAGGTAAGCATATTTATTAATCATTTCGTGAATTACGTGTGTAATTTGTAAATTCTACATGTTTGTGGACAAGTGTCATGTAAGTATGTTCAGTGCATTTTGTACTCTATTTGTCCACAAACATTAGCAATAATTGTGTTGATTGTGTGATTTGGTACGTAAATTAATGTTTTATGTACTATTTCTTGCATAAAACATAAATTCATGTGCAATATCCTCAATTTCCACTTTGCATGGATTTTGTTGTTGTGATAGGCATACGTATACACGGTCATGATTTGACTTTGTGTACCTATGACCTCTTTCTTAGTTATAATTAACAATAAAAACATGATTTATTCCATCTAATTCATTTTCTTTATTTCATTTCAGATATTCGTGAGAACCTTTTTCTACCTGTGAAGACTCCAGGTAGAGGTAATTTTTTTTATGTATATTTATTTTAAATCTTTACAGAGTTTGTCTTTCTTTTCAGGTTCGCTGAACAAGAAGACAAAATTTACGTAATCATCGAATGTGTTATTATAATTATGAACATACCCGTAACCCCCGCAAGATACAAACCATGAACAAAGTCGAAAAAAAGAGAGCAGCGGGTCGGTCAGCAGGCGACATCCACAGTCTTCTTGCCTTGTTTTACTGAAGGAGTTTTTCACATAAAAGTTGCTTGTATTTTGTTCAGACGCTATAATTTCTGTAAATTTGTTCTACATCCTATATTTTTTTAAAACTCTTAGAAGAAAAGATATTTCGCTGCAATTTGTTTAACTTCATTTTGCTGCGGCAGCGACAGTTTTGGGATTTAGGACCTGTTTAAGATGAAATTTTAGTTTTTCCTCCATGACGACTATACAAAAAGCAGTGAGAGTGAGCTCTCACTGCATGCTGTACCCGGCACGTTGAGGCATTTTAATGTGTCGGTGCCTTCGGCGACTTCATGGCTTGTATTATATTCCGCGGGTTACGACCTACCTAGTGCTGTCGCTTCGCACAGAAGCACTTAAATATAAAAAATACTATCAGTTTAGCTATCAGTGGCAAACTCATCATTATTCTCGGTTATATACCCATCGAAGATGTGAAATGATTACTTATAGACTTACCGAGTGCTGCTCACATATCAGAGCACCTGAAAAGAAGTAATACCGTGATTATTAAATTATTTTGGTGCTGGAAGTGCCTTATACTATTATATTATAGCCTTATAGACTGCTGTTCATATATGGGAGCATCTGAAAAGAAATAATATCGCGATTTTAAATTCTTTTGATGCTTAAAGTGCCTGATACTATTATATTATAGACTTACCGAGTGCTGTTCACATATCGGAGCACATGAAAAGAAATAATACCGCGATTATTAAATTATTTTGGTGCTGAAAGTGTCTTATTCTATTATATTATAGACTTACTGAGTGCTGTTCACATATCGGAGCACATGAAAAAAATAATATCGCGATTATTAAATTATTTTTGTGCTGAAAGTGCCTTATACTATTAGATTATAGGTTTACCGAGTGCTATCCACATATCGGAGCACCTGAAAGGAAATAATACCGCGACTATTAAGTTATTTGGGCGCTGAAAGTGCTGTCCACATATCAGTGCACCGGAATTGAAATGAATCGAATTGGTACTTTCCGCGAAGAGTGTCAGGATCTCGTATACATTATCACTAAAGTAGTGCATCACATGCTTTCATACGGAAAGTAAGCACTCGTTCCAAGGATCTCATCGGAGGAGCACCGGCCGAATAGGAAATACCGTATTTCAGTCAACGAGCATCTCGAGTCCCGCTGAATCAAGCAATTGAATGAGCTTACCTATCCACTGATGTCCTGTATAGACTGTTTGAGCTGTAGGCATAGTAACGTCCCCAACGAGAGGCTACTTCGACTGCGCGTTGTTCAAAAGCAAAAAAAATATTTTCGGTTATAGCATTTCGTCTCCAGATGGCCTTTTGGAGACCCGTTAACCGCGAAACGAGCTATTAGCACGCAAGCAATCGTACAATTGAGGGGGAAGGAGGAAATCTCATTGGTTCGATCTCTGATGTAATTAAGGACCCAGCACCAGCACCGCTCATCTACTGGAGACACCTATAGAGCTTCGTGGGTGATCATAAGAAATAAAATATATACAGGGTGTCCCGTAAGTCGACGTCAAGCCGGAACCGGGTGATAGAGCAAATCATAACAGTTACCAGAAAAATATAAAAAAAAATCTAAGTCATGTATTTTTCAAATTATAGGCATTTCTTTTGTTTTCGAGAAAATGTACACCTTGTGATGGTTTTTTAGCTCCTGTTGCTACAAATCTTTACTTTTTTTCAATTTTATTTTTCTTATTTAATCCCGAATAGTGTTTATGTAACCTGTTGCTTTAATTTTTAGCCTACTGTTCCAGCTTGGAAGAAAATGTCACATTTTGCCGAACCAAGAATAGAAAATTAATATTTCACCCAACTTTAACTGAATGTACTGAAAAAAATGTACTACGCCAGTCTGGCAAGTAACTTTAAAAGTTGACGCATTTAATAAGGATTCTAAAATGGTACAGCACTTGCTACATTATTTCTTAGATTACGGAAAAAAAACTTTTTTCTTCAAGAAACCCAGTTTGGAAAAAAAAATTGTCTCCTACTAAAATTGATTCTAGTGTACCCAAAGCTTGCCTTAAGACCGCAACTTATAGTGCTTATGTAACCGGTTGCTTTAAATTCTAAGCCAACTGCTCCAGCTTTGAAGAAAATGTCACATTTTGATTGTACTGAAACAAAAAACTACGCCAGTTTGGCAAGTAACTTTAAAAGTATTCCGTATTCGTTCTTGTTATTTCGTATTTTCGACATTTTGCTTCGTTTATTGGACTTGTTTGCTTGCAATTATATTTGGACAGTTCGATCTCTTTACGATAAGCTTTGATTTTTTCTGGACTATAGTGTGATTGAGTAGTGCCAACATGTCTTTATACACCACACAGGAATATGCCAACATGCACTTCTTTTATGGGGAATGCAGAGGCAATGCTAGTGCTGCGGCTAGACTGTATCGCGAGAGATACCCAAATGCTGATCGTTCTCCAGATTATAGAGTTTTTACAAATGTGCACCGTCTACTCTCCACAGAGGGCCGATTGCCAAACCAAGTACATAATGAAGGAAGAAGTTCCTTATCTTACGAGGACGTAATACTTCAAGCAGTTGAAGAAGATCCAGGTAGTTCGGTACGTGCAATCCAGGAATGCACAGGAGTGCCCAAAAGTATAGCTCACCGAATATTACAAAAACATGAGCTCCACCCATACCATGTACAGCGAGTACAAACCCTGCTACCGCGGGATTATCAACCTCGGGTTGCATTTTGCCAAACAATGCTACAAAGACAACGGGAAGATCCTCGATTCTTGGAGAACATTTTGTGGTCGGATGAATCGACATTTATAAAAGACGGTTACATGAACCTACACAACTTACACGAGTGGCACGTAGAGAATCCGAATTTAATGAGACAAAATAGATCTCGATATCGTTTTAAAATAAACATATGGACCGGAATTTTAAACGGAAAAGTCATAGGACCTTTTGAGTTGCCAGAGGTTTTAATGCTGAGGTTTATTTAGATTTTTTACAAAACCATTTACCTAATTTACTGGAAGACATGCCACTAAGTATTTACAGAGAGATGTGGTATCAGCAAGACGGCTGCCCAGCGCACTATGCCCTTTCAGTTAGAGAACATCTCAATGAAGAATATCCGGACTGATGGATAGGGCGGTCTGGTACGATCTCGTGGCCAGCCCGTTCACCTAAACTAAATCCATTAGATTTCTTTTACTGGGGAGCAGTGAAAGAGAATGTTTATAAAAAGTCAATTGAAAATTTAGATGAGCTTCGGCAAAGAATTACGGAAGCAGTTGAATTTATCAACAACGGAAGAATTGCCCGTCTGATAACCAGATTTTTTTAAGAAGATGTCGAGCTTGTATTGCAGCTGAAGGAAGGCAGTTTGAACATCTTTTGTAAATAATAAATCTTAGCATCCAAATAATTGGTGTTTAATTTTAAAATTAAGGAAAATTTGTCCTAAATTTAACAACAATTTAGCATCTCTGACTCGAAACCGTGACTATCTGCCTCACTCACACTTCATGGAATGACTCTCCGTCTCACTCTAACTAGAATCTTAAAGTTGCGGTCTTAAGGCAAGCTTTGGGTACACTAGAATCAATTTTAGTAGGTGAAAAGAAATTTTTCGAAACTGGGTTTCTTGAAGAAAAATTTTTTTTTCCGTAATCTAAGAAATAATGTAGCAAGTTTTGTACCATTTTAGAATCCTTATTAAATGCGTCAACTTTAAAAGTTACTTGCCAGACTGGCGTAGTACATTTTTTTCAGTATAGTCAGTTAAAGTTGGGTGAAATATTAATTTTCTATTCTTGGTTCGGCAAAATTTGACATTTTCTTCCAAGCTGGAACAGTAGGCTTAAAATTTAAAGCAACAGGTTACATAAGCAATATTCGGGATTACATAAGAAAAATAAAATTGAAAAAAGTAAAGATTTGTAGCAACAGGAGCTAAAAAATCATCACAAGGTGTACATTTTCTCGAAAACAAAATAAATGCCCATAATTTGAAAAATACATGACTTAGATTTTTTTTATATTTTTCTGGTAACTGTTATGATTTGCTCCATCACCAGGCTCCGGCTTGACGTCGACTTACGGGACACCCTGTATAATAAGAAAAATTTTGTATTGATATTCCGCCTCAGGTGTTACAATAAAATGAACAGGATGGAGTAAATCTTAGCTCGTTTCTCTCCGCCTCCCTCCCGGACCTTTCTTTTCTCTCTTTCACAAGCACAGATGGGGCATCGCAAATCAACTGCCAGTGGTGCCATTAGCGGCAGGGGACGGCAAACTGGGATCAAACCATCCGGTCCTCATGGAGTTCTTCGGGTGAGTGATGTATTAGGTCCCTTCAGGACCTTTTTGTGGTGTTATATATAATATCTCCAGTAGTAGGTCTCGTTCTACTTTCTGTATTAATTTTTTTTTGGGACGATACATTTTTTTGATTATGACAGGCAGGTTTTTCTGTATATTGAACCCACGCCACACTCTCCGTCCTTAGACCGAGGTGCTAGCGTGCCGGCTTGCGAAGCTGTCACTAAGTGAGCTGTCAGGTATCACTGACAATAGGGCTTCACGTTCTCCAGCCCTCACTTTCTGCAAAAGGATCCATAACAGCTTGTTGCCTGCTTTCTCAGCGACTCCTCAACATGCCATATCTTTTATTGACAACATTATTTCTTCAGGACTAATGCAGTCCGGCGTTATTAATGACTGCGGAAAATCTGTTGACCTGGTATTTTATTCCGATCCCAATTGGACTCTCTTTAAGCGTTGTTTAACTCCTCTGGTTCCTGAAACAAGTCATCCGGCAATAGATGTAGTTTTGTTTTTTGATTCTGTAACTTCATCATTTAATGCTTCTAGTAACTACTGTTATAACTTTAAAAATCTGATTCTGATAAAATGGATGAATGGTTATCCGCTTGTGATTGTAGCAGCTTGCTGTGTGAACGTGACATTGATGATTGATGAAGCTGTTAACTCGTTTTTTGACACATTATTTCGTTGTTTTACTCACTGTGTACCACTTGTTCATTCGAATCGTGATTCGAATTGTCAACTGTGGTGCAATGGCTCTTTGAAGCATCTTAAAAACTTAAAGAATAAAGCTTGGAGGAGGTTCTGTTCCTCAAGGAGTGATGCTGATTACGTTATTTATTCTAATTCGCGTGCTCAGTACATTTCGTATTTGACTGACTCGTACAACGATTATGTATATAGAATGAGATCGGCTGTGCGTGCTGAACCAAAGAAATTTTGGAGGTTTGTTAATTCTAATTGCAACTGTGACAGATACCCTTCATCGTTGCGACTCGGTAACTTAGACAGTGTGGATCCGTTAGAGACTGCCAATCCTTTTGGTGACTTCTTTAAAACTGCCTTCTGTGATAACCACAGCAAGCCCTTCCTGTTCTTTTCAGCATGGTTTTATGAAGGGAAAATCTAACACGACTAATTTTACTAATTTCTGCATTTCTGCTATTGAAAACGGTTAGCAAGTGGATTGCTTTTTCACGCATTTCAGTAAAGCTTCTGATCGAATTAATCATAAAATTTTAATTCACAAGTTGATTTTTCTTGGTTATCCTACTGTATTTGTCAATTAGCTTCGTTCTTATTTATCTGATCATACGCACCGAGTTATATTCCACGCAGCTCTTTCTGACGAAATAGATAATACTTCCGGCGTACATCAAGGTATAGCCATCGTGAACCACCCCTTTTTATAATTTACATCAGTGATGTATCGCTGATTTTGGCTAATTCAAGAATTCTTTGCTATGCTGACGATGCCAAAATCTTCTGCATTGTTTCTAATGAAAATGAGTGTGGATTTTTAAACTCGGACTTAGACATCTTTCATAAATGGTGTGCTATTAACTGTCTTCTTCTTAATATTAGCAAATGTACTACTATGTCCTTTTCTCGTAAAAGGACGCCATTGGAATTTAATTATACTTTAGATGGATGCTTATTACCTAGACTTGATAAAACCAAAGATTTGGGTGTCTTCCTTAATACTCGTCTTTCCTTCGAACATCATATTAATTCAATCGTGGCCAGGGCTAGTGCTACTCTGGGGTTTGTAAAGAGATGGTCAAAACAGTTTAATGATCCATTCATAACGATCCTTTACTGCACATTCGTTAGACCCATTTTGGAGTATGCCAGTCCTGTCTGGTCTCCCTTCTATGCTGTATATATAAATCGCATCGAGGCTGTGCAGCGGAGATTTCTCCGATTTGCCGTGGGACAACCCTTTTATTCTGCCTCCATATGTTGATAGACGTAAAACTTCCAGAGTTGTCTTTTCATTTCAGGGCCTGGATTCTGCAACACGGAGAATTGTGGTATTTCGGAAATGAGAGTTGTTTTCACAGTTAATTCTCCACTCGGAAAACTGTAACTCGGCGAAAATGTTTTGAGAATTCCAAAATTCTCTACTCCACTTGTTAAAATTCTCCGGTGTTTTTGTTTGGGGAAAAGTAAGAAGAAGAATTTCCAACTGACAGTTTTGTTTGTTTTCGTTGTGATGTGTGTGTTACAGGACAATTTGCAAATTAAATGCAGAGATAGGAATTAAATTAAATTAATTTTGATTATACGAAGATTGCGAAAAGTTTTGAAAATGAGGCTCAGATTCAGAGAAGAAAAAAGAAAAAGACGAATATGGATTCGAGAAGCTAATTTGGAGCGATTTAACAAAAAAATCGATGGTACCATCAATTGTGGTAGGTGAAGAACATGATTATTAGTTCGGTATAATGGTTGTAATATCTTCTTTCAAGATACTTATCTCAGGGACTTACACATCGGTTTACTATCTTCCCATTGGAGGCACCCATGAAGATTATGGAAAAGGCCAAAAAAATCAAAACGAAACCCGCATCTAAGAATAGAATAGAATAGAAAAGTATTTATTGAAGAACCTCAGCTTACGCTACGTTACAACGTTAGGTACATCTATTATGGTTCCTCCAAATTAAGGCGGTAAAGGTATTTTCATTGACGACAAGTATAAATGGAATTATAGCTCAACCAGTTCTAATTGAGTAAGGATCGTAAAAAAGGATCCATTTCTATTACACGTAACAACAAAGAAATATGACAGAACATCCATTATGATCGCACCAAAGAAGAGTATACAGCGACGACGCTATCATTATTTCTGCAAAAGGTTAAGGTATGCCTAGCTTCTCATATTCATGATTTTGCTAATTATATAAATTACGTTCTTGAGATAAAATTTCCGGGAATGATGTTAAAGTGCCCGACGTACCTGGGATGTTTACTTCAATCGTTGTAAAGGGAACACCACTATTCCTAGATCCTTCTCCAATTTACGGTTATGGAGCATTACATCAGAATAATAACACACCGAACGATACAGATGTAAAGATTTTAAAGTCAAAATATGTAGAAAATATATATGTATTATGATACCTATATTAAATGACATTAAACATTGTATTAATTGACGCTGAAGTTAAATTGTTTGTTGGTTGTGTTGAATCTATTTCATATACCATCAGACCTAGTGGCTAAGATTCAGGTCGTGGTAGTTCTAGTATATGACATTACAATAATTTACACAAATAACTGTCTATAATTCGAGATAATCTTCTTAAAACAAATTTGTGATTCATAATTTACCGCAGGTGAAGGCAAAATTTAGGCAGAATTTCATTTAAAAAAACCCCCCTTCAGCCAATCAATTCAAATCCTGTAATTGTCCTGATTTTGGCCTGCGAATGTTATCTAAAAACATTCCTAAATAATGTAGGTACCTAGGTGAAATATAAGCCAATCCGATATAATCTTCCGAAAACATTTCTTCAAATATTCCTTGAGCTCTTTAAAACTTTGTGAGAGAGTATAGTTTGATGTACTTAATATTCTGTAAAAACTAACTTAACAACTTAATCGCTTTACCCAACGTCATTGAGGTGGAACTTATGCTGGGGTATGTAATAAATAAACTTTGAATTTGGGTTTGTTCAATTTAAGTTATATTTTAGTCCAAATGATCTTACTTTCCGCTTTATTTTTAAATTTTAATATCATTTTTTCGATAATGTTGCATCGAACTGACTGTTTTGTTATATAGTTTTTGACCACAATTCAAAATCGATAAGGCTGTGCTAGTTAATGAAGACAACATAGTGCAATATAGATATGAAAGTACTAATTAGAAAAATCAAATAAAACTAGAATGGGCCACTGTTCACCCAAACCCAATGTAACATTCTGCTCGCTCGTTCTACTCGTTATACAAAACTCATGTTGAGCCCTTTAGAAACCTTTTACATTTTTACAACGGTGGATAGACGTGATTTAAGACATCAATGGTTCTTTTGAAGCTTTTCGACTCAATTAATTAAAATTCGAGGTTTTCGTGCAGGTTCAAATATAATTTGATATGGTTAATTGACTAGCATAATCAAATCGGAGTTAATGCTGAGATGTTGATCCTCCCAAGCGGACTAATCAGTGAAAAGATCAAGAAATCTTTTTCTAAAACTAAATGTATTAAGGATCAATACACGCAAATAATAAGTATTAATACGTTTAGTTTTAGCGAAAAATTTCTTGACCTTTTTACTGGTCACTCTGCTTGCGAGGATCAACATCTCTGCATTAGCTCAGATTTGATTGTTATTTCGATATAGCTCGTGTATAGTAATCGGTCTCCATTCGGAGATATCAGCAGGGTAATTACTTTTGAGGATAGGAGTGATCAGACCCGCCTTCCAGTGGTCTGGAAATTGTGTCGAAGACAACAGTCTATTCATCAAATATGTGATGATCAGCAGAAAGAATGGTAAACTAATCTTGTTGAATTTAAGAGCTAGGTCTGTTATGGTAGTATATTGGTGTGATTTCACATCGCACGTGAAGTCCAGACTGTCAGCAAGAGCGGACAGATCACTCGGCGGACAGCGTTGCCTGCAGGGCGGCACGCTAGCTCGCCTCGGCTAATGGCGGAGAGTGTGGGGAGGTTCCACGAAAAGCCTGCCGCTGCCGCCTGCCATATACAAAAAAAATTACGTGCTTACAAACTAAAACGCCGGCACACATTCGGTTCTGAAGGGACCCTTACGTCACTTACCTACATCCACATCGAAGGCGCAGATATGCCTTCATTGCACTCCCCAACCACCCATCTGACTCTGAGGGCAGTTATTTTCAGAGTCCCTGGTAGACCCGTAAAGAGAGACTAACGAGCGGACCTAGACGACCTTCATGTGAGAGGGCTCCGGGATAGTGAAGGAGAAATACCCTAAGCTTACATTTCCATTACGTTATAAACAAAACTTTATTAACTAACTTTTCCGTTGTTCGAAACGTTTTCAAATGTTACTTAAGTTGCTCTAAATTGTGAATTTCAAAAACGTGATTAATAGCCAAAATAAAGAAAAATTTAAGCACAATTCAAAGATAGTAGTACGAGACATAAGAATTTCTAAATGTACCGAATGTCAGCCTAAGCTAGCGGAAGAATTTTTTACCATACCTATAACTTATGTATGAAAAATTATATAATTTTTGGGTATGTATATGTAATAGATCAAATTTTTTGACTTAATTTAAATGTACAAAGAACCAAGTGGCAACAACTTACATGTAATTCATTGCTGTGGATCCATCGCCGAGGCGCCTCCGTGACGATCCGCATGCCACTGCTTATGCGCTAAATGAAACAGTATAAAATCAGCCAACAACCGATGTATCGGCTCATATGATTTATATTGAAAACTTAAATCCAAAATCTAGCCAATGGATACGACCGACGTGGTACACAATTTTCTTAGTATTATTCGTTTCTTGTTAAAAATTGACAACAGTTCTTGCATACAAATATCTCCTCCTAATTCACTTTATGTGGCAACCGTATTAGTTTTTTTTTCTTTTATCTTTTCTCTTTCATAGTTTTTTTTCCAACACTATAAATCAAGTCGAACTCTCATCTCCATCAGAGTATAGTGAAAACTGATAAAATAAATATTAACAGAGCGACAAAAGAATAAAGTAACGTTCAAAAGCATCACCATTACTACACAATAATTAATTATAGTTAATCCTTCGAGAGAAAGTAATTTTTGGTTAATTCGTGGTTACTTTCGTTCCAACTTAATGACCCAATTCGCCTTAAAATTGAATAAAATGTGTGGTCAGTTCCGAACCGATTTTAGTAAATCACTATTTTCCAAGGATATTTAAGACATAAATATACGTAATAATTCCTTTAAAAAAATTCACGTGCACATTATGTATCTCGATTTTGACCTATTTATCTGTTTCTGAGTTAATTCGAAATCTAACTGAGCGTGTGTGTACCGACTGTTTCTGGGTTTTCTCGTTTACTATCTCGTCAATTTGTCCATTGGAGATATGAACCTTTCCTTTTTCTTCCTTTTTTTTGATAATTCAGTTTTGAAGTTACTCTTGATGCACCAAGATGGGTGAGTCTGGTATTAGTCTTAACTACTTCTTAACTCATCGTTCTGTTCCCTGAATGTTCCTTTGTTCAATTGTTTAATGCAAAAAGCCCAAACGAAATGTTCTGGATGGAATTGTTTGTACATGGCTGTTATACACTGTCCTGTTATTGGTTTCGAACGTCCAGCACAGAGTGATCCACGCTTGGCATGATAATGAGTCTCACAATATGGAAGATCTTCATGATCGCATTGAACGCCTGAAAATTCAGCTATTCTGCAGTGTAGGTTAGGAACAGACGAAACGTCAGGTACAAGAACAAGTGATTCAGTAATTCTCCCAATAACGAAGTAGGCAATCTTAAATCTATGGTGTACTTGTGATTTATTTGCAGAAATCCTACATGTACTACGATTCCATCTTCACTGCGTTGATAGGTTGCTGAGTTATCGAATTCATAATCGGCTTTAAGGATGGCTGATTATGTGCGGGGTAGATGAAAATAATTCTATTAGTTGAAAATAGATCAGTATGAGGACTGAAAAATATTCTAAATCTACTTACAGGATTTATTTCCTCGCCGATGTCTACGAAATCTTTTTGTTTTATTCACTCTGCGCTGTTGCTGCAATTTTAGGAACCGAGCCATAGTAGCACATTGTTTTAGGCCTTCTATACTGTTAGTATAGAAAGTAACGTCCGAAGATTAATTTCTTTATCTGTGGAGAGAACTAAGGACAACTATTTATTTTATATGTATTTAAGAAGTAAGAAGAAGAATTCTCAACTGACAGTATTGTCTAGTTGTATAGTTACAGAGGTTTTCGGAAATTAAATTATGGATTCACCAAAAATAAGTATAGAATAGAATAGAAAATCATTTATTAAAGAACCACAGCTTTGCTACGTTACAACGTGAGGTACATCGAGTAAGTAATAGATCGTTGGGATAATTGATAAAAATACAAAGTTGTTTAGCAAACTAACAGAGGAGCAATGAACAGACTCATTGCACCAGAAAGTAATATTAGCACTATAGTTTGGATAGTGAAGTCAAATAATAGAGAGGCTTAAGGTAAATCCTAAAATGCAGATTGACAAACGAAATAAGCTATAAAAGTAACAATAACAATTGTCAGTAGATTACAAAAATTGCTAAAATTACTAGCGAGTTAATATCGGAACTGTGAACAGGCTCACTGCAAATGAAAGTTATAGTGTTGCTATAATTAAAGATAATAATAAACAATGAACAATAGAGAGTTTAATTCGAAGCCAAAATATTTATTAAGACTTAGCTTTTTTCGTGTACTTGCTCTAGTTTCCTTTGAAGGAACGAGGATACAAACATCTTCATCGGATACTTTAAGGGACATTTATATAGGTATGTTCTTGGGAGAAAGCATTTAAACTTTTTCTTGTACTTCGTCCTAGCTTCTTTGAAAGGAAAATGGATTATATACCCCACGCATATTAAAAAGTAGTTCCATTTTTGCATATATGAAATTTTTAGAAAGTTCTGCTCTCATTGTATTTCTTGTGTAGTTGGACTTTAGTAAGAATCACAGCAATGCACAATTAAATTTACTCTGCGCAAGCGGAAACACAAGTACATTCACTTAGGTTTCACAAAGGAAAAAAGGAGGACCCCGAAAACATACAATGCCACCTTCCAAGTAAGTAGTGTAAAGGTCCCTTCAGGATTGGATGTGTGCTACGGCTTTTGGTTAGGCCGGCACGATTTTTTTAGTATATGGCTGGCTGGCAACAGCGGCAGGTTTTCGTGGAACCTCCCCACACTCTCCGCCAATAGCCGATGCGAGCTAGCGTACAGCCCTGCAGTCAACGCTGCCCCCGAGTTATCTGTCAGCTCATGCTGGCAGTCTGGACTTCACGTCAAAGTCAATCACTCTGACATAGTTCCATAACAAGATTGTTGTCTTCGACACAATTTCCAGACCATTGGAAGGTGGGTCTGATCACTCCTATCCCCAAAAGTAATTCCCCTGATGATATCTCCGAATGGAGACCGATTACTATACACAAACTATATCGAAATAAGAATCAAATCTGAGCCAATGCAGAAATGTTGATCCTCTCCAGCAGAGTGATAAGTAAAAAAGGTAAAGTAATTTTTTCGCTAAAACTAAACGTATTAATACTTATTATTTGCATGTATTGAGCCTTAATACGTTTAGTTTTAGCAAAAGATTTCTTGACCTTTTCACTGATTAGTCCGCTTGGGAGAATCAACATCTTCTGCATTAACTCCGATTTGATTATGCTAGTCAATTAAACATATCAAATTATATTTGAACCTGCACGAAAACCTCGAATTTTAATTAATTGAGTCGGAAAGCTTCAATAGAACCATTTATGGCTTAAATCACATCTATCCATCATTGTAAAAGTATTAAAGGATGCTAAAAAGGCTCAACATGGACAATTGCAAGTTCATTTCTTCTTCTGCTGATACTTCAGTGAGTTTTTTGTATAACGTGCTGAACTTTATAGAAGAAAGATGATTCCAGGAAGACGACAGCAAGTCTTAATTTTTCGGGATACAGAAACCCAACCAGATTTGAATAACATTTTAAATTAGGTTGGTCAATCTTCATTTGTGGAGTCGTTAGTTATTACATTTAAATTGACTATCAGAACCAGCTTAACACAAGCTCGCTGCATGGAGACGTTAAATGAATAAACGGTCAACAATACATGCATTTCATCACTTAGTCGGCGTTAGTATGAGTATTTTAAACTAAACAAAACCAAACACCGAAACAGAAAATTAAGTATTGTATAGACGTTTTTTTAAAACATGCTTGGAAATGTCAACGACAAAATGCTCAGCCTTAATATTAACAACAATGCACATGTGTGATGGGTTCATACTTACTAAAGTGGGATCTTGCGGAGTTAACATGAAACAGAGGTAACCTTCTCAAATTGTGCGCACTATCGCGGAAAGAGGTTTTGCTAAGTAAAAGGGGAGAATCAATATTCGCGTTTAAGAGTTGATGCACAAAAGTTACATCGGCGACCATGCGACGTTTTTCAAGGGAGTGCATATTCAAAAGCTCCAAGCGATCCTCATAAGGTGAAAGAATCAATAAATTGTCCCAGGGTAGGTGCCTAAGAGCGAAGTGCAGGAATTTCCGCTGAACAGGCTCGATGCCGTCGATGTGCGTACCGTAAAATGAAGACTCAGACCTGGCTAGCGTATCCAAGGAGAGGTCTCACAAAGCATGTGTACAAAAGCAATGTTATGGTGGGATTCGAGAACTCTCGGGGGACCAACGTTTGATAAAGCCCAGCATAGAACTACTCTTAGATACCATATAGTTAATGTGGGAGATAAAGTTCAATCTATGTTCACATTTAACACCAAGTCACAAACAGCACCCTCGCGACAGGTGGAATCCGAGAACACATAATCATAAGTGATTGGTTTCTGATTCCTCTGGAAAGTCATAACCTCACATTTGTCGATATTGAGAGCGAAATTATGTTTTTGGACCAAACGTAAAATTTGTGACGGGTCACATTGTACCCAGTTCACAATGCAACGGTTATAATCTTTTCTTTGCAAGTAAAGAATATCTGGGGTACGAGGGCTTATTTACTTAGAATTGGGCAGCTCATTTTTAAATCCAGACTGGTTAAAGGTTCAATGGATTTCTTCTTTTTTTTTGGTGAAAATGCACATGAAAATTTGTTTCTTTATTTGCACGGGAAAGGCAATAAATTGAGTTCAAGCTCGAGACAATTAATAAAATAAATCGCATGCTAAAGGTTTTTTTTTAACAAAAAAAACTAGTAATAAAATCTGAGCATTTCTGATCACCTAACAAAGGAGCTGATCGATAGAGTGCAATGCACTGAGGTAATTAATTTTGCCGCGTTTTGCGTCTTTGAGGGGAATCAAGGTATGTGACAAACGATACCCCCACATTGTAAAGTGAATCGATGGAAGAAAGAACTTCCGCGGGAGCTCGTCGAGTATTGTGTTTTAATTTTTTCGTCCACGTTGATCGTGTAATATGACTTCCTGTGGTACTTTTTATCCTTTTCTTGTGGCATTCAACAGGCATTGCCCTGCAGCATAGTGTCGGTTGCTATTGTGTTTATTAAAAAGTTATGAAAAGGGAGAAAGTAAGCGACTATATATCATCCCTTATAAATATCGGACACGCATATGTATGTGCTTTCTAAAGCATTTGATCTTCTTGTTTTTTTGACTCAATTTTTTTGCTGGGAACTGAGAGGTCTCCAGTGGTAACTTTTATTTCTGTGCTCTTTCCCCCTCCTCGGGCTAAATACTAGATGAAATGAAATTATTTTCTCGTCGGCGCAGTAAGTTCTCAGCGAGGTTTTTCTTTCTTTTGTTTGTATGTAGATTCACCAACTGACAGAGTCTGGACCGCCACTGTGGGGACCAGTGCATGAGACAAAACCAGAGGAAAGAAGCAAAAATCGCTCAGCGAAGAGTACAAAGCGTAGCCAAGGTCGGAACTAAACCAAGTGAACAACCCAGAGAATTTCTCTCTTCCCATTGCTTTTCGTTTTTTTTCTTTTACAGCGTTAATCACCAGGTCGCTGAAGCGCTTCGTCGACAGAAGATTGACATATAAGTACAGTGTGTATTAATATAATATAAGAGAATTGTTTCTTTCTGGTTTTCTCGGGGTTCTCGAAGAGAGTTTTGGCTATTATTATTTTATTTTCATGTTTTTCGCATAATATGTTCAATCGGGAGTTAGACATTCTTAGCAATTTCTCTATATAACTATATATAGGTGCATACCTATATTTACATACATGTTAGCTCACGTTATAATAACTTTCTGACTTCTCTCTAGTTATTCATTATACATATATATATATACTTTTTCGTCGCGTACATATTATATCAGAACGTAATGATACCTGTTTAGCAATTTCTATTACATATATGTATGTATACAAGCAAATTAGTATGATTTTTTATTTTTTTTTTGGTCTCACTTTCCTTATATATTGTTATGAGCGTGGCTTTAGTTCGTTATTTAAAACACAATATTTCAGATATAATTCAAAAGTTCTTTCTTTATTTAACTTTACTGTTTACTCTCACAATTGACAAATAATTATCAAATCAACTCTTTATAATTATCGCTAGTACTGTACACCTAATTATCACAATCCAAAATAGTTTACTTCGTTAACTTCATGCATTTATACTCTACAAATTATACTAGAACCTTCCTGAATATTCCGTTTTCCGAACCCAAGGTTTACTAAGATGTCACAAGCCTAAAGTTCCTTCCATTTCCAACAGATGTCGCTTGTGTCACTTTGTGGCACGTAACAATATAGATATATAGAATAACGAAAGGTTTCTTTTTATTCACTTATTTTTTTTCTCTCTCCTATTTTTATGCATAGATTAGTGTAGTGTAGTAAGGTCTTTTCCCTTCCGAGCGATTTTAGTATAAATTTTTTCTTTCTTGTTTTTTGTGTTATATATGTTATACCTATTTTATTATAGAATGGATGCGTAGGTCATAAAATTCGGTTTTATGGAACATTTTTTTCTTGTATTCTTATAATAGTGTAATGTTTCTTTATTCGTTTTTTTATATTATGGGCAATAACTAAAAATATGGCCATGTGCCAAATTTCATAATTTCGTGTGGTGCCAGGTTTGGTGAGGGTTTCCGGGAAGGTCGAGGTGCCGGGAGATAAAGTAACTGGCAGGCTCACCTAGGAGTATGAAGAGGGCAGTGGCGGGTGATGCAGGTACCGCAGTGTGTCACACCATTCTAATTGGTGTCACCTTTTCTATCTTTAAGCTTTTTTTCCTTTTTTGTTGTTGTATTTTTGTCCATTTCTTCCTGTCGTCCAAAGGTACAGCAATAGGTAGTTGATCGGAGAGCAAAGAACCTACCCAAGCCCTGAGCTTGAGCCGGCAGAAGTCTGTACCGTGCTCATCTAAAGGTCAACTCCCATTGTCGCTGAATACCAACCAAGGGGCAAAAAAAGTAGCCATAGCAAGTCATCTGTCTCGCTGAGTTCGAAGGTCGGAAAGCAGCCACGCTCAGAGGTGAGCATATAGTTCTGCTATAATCACAGCGTCAATCTATTAGGTTTTTTCGCTTATAGATTAACTCTTGCTTCTTTAACACTTTTGCATTTTTCAGTGCTCGTGTCGCTGCTTCGCTAAGTGGTTAGGATATTCCTCACTGCAGGTTTCGCCGCCCTTATGTTCAATTGGTATTAGCGACTCTTAGTGATTTTGTAAAAACCTTGTTATAGAAGGCCATTCGTATTTTTCATTTATACACCTTTTTTTTATTTTGATTGTTGACAACATTACCGTCAAGTAGTTGATATGTGGCCTTTGAAGGTTCCCTACTTGACGTCTGATATGTGTTGTCGTTTGTTAAATAATTATTTCTGAAAAAAAATTATCCAATCGCTTACTCCGCATGGCGGGCTGTTAGATTGAGCAGCAGTAAGCAACCTCGAGAACACATTTCGACTACAAAAATGCCTCAAAGATGAAGCAAAGGAAAGTGTGGAGTCATAACTAATTCATCCAAATAATGTGGAAGAAGTTATGTCTCAACTAGAATTTATGTTTGGTCGACCTGATCGTCTTATTAGAAGCCAGATAGTAAAGTTAAAGATATTTCGCCAATATCAGAAAGTAGACTAGATTTATTGATACCATTTGCAATTAAGGTAAGAAATCTTGCGACTTTTTTGGAAACAACGAACAGCCAACAACATTTAGGTAACCCGACTTTAATGGAAGAGTTAATTTCCAAATTACCAATGAGTAAAAGGCTAGAGTGGGCGATAAACATCCAGCCTTATGCAACTGTAAGAAACTTGAGTGATTGGTTAAATCAATTGTCCAGATTAGTAAGCCTTGTCACGGCTACATCGTCAACTCATCAAAGTCAAAGTGACAAGCGAACCAAACCGAAAAATGTGGTCCTCCATACACTTGATCATAGCCAGAAACAATTGCAGTCAGGCTGCAGTATGTGTGAAAAGTCCCATTTGTAGCATATTCCCCATACGCTACCCTTTTCCTTTTTCCTCCCCACCTGTTCTTTTTTCTTATTAATCCAGCCTCTCTACCTTCTGTAGAGAGCCCACCCCCCCCCCCCCACATCATTTCCCAGGGTACCTAAGAAGGGGACAAGAGTTCATATCTTCGAGAAGTAGCCCTTTGCTACTTCTCCATATTATAAAAATCCTGAAAAAGAAAGGAGATATTTTCGAGAAGTAGCCTTACGTCCGAACGATAAATTCCAATTTGCACAGAACTCGCGCAAACCACTATTTTTCGTGTGAATCGCACTTACCAGATACGGAAAACGGTAATTCGCCTAGCTGTAATGCATCGTACGATACCACCAAACAATGCCTTACTGCAAGTCCTTCGAAAAATTCCGAGAAAGAATTTGTGCACACAGCATACATTTTTGCGGTACAGACTTGTGATACACATACACACACTCGCACTCAGGCAGTAGTACAAGTGCTAACGATCAACCAAAATTCACGAGAAACGAAAAATGTTCGCCTAGCGGTGGACACAGAGACACGATCCATAGCAACGATTTTGGATGGAAAGCACGTAACCCGTACTGATAGGCAGCCGAGCAGTCGCGAGAGCAAGCAAATGATTCGTTGGACGAACCAAAGCGCTTGCCTGTCGGTGGGATGTTGAAAAAAACGGCGCGTGATCAAGTAAATTGTTTTATGGCTTACCTGTGTAATTTTCCTTCGTGGAATTTTCATGCCGTGATGGCATATCTGAAAAAGAAAATTGTGATTAATTAATGACTCTAATGTTATAAATAGTTTTAATAGATTACCTGTGCAATTTTTCTTTGGGGAATTTTCATGCCATCTGAGCATATCAGAAAAGGAAAAATGTTCACTCTAGTGCTATAAGGCGTTTTTATATGTAGATTACCTGGTAATTTTCTTCGTGGAATTCTCCTGCCGTGAAGGCATATCTGAAAAAGAAAATTTTGGTTAATCAGTGACTCTAGTTCTAAAACTTTATTTTCTGGATTACCTGTGTAGTCTTCTTCGTAGAATTTTCATGCCGTGAAGGCATATCTGAAATAGAAAATTTTGGTTAATCAGTGACTCTAGTTCTATAAGTTTATTTTCTGGATTACCTGGGTAGTTTTCTTCGCTAATTTCCACGTCGTGAAGGCATATGTGGAAATAAAGTGCTAATTGATAAGTGAGTCTAGCGATAAATCCTTTATGAATTACCTGTGTGGTGATTCGTTAATTTCCGCGGCGGAAAGGTGTACCTGAAAAGAAAAATTCAATTAATCAGTAACTCTAGTGATAAATCTTTTATGAATTACCTGTGTGGTGCCAATCGCTAATTTTCGCGCCGGAAAGGTTTACCTGAAAAGAAAAATTCAATTAATCAGTAACTCCAGTGATAGATCTTTCGTGGATTACCTGTGTAGTGCGGTTCATTAATTTTCACGCCGTACAGTTGTATTCAAAAGGAAAACTTTGTTTAATCAGGAACTCTAGCGAACTTTCTTTTTCGAGTTCTGTAGTCCCATTATTCGATATACATATCACAGCTATGGAAGACTGAAGGCTGAGTGAGTAATACTAGAAAAAAAATAAAGGAAAAAAAAAAAAGAAAAAAAAATATAAATTACAATTATATTATTATAAAAAAAAAAGGTCAATGTATCCACAAATACAACACCGAACAGTTACTAGTCCTGTCAACGAAAGGGTGGACCCAGTCAATTCTAGCATATGTCATCGAGGGACTCCGTCCGCCTCCTATCCGTCCTGGTAGAGGTCCAAGGTTTAGTATTTAATATTGTTTTGAAAATTAAATATATCTTTTGGTTTTGACTGTTGTTCCAAGTGTTCGTAATGTTATCCTAAGGAGAGGAACACAACAAAAAAGGTATCTTTTGTCTCAAGTCGTGATTAGTAGAGGTCGAAAGTTTGACAATAGAGTATTTCTTGCATGAATCGTAGGCATAATTATAGGTAGTAGCGACAGCTTAGAATAAGCCGTATATATGTATATGAATATAGTTTTCTTAGTAATGTAAAGAAGGAGAGTAGGTAAAGACAGGGAAGAAGTGGGTGATAAACGGAAGGCCTTTATATTCTAGTACAGCTAGATTTGTATGGAGAATCGTGGGAAGAGATAGTATTAAATATTTTGTGAACTAACGAAGCCGTGTACTCCATTTCTGAATTAGTAGCCCTGTTCAACCACTGTTATCTCTCGTCTACCCTTCATGGGTAGGCAGACCACTCATACCGGACGGGCATGGAACGCATTGCTACAGGTAATAGTCGCAACGTGATGGAGTAGCTCACTTTGGGAAATGGTATGGCGGATCGATTTGTGGAGGTAGGTCTTTACCACACGCATTTTCATATGGGGCTAAGCAGATGGAGAAAGCTTCGGAGGCATAGCCAGGGTGTTGGGTGTCTGGGCCTAACTTATCCCAAAACCGGGGTCTCAAAAACATCTGAGAATCTTCTCAGCTCTCTCTCTCTCTCGATCGTTCGCCTTTCCAGCGTCGTAAACTCTCCGGGTGGCTTAAAACTTGTTCGGCGTTGTTGATATCTTCCGTTTTCTTTTGCAGCATTTAATCAAATAAATTTTCTTCTTTCTAGGCTTTCAGGTTCTACAAGGAGAAGGAAGCCTGCATAGATCTTTTTTCCTGTCTGTCTGTCCGTCTGCAGTCGCACACGCAAGTTCTTTTTTTCTGTCCGTCCGTCTGTCTGGTCATCAAGGGATGTGGGTGGCAAGGACCACCACAAGCAGCCATATACGCTAATCCCACGATGATTTTGTAGCAAAGAGGTGTCGGATGCGGTATCTATCTATCTCCAGGTAACTGAATGTTTCTCTTTTCTCAATTTAGTCAACGATGGTGTAAAGCCAAAGAAAAGACACTTTGTTTCGTTTGTCTAAAGTTAGAGCATAACAGCCGGACATGTAAAATAAAAGGCGCATGTAAATTAGATGGCTGTCAACGGATTCATTATCCTCTGCTTCATAAGGAAAATGTAAAACAAAAGCCAAAGACAATAGAAACAAAGCCAATAGTTACGAATAACCATGGAGCAACAAAGGAAGATAAGCCTGATATTACATATTAATTACTTAATTGCTATATCGAAAGGCCAATGGAATTGTTATTTAAAATTCTGCCTGTGCGCTTGTTTCGGCCGAACACAAAACTGGAAACATCGGCTCTGATAGATGAAAGTTCTTCTATAACACTAATGGATGAAAGCCTAGCTAAACAACCAAAAATAAATGGAAGGGTAGAGCCGCTTACGTTGCAATGGTTTGGCAACAAGAGGACAACAGAACTATCTAGAAATAAGTCAAAATATACCCAGAGCCAAAAGCTTTGCTATAAACAACTTGAGAACTGTCAAAAATATTAGCCAACCATCTCAAACGTCGAAACTTTAAGAGATTTACAGCAAATATCAGGGATTAAAAGACCTGCCAATAAGTGAATATAATACTGTGAGTCCTAAATTACTAATAGGAATAGACAACTGTCATCTCGGTCTCCCAAATCGTTCCATCCATCATTCGTCAAGCGGCCCAGTCATAGTTCGAACGAAATTAGGGTGGATTGTTTATGGACAAAATAGTACTAACAAATTTCATGGCCACGACAACACCATTGTTCTTCATACCAAGGAAGCAGCAAGTGAAAACAGCGATCACCTGGATCAGCTCTTCGAGGAATATTTCTCCACGGAAAATTTTGGAGTAAAAAAGAGTGATATAAACGTGGAATCAGATCTTGACATGCATGCTCGACGAATTCTTGATAAGACTACCGTTTGAGTGTGGAACAGCTTCCAAACCGGTCTCCTTTGGAAAAACCAAGACGTCGTACTTCCAGTTAGCTACGATATGGGCAAAAGAAGACTTGAGGGTATTGAAAATAAAATAAAAAAGGACCCAAATTACGCAGCCAGATATAGTGAAATCATTTCAGACTACTTAAACAAAGATTTGCCAGAAAACTCACAGATGTCGAAGCCAACAAAAGAGGTCCGAAAACATGGTTCTTACCACATTTCGCGGTACGAAATCCGAACAAGCCTGAGAAGTTGCGGCTAGTGTTTGATGCAGCTGCGACAGTGAATAGTACCCCACTGAACACTGAACTACTCAAGGGACCAGATCAGTGTCAATCTCTATTATATTATATATATATTATACAACTTTCCCAAGAGGAAGATAGCAGTGTGCGCTGATATCAGAGAAATTTTTCTTCAAATCTTGATTCAACCACAAGATAGAGATGAACAACGGTTTCTATGGGGGGATGGAAACACCTTAAAGCCGCCAGGGGTCTACACGATGGAGGTAATGCCATTTGGTGCAACTTGCTCACCATTCTCAGCTCATTTCATAAAAAATAAAAATGCCTCGGATTTTATCGAAAAGTACCCAAGAGCAGTTAAAGCAATTATGAAACATCACTACGTCGATGACTTTGTCGATAGCTTTGACGACATCGCTGAAGCTGTTGAAGTATCATCATCCGTGAAACAAATTCATAATCTAGGAGGATTTGAGTTAAGAGACTTTGTTTCAAATAGCGACATCGTGGCTGAAACTTTGAATGGCCATAACAAGATACCAGAACATCCGGTCAGCATGAACATGGAATCCTCAGCTAGTACAGAAAAAATATTGGAAATGTACTGGGACACAAAGGATGACACACTGAAGTTTCAGCTGAAGTTTCATCGAGTTGATAAGGACGTGCTCGCGAGTAAAAGACGACCTACCAAACGGGAACTTCTAAGCATGTCCATCTCTGTATTTGACCCGTTCGGACTGCTGGGAAACTTCATGATACACTCCGAGGTTATTCTACAAATGGTTTGGAAAAGTGGCATCGGTTGGGATCAGCCACTCCCTGATGACATTTATAAATCATGGTTGCAGTAGCAAAAGGAACTGCAATACGTGAAAGTGGTTCGTTTGTCAAGATGTTACTCATCCCATTTGTCCAACACGTTCGTCGACGCCAGTGAGAACGCTTTTGCCGCCGTATGCTATTTCAGCATTCAGTCAGCCAATGGTATCCAGATAGCCTTCGTAAATGGCAAAACAAGATGCCCGCCATTAAAACACTTGTCAGTGCCACGCCTAGAGCTACAGTCAGCGGTACTTGGTATACGATTATGTTACAATATAATAGAAACCCATAATGGAATAGTCAGTAATATATATTTTTGGTGTGATTCGTCGACAGTCACTGGATCCACTCTGGTCACCGACGCTACAAACCGTTCGTAGCCCACAGAAGAGCTGAAGTTCTAGAGAGTTCCAAAACGTCTGAGTGGCACTGGATACCAAGTAAACAAAATGCAGCAGATGATGCGACAAGAGTCAAGTATCCAGCTCGTTTCGACCCACGAAGTACATGGGTGAATGGTCCAAAGTTTCTACAAAGCGAAGAGAAACTCTGGCCAAATACTCCAGAACAGATTTCCGGTTACGAGTGCGAAGAAGAGCTCCGAGCAAAACATGTGCTGCTCAACCAGTTGGTAGGCAATAGCTGCATTATAGATTTGACTAGATTTTCCGACTATTGCAGACTAAAACGGATAACAGCCTGGTGTTTAAGGTTTATTAATAACTGTCAACCGAAAAGGTATTCCGCCGTCAACAGAGAGCTGGAAAGTACTGGAATTACAAAATGTTGAGCACTTACTGTGTCGTCAAGCACAGTTTGATGTCTTTGACACCGAAATAAAATTACTCATCAATGGTGAAATCATCGATAAATCAAGTTCCCTGTACCGACTCACGGCAGTCTTAGGAGTAGGAAGACTCCTTAGAATCTCTGGTAGAATCGAACAATGAAGAGGCCAATCATTTTGTCAAAAGGCCACTCCTTTACGCAACTAATTGTCACATACTACCATAATAAACTATTTCACCAAAACCAAGAAATAACTGTGAATGAAATTCGTCAACGCTTTTGGATTCCTGACCTACAATCTCTGGTAAGTCGCACGCAAAAAACTGTCAGGTATGTAAGAACAAAACAGTGATGCCAAAAATTCCCCTGATGTGACAGCTGCCAAAGGATAGAGTAACACCGTATATCCGCCCATTTACATACACGGACCTTTATTACTTTGGACCCTTTTATGTAAGTGTCGGACGCCGTAAAGAAAAACGTTGGGTAGCATTGTTCACCTGTCTGACCATTCGAGCGGTACATCTTGAGCTAGCAGCCGACCTATCAACAGATGCCTGTCTATTATGCATTCGCAACTTCGTTAATCGCCGCGGAATACCAAGTAGGATAAGAAGTGATAATGGAACAAATTTTGTGGGTGCAAAACGAGATTGATGACTACGATAACGATAAGATCCAAGCTGAATTATTAAATCGAGGTATTGAGTGGATCTTTAATTGCCCAGGGAATCCTCATGCTGGAGGCTGCTGGGAACATATGGTCCAATCAGTTAATAGAGTTCTAGCCTGCACTCTCCTCATGGAGAGGCTCCACGAGTAGAAACACTTCGCAGTTTACTAATAGAGGCCGAATGTATTGTCAACAGTCGACCACTAACACATTTACTGGTACGATGAACTCAACCCAAACGCCAGATTCGTGTGACGACAAGTTATGGTCATTGCGTAAACAATGACGAATTTCTCAACAGCTGAAGAATAGCTTTTGGAAAATATGGATCCAGGAGTACTTGCCAACATTGACGCGGCGAACGAAATGGCACGAGAGGGTAAAACCAATTAAAACTGCAGATTTGGTAATAATATGTGACAACGATGAACCCAGAAGTAGATGGCAAAGAGGGAGAGTCGTTCAAAACTTTCCTGGCCCGGACGGTCAGGTTCGGACTGCCGCAGTTAAATCAGCAACTTCAAAACTGAGGAAGCCTGTTTCAAAGTTCACAGTACTAGATGTTGTCAGTAGTGAATTTTCGGATCCTGTACCATTACCATTGGAAGATCCTGATACTGGAGCCATGGCAATTCACAAGGGCCGGAATGTCGTGGGAACGAGCGTGAAGTTAGTAATTGGCGGCGAGAACTTGGACGGCCGTATTAAACAGAAGAGACAAAGAAGAAGAAGAGAAAAGCGAGGGAAGTGATTCTCTGCCAAATATCGAACTAGTACGATATAAATATTGAACGTGCATTTTATAGTATAAGCTTAAGCCATTGAAGGCACCAAATAAAGTAAGTAAAAGTGAATTCCTCAATGTGTTAGTTATAGAGAACTGAATGTATTATTTTTATAGATAATAAACACGCGCCACACGCGTGTACATATTATATGGGAAAAGTGGAGTTTAATCCCTTACACCGACTCCAATCTGCCAAACGAATAAACGAGCCATGGCACGCCTGCCTTATATTAAAGATTAGTTTCCGTACATAACAGTGACACTTCCATCTCTGTATATAATTGGGAATACAGCTGGGGATCTAGGAAGGTCTCCTAAACAGTTTTTGAGCACAACCACGAATCCATAAAATTATATAACCCTGACGCCGCGCATGGGTAATCAGGGTGATCACTTGTCAACAACTCTTTTCCCTACTGAACAAAATCGCGGAAGCAACCCTAGCGGGAATGAACCCAATACCCATTTTCAGTATAGTGGCCGCCCAGAAATTTCAAGCTCTCCTTGTTGGCAGCCAAGACTACCAAAATGGAAGATATCTTTTATCGGGTCGCCAGAGGGACTTGACGTCACCGAATTTGTCTAGAATTTTGACTAGAAAAGCTTTCCAAGAACGATAACTATCCGCTGGATCGTTTAATTGGCATTTTGCCTAATTTCTTCTCAGGTACGGCTGAAAGCTGGTTCTGGGTTTACAATCGGAAGTATCCCGATACGAGTTGGCAGGGTATGAAGACTGCCCTACTCGAGCGATTCGGGAGCTATGTCTCAGAAAGAGAAACACGAAGGAAGATTGAAACAAGAAGACAATACCCGAAAGAAACGTTCAATAATTTCCTGCTGGACGTAGAACGGCTTAACGGTCGGCTTCGAAGACCAAGACTCGAAATTGTCCGAGAAAACATGAACCCGGCTCTGCTGAGTGCCACTACCACGACAATATTCAGATCAACGTAAGAGGTGAGAATTATCTGCCAGAGGCTAGATCTGGGCACGATCCTCGTCAGCTGACTATAGCTCGAACTTTCCGAAATAGAGAGTAGATCGAAGAGCGCAGATCGAAGAACTAGAGGAGATAATACCCTTGTCAGACTACGTTGACCCACAAGTAGCAGCGCTTACCCCAGAGCTAAGGAGAAACACTACTAATCGCGCTTCATTTGTTATATGTTGGAACTGCCGAGACTTAGGCCATAGACATCAAGACTGTTCAAAGGGTCATCTTGGGATATTCTGTTACGGTTGCGGACGTAATGACGTGCTCAAGCCAAACTGTGGGACCTGTTTAGGCCGCACGGTAAACAAGACCGCGAACGCAGAACGAGCTGGAGTCATGTGTTCGGGCCATACGACCAATTACCCCAGTGCCAGGAGAGAAGAAGCAGCCACCAATACCGAGCCTGCAAATCATCGTTAGAGGATGGGCATGCTTTATCGAAATTGCTACCCACATCATCCCTTTCCCACTTAGCGTCAACCCAATCAACCGAAACTCTCCAATCTTACATAGACACGACCAAAACAACTTCTGAGAAATCCCTTCGCCCTCGATATATCGCTTCGAGTCGAGGTCGGCGGCGTCAGCTTAGGTCTCGGAAGTACTGGAAATTCACGCTGCTTCGTAAAGCAGTATCCGCCGCTATTCAGCGTGATGGAGAAGACCATCGTCCATACGTCACAGTAAAAATAGCTGAAGAAAATATAGTTGGTCTACTCGACAGTGGAGCTTCTACTTTTTGCGTAGGAATAATTTTAGTTACAATCAGAGTCATTCTTATGTTCGTACAGCGGATGGCTCACGGAATTCTCTCATTGGTCACATAAATTTGCCCGTCCGTTATGCCGAGAAAACAGAAACCATCCATTTTCACTTAGTGCCCAGCTTACAACACTAACTTTACTTAGGAATTGATTTTTCGGATGCTTTTGGCATTACCCCTGCTGTAATAGGCTCCCTGTATATTGATAAAATCACGAAGATCCAACCCCCGTAACACACCCTTACACTAGAGCAAAATGCCCAACTGGAAGACCTCAAACATCAATTTCCATCCTTTTCGAAACATGGCCTCGGCCGTACAAAGCTGTTGGAACACAAAATCGACGTAGGACATACTCCACCAATAAATCAACGTCACCATCCGGTAACCCCAGCGGTTCAAATGCTGTTATATGAGGAACTAGACCGAATGTTAGCTATGGACGTTTTCGAGGAGAATCCGAGCTCCTGGAGCTCTCCAGTGGTTTTCGTGAAAAAATCTAATGGGATATGCGAATTTGTTTAGATTCTCGCAAGGTAAATTCTGTTACCAAGAAGGATGCTTATCCACTACCATTGATAGATGGACTCATAGGTCGCCTCCATATATATCTCAAGCTTAGATCTGAAAGACGCATTCTGGCAGATACCACTCGCAGAGTCCGCTCGTGATAAGACTAAATTCATAGCTCCTGGAAGGCCTTATATCAATTTAAAGTCATGCCGTTTGGTCTCTGCAATGCCCAACAAACTATGTGTCGTCTTATGGACCGGGTCGTACCTCATCAATACCACGATCGAGTATTCGTCTAATTAGATGACTTACTTATAACTTCGCGTACGTTCGATGAATATTTGGACTTACTGAGGGAAGTCGCTTCTCTGCTTCGTCAGGCAGGACTAACCATAAACGTTGAGAAGAGTAAGTTCGTTCTTCGAGAAATTAAATACCTTGGCTATGTGGTTGGTGAAGGAGGTCTGAGCGTCGATCCTGAAAAGGTGTCTGCGACTGTAAATTTTCCTAGCCCATCAACAGTTTTGCAAACACGCAGACTAATTGGCATGGTTGGATGGTACAGGAGATTTATCCCAAACTTTTCGAGCATCACTGCTCCGATCACAGAGCTTCTGAGGAAGGGTGCGAAGTTTCAGTGGACTTCGAAGGCTCAAGAAGCCTTTAAACAATGAAAAGAACACTTATGTTCGGTCCCACTGCTAGCTAATCCAGATTATACGAAGCCCTTCTATATAAGATGTGATGCCAACACTATGGGGGTCGGCAGTGTCTTATCCCAAAAGTCGGAGGATGATTCCGAAAGGCCACTTGCATTTAAGTCCCAACAGTTGAATCCAGCCCAGAGAAATTATAGTATCACTGCACTAGAATGCTTCACTGCGGTACTGAGCGTAAAAAAGTTTAGAGCATACATCGAAGGCTTCCACTTTACAATCATCACCGACCACCAGAGTTTGAAATGGCTAATGATTCAAAAGCAACTTACGGGACGACTTGCACAATGGAGCTTAAAACTACAGTCGTTCGACTTCGAGATCGATCACGTAAAATGAAGTCAAAATGTAGTGCCGGATGCATTATCCGAATGAACCTTGATTCAGCAGAGGCGACTATCGCAGACCTGAGTAAGCTAGATTACCTGGCAGACCTATACTCAGCACACTTCTTTGACCCTGCTTACGTACGTTGGAAAGACAAAATCTCTGCTACACCAGCTCAGTATCTTATTCTGCAAGTCACTGAACTGCACATTTTCATTCGTACTGAGGGCGGTGGTGAAAACGATCTATCCTATATCCTCAGTTGGCAACTCTGGATTCCTCAAGGGCTGACCAAAGATTTAATTAGAAAGGACCACGAGAGTTCCACTGCAGCTCATGGCGGAATCCATAAAACCCTCGACAGACTGCGATGATATTATTTCTGGCCAGGCATGCGCCATGGCAGAGATTGCATATTGACTATATTGGAGCCCTTCCAAGAAGTAAACGCGGGATTACCACCATCCTAGTCATTGTAGACCAGTTTACCAAATTTGTCCTACTAAAGGCTTTTCCCCAAGCTAAAACTAAACAACTCGTAGAATATCTGGAGGAAAATCTATTTCACTGTTACGGGCTACCCGAGATTATACATACTGATAATGTGCCACAATTTATCTCAACAGAGTTTGCTCGCATGATAGAATGTTTCGGCATTCTCCACAAAAAAACTGCAGGATATTCGCACAGTCCAATGCTGCATGAGTTGCTTGGTTATTATTTGATTCTATATGACGAGGTCTTAGTTGGTTTCGGTGCCGTCTCCATGTACCACGTTGCGTCTGAACAAGGTACATGATACGTCCAAGTCGGCGTAAAATAGTGCCTTTTATCCAGGGACGGCCCTTTGCGTAATTACGTATATAAACGGATTGATTTTCTTTGAACTGGACTGATGACTTCTGGAGAAATAAGAATTTTAAGAACTTTTATTTTTAATGATTCTAAATCAAGTTTATAAATACAAGAAGAAAAAACAACCGCCTCGTCCGGGATTTGAAACCGGGACCTTCCGCTTGCCGGGCGACTGCTCTTACCACTGAGCTAACGAGACAGATGATTTTCCTTCTTGCATTTATCAAATTTGTAACTAGCCTACTAAGCCACGTTTTGCTTTCAGCTGGCATTAACCAGTAACGATGAAAGCGCACAAATAAATTGTAAATTCAATTTTATTTATTTTTCCCGCGGACGGGAATCGAACCTACACTTGTTAGAATCGGTCAATGATGGAGAAATAAGAATTTTAAGAACTTTTATTTTTAATGATTCTAAATCAAATTTATAAATACAAGAAGAAAAAACAACCGCCTCGTCCGGGATTTGAAACCGGGACTTCTGTTTGGTGTCTTTCTGTTTAATCTTCTTGTCGGGAGGTTGAAGTAAGGTTAGTAGGATCTTAGGTTGGCGTCCGTGAAGTAATTCCGCAGGCGACTTTCCTGATGATAGGTTAGGTGTTGCCCGGAATGTGATCAGATGTTTTAAAAGTGCTTCATCACTGTCATGCCTATCTTGAATTATCTTAGTGAAAGATGATTTGAATGTCCTTACGAATCTCTCCGCCTCACCATTAGAAGATGGATGAAAGGGGCCAGTAGTAATGTGCTGTATTCCGTTTTGCTTGCAAAAGGTCCCAAAAACTCCTGAGCAGAATTGCGGTCCACTGTCTGACACGATTGTGTCAGGCAAGCCTTCTAATGTGAAGATATTTTGAAGTGCGCGTACTGTTGCTTGTGCTGTTGTGGTACTCATTCTTACAACGAATGGGTATTTAGAAAGTGAATCAACACATATTAACCATAATGCGTTGAAAAATGGACCGGCAAAATCTATATGTACTCGTTCCCAGGGCTTGCGTGGTGCAGGCCAGCTTTGAAATTCCTTTTTGGGGTTGTTTGCTACTTCTTGACACGTAGAGCATCTTCTGACAATCATTTCAATGTCCTCGTCGATGCTAGGCCACCAACAATAGCGTCTAGCCATTTGTTTCATTCTTGTAACGCCCCAGTGTCCCTCATGGAGAAGAGTAAGGAGCTTGTGCTTTATGCTGCCTGGAATAACGACTCGATTATAATCTGTTTGAAATAATATGATACCTTTTTCGATAGTAAGTGCATATCTACGATTGAAGAACGGTTTCATGTCCTCGTCTTTAATTTCTAACTTTTCAGGCCATCCAGATGTGATGTAGCTATAAGCTCTGCTTAAAAGTTGGTCTTCCCTAGTCGAACTGGAAATTTTTACGAAGTCTACAGGGAAACTGGAGATATCTTCTGCGAAACTAATATGGTTACAGGACTGTTCTGTCGCGTCAAATTCAGGATCAGGTCCAGCTGGTAATCGTGATAATGCGTCAGCATTGGCATGCTTATTGGTTGGTTTATAGCGAATGTCGAAACGATAGGCCATTAAAATAATTGCCCAACATTGTAACCGATGTGCTGTCATCGTTGGTAACTGCTTATTTGGGCTGAAAATAGTCACTAAAGGCTTGTGATCAGTATATAGTATAAAATTTCTGTTGCATAGGAATGTATGAAATTTCTGTACTCCGAAAATAATAGAAAGTGCTTCCTTTTCTATTTGACTGTAGCGTTTTTGATGATCTGTTAAAGTTTGGAGGAAAAAGCTATTGGCTTCTCTGCACCATCCGGATATATATGCGATATCACAGCTCCAATTCCATGAGCGGAAGCGTCGGTTGCTAAAATTATTGGTAAATTATCTTGGAAATGTGATAGTTGGCTTGAATTGATAATTTGTCTTTTCAACATTTGAAATGCTTGTTCCTGTTCTTGTTCCCAGATAAACTTTGCATTGAGCTGACGTAATTTATTCAGGGGTGCAGCTAGTTCTGAAAAATTTTGAATAAATTTGTTGTAGTAGTTGATTTTCCCAATAAAAGATTGAAGTTCTTTTAAGCTAGTAGGTCGTTTAAGGTTTTTTATTGCCATGATCCCGGTGTCTGAAGGGCGAATACCACTGCTGCTAACTAAATGTCCTAAGTATTCTCTTTCAGGTTTCATGAATGAGCACTTCTTTAAGTTACAAGTCAGTCCGCTTTCTTCGAGTCTTTTGAATAAAATTTCCAGATTTTGAAGGTGTTCTCTATCCGTATTCCCAGTCACAACAATATCGTCAAGGTAGTTTGCACATTGTGGTATTCCTGCTGTAATCTGCTCCAACAAACGCTGAAATATAGCTGGTGTGCACTTGCAACACAAAAGGGAAGTCGCTGGTACTGAAATAAGCCAAGCGGAGTATTCACAACCATTAGTTGTTTTGATGTATCGTCGAGTTCAATTTGCAAATACGCGTCAGAGAGGCCAATTTTCGAGAAACACTTCCCTCCTCTCAATTTCTGGAATAATTCCTCAATCCTAGGTATTGGGTATTGATCGATGTCAAGTTGAACATTTATTGCTTTGAAATCGCCACAAATTCTTAAATTGCCATCGCGTTTCGTTACTACAACTATGGGCGCAGCCCAAGAACTAAAATGTATTGGCTTCCAGATATTAGCATCGATTAAACGTTTTACTTCTGCTTTGAATGCATCTAATTGAGCAAACGGCAAGGGTCTGCTTCTGAAAAATGTTGGCTTTGCATCCGCCTTTAAATGTAAATGAGCTTTATAAGATAAACAATGCCCCAAATTACTAGAAAACACTTTTGTATATTTATTGCATAAGTCATTAATATTAGAAGAAGGGATTTTAATACTCACATTCTCGATAGCGTTAATAGAATTTACTAGATTAAGCTTTATACCCACTGTCAACTCGAATTTATTCATCCAGTCTACTCCGAAAATGTTACTCCCATTCGGAGTATCTGTCACTAATAGCGGCATATCTGTGTTAATTTTACCATTAAAACAAACTGAAACTTTCAATAGTCCAAGTACAGGCACTTGGAAATGTCCATAACCTTTTAATTTGCAATTTTGCTGTGAAATGAGTGGGGAATTAATCTGCTTATAGCCATTATGACCGATCATAGAACACGTTGCGGCGGTATCAATTTGGAATGTCATTGGTAGTTTATTAGCACGTCCACGAAAAATTTGTTTACTTCCCGGCGCGGTACAGATTCTATACTAAACACTTGTTCCACACTTTGAATTTGTTCATTTTTTACATTGTCTGTGTTTATATTACGAGAACGGAACTTAGATACGGACTGCTGTTTAGTTTTAACTTTGCTTGACCACTGATTTGAAGACATACATACTGGTGCAATATGACCTTTCGTGTTGCATTTGTAACAAACAGCTGAGCGAAACTTGCAATTTTGCCGCTTGTGGTGCTGTCCACAACCTGTGCAGGATTTTGCGTGAAGCGAGTTATTTATGTATTTATTATTTGATACACTATGGGATCGATTTCTTCGAAATGACCTTACCTGAAGGACGTCAGCTATATTTTCACTATTGTTATCACTGTTCCGATTTTTGACAACGTTGATTGTATTCTGAGTTGATTCAAAGGGAGATGCTATGTTAAAAACATCGTCGAGTGTGGGCTTTGTCTTCTTGAGTGCAGCTAATCTAACCGTATCATGAGGCGTGTTAAATACTATCATGTCACGAATTAGATCATCAATGTATTCTGAGTTACATTCAGATTTTCCACAGACAAATCCACAATTGCGCGCAATACCGCGGAGCTCTGCCATCCACTCAGAATATGACTGATTCGGCTTCATTTTACATTTGAAAAATTCATAGCGTGAAGCAAGCACATGGATGTTGGACTTATAATGCTCGGATAATTTGTCCAGAAGTTCTTTGAAGCTTTTGCTTTGCAAATCTTTCCCCAAAAGTTTTTGTAACAAATCGAATAAGTCGGAACCTATCCAAGATAAAAAGAAAGCTCGTTTTTTGTTGTCATCGGATACTGAATATGCTGCGAGATGCTGGTTTAATTGCTTTTCATACGAGGTCCATTGATCTTTTGATTCATCAAATGCATGGAAAGGTGGTAGGTTAGAGCTAATGGATACACTTGCTGATGCGTTGAGTGGTAATTTTCCTAATTGGTCTTGCATCCAAGTTTTTTGCATTTCCAGAATGGACTTCATCCAATTTTGCTGATCCTCTATCATTTTTGCGAATTTTGCTGCGGCCATATTGCGCTGCTTAATAACTTATTACATACCTGGTGACAGATCATGTGGTGTGAAAGAAAAAATCTGATTTTATTTAGAAGATCCTTATATCCTCGTCGCCAAAAACTGTTGTATCTGGATGCGGCAATAAAATAATATACGCTAATACTTGTTTGGTGACTTCAATATTAATTTATTCCTAATACTAGACTAATACAATAAAAGCTACTCTAGTTCCGTACGGCTGGGCTGACTGTATACAAGTGACAAGTTATTAGTAGAATGTCTGTGACAATCGAAATCGAATTCGAACTTAAGCCTACGTTCACAATTATATTCGATATGCAATTATTGCTAGCTTCATGATGAATGTATCACTTGCCAACAAGTTCATCAAGGCTCGCATACAAAAGAAGAATGGTAACGTGAACTACGAAGTGGAATATATGGATGGTAAGTTTATTGGCGTCTATCACAACATTGGCTAGAACATCCTAAATCATTGTTGTATACCTAAAATAAATGAAAATTTTATTTATTTTACACATAAACCTGAAAAAAGGGCAGAAAATAACAATTATATTCAGAAAATGTTCACATAAGCTAACCATGCGTAAAACATTGTTAGCTTATCTCTTAAATGTGTGAAGAACATTGCATCAGCAATTTTCCTCATATACCATACATTTTATTCCCATAAAAAGACTTGGGAAAAACAAAAGTTTCAGTTTACAACCCAGGTCGTTTTGCCTAAAAATAATATCATGCAAACAATTACCACGACAAATTTTGCCTTCAGCAAAATATGTCAGTGGAACTAAAAAAATTAAAAAACGAATTCAAAAGGCAAATCGTGCCTTCGGTACAATGGACCGCGAAAAAATTCAACGTGTATGTACATCCGTACATACGCGCCGCACAAATGCATTGCATGTATATGCGCGCCGCGATGTCAAACGACGGGACGGTGGCTGATGTTGTTAAAAGTGTAAGATTACATTTTTGAAGCCATCGTCCAACGCGAATAATTCTGGACATGTTAAAACAAGTCCAGATTTGAAAAGTAAAATTTTCTCATGATAAGAAAATGCAATTTAGCATTTTCTATCCTGAGCAACGGCTCTTGATCACGATGAATGTGATCAAGAGTTGAGTTGGTTAAAAAAATCGAAAAAGCGGCGTGGTCTCGGGGCTCAAGAGAATTGTGTTTTAAGAATAGAGGTGGTATTAAAAAGTCAAGAAGAAAAGGCGTAACGTGGACGGTCGGTTTTAGAGACAAGAAAAAAGGAAGTTGAAATTTCACCGCGTTGATAAGTTGTATGAAATAAAATCGAAGAAGTTGAAATTTCACCGTGTTGATAAGTTGTATGAAATAAAATCGAAGAAATTGAAATTTCACCGCGTTTAAAAGGTAGCAAGAAGGAAAAATTTAAGAAGTGCCAATTGCGCCGCGTTCATATTTCTAAGAAACATACAAGAGTTGTAATTTCGCCGCGTATCGAAATTGTGTTAAGAAGCACATTAGTCATAAGTTTACCACGTAGACAGTTATTGTAAAATCTAAGCTGTGTACAAACCAGTTAACAGTGGTGATTAACAATCACGAATAAATCCTCACTAAAAAAGGGATAACAAGTGTTTCAATTTCCACCATATTACTTGGATAACACTGATTTGGCGCTGAGCATTAAGTCTAATTATATTTCGAATTAACTATAACAATTGGCGCAGCCGGTAGGATAAAGGAAGCTTGGTCAAGTTAAACGATCGTAAATGCTTGAAAAGCCTTGGTCCTACACGAATCTACGGGGAACCTGTGACACTAGCCAAGCTATAAGGTCACGTCACCCCCAACGCTTGGGGTAAATATCATCTGCAGGCGCCTCTGCTCCAAGCGAGCAAGCGTTCACCCCATTAAGAGTGAAAAGACAACATTAAGGGACTTGGACTTCCAGATTGGAATTCATCACCGAACATCAGAAGCTCTTTTCCAGCATCAAGAAGGACAAGAGATAAAACCAATAGACCCTAGTCTTCGAGTTCGAGTTCTTAGCCGAACTCCTTATAATCAAGCACCACAGCCACCCATGTATGCACCACCACGAGCACAAGAGCCCAGGCAGTTTAATAATCCCCCTTATGTACATGCTCAACCACTACGCCCGCCATTTCCACGAAGGGATTCTAGACAACCGGATACACAAAATCTGGTACAAAACCTCACCTGTAATTTCTGCCAGAAGCAGAGACACACCTACATGGAGTGTTTAAAATGCAAGAACACCCCCTTCTGCGCTAACTGCAGAAGTTACGGGCATGACATTCGCGACTGTCGAAATAGCCAAGCACAGCTTGCAACTCGTTTCATACGAGGATCGCCTAACAATCCACAACAGTCAGACCCGAACAATACAAAAGGCCCCAGAGTCTTTAAAATAAGACAAAAATGTGATTTTTGTGGGCGCCGTGGACACAAGATCGACGAATGTCGACAAGAGCAAAAATGGGAGGATAAAAAGGAGGGAAACGACAAAGAGTCGACCCACAACTCCCCCGCTCGACTATAAACCCTACCAGCAACAAACAAGGGTCTACTCAGCCCCCCGAATTCAGTGTGCCCACCGCCAGACTTCCTGTAGACATAGGTCTAAATGGTCAGGCCCAGCTAATAGTGGACACTGGCGCTGAGATCAGAATAATTAAGAAAAATGCTATCAACTCTTGCGAGCTAATAAATCCCAACAAGAAATTATCGCTACAAAGCCCCTTTGGCACCGGAAAAACCTTAGGAAGTTTCCAAGGAAACTTCATGCTAAAAAGTAAATTACCTTGCAACTTTCAGGTGGTAAAAAACGTCCCAGGTATTTCCGACGACAGCTTGCTAGGAAATGATTTCCTAGCCCGAAACTGTAATGTTGAGGGACCCAACAAGGTTCTGCGATTTCCTCGCGCGGAAACGAATCCAGAAGAGTTTGCTGTTCCATCAGAAACCGCATCGGACAACCCGTGTTCACAAAATACAGTCAACAAAGAGACACTGGTAGAAGACATTAAACCCGACGAGGATACACCTTCTACCCGAAGTGTTCTCAAAGCTTCTCAGTCAGAAGAAGTCGGCTGTGACTTACAAGAACGCGATAAGGGTGACTTGATTACCGAAGATCCGGCCTGTAAGACTGGACAGCATCAGGTGAATTTAAATGAACCTCTGTGCGTACCAGCAAGGTCTCACATCGTAGTCAAAGTTCCGTTGCAGTTGCAGGAAGAAATGCTCAGTCTGTCAAAAGAAATAGACGATGGAGTCTTCTTAGCAAACAGCTTACACTCAGCCGGATTAAAGGCGGTCCCTATAGGAATCCTCAATACACGCAGTTCACAAGTAGTCCTAAACAGCGTGAACCTAAATCTGGTTCCCATTAAAGACAACACTGTCATCCCCATGAAACGAGAGCCAGATAAAGATATTACAACAGCCCATCCTTCGAATCCCATGGGTCGAAATGACGGCGATGGTGAGCATCATGTTATATGTAAACCTAAGATTAAGAAAGTGGGGGATAAGAGCTTAGGTAGACCGAGCAGTAATAAGAAACTGCTCCAAGACACTTGCGGGTCCCCCATGAAAACCCCAACGTCAAGTGCTGGCCAACATACAAACGGTCTGCCGGTAGCAACTCCCGCAGATCCATCTGCCCCTGCGCCTCTCATATATAAAACAAGTAGGTTAAGAGGTAAATTCACTAAGGATAGTACCAATGTAAAATCATTAAAGAAGACTAGATTTAAGAATAATAAAAATAGGGCAATAAGCGCTGAACAGACGGCCACCCTACAACATATAAAATACTTGTTCCCAAACGATGTCGAACAAGAAGACACCAGTATTCAGCCCCGCCTCACCAGACTAGAGCAAGAACTCAGTCTGGATGAAACTTTAAGTACTGAGCAAAAGGCCTCAATAACAAATCTCTGTTACGAATATGATGACATATTCTTTTTAAAAGGTGACAGCCTTTCACCTACCAATGCCATCACCCACGACATCCCTCTGGTGCAAGACCAAGCACCTATTAACCAAAAGATGTACCGGTTACCAGAGACACAGCGAAATGTCATAAATGAGCAACTCAGAGAAATGCTGGACAACGACATTGTCCAGCCCAGCAAAAGCCCATGGAACTCTCCACTGCTAGTCGTCTCCAAAAAAGCGGGACCAGATGGTGAGAAAAGGTGGCGCCTCGTCGTTGAATTCCGTAAGTTGAACGAAAAAACGATTGGCCACGCTTTCCCGCGACCACGGATTGATAGCCAACGGCTATCATCAGGTACTCGTCTCTCCGAAAGATCGAGCAAAAACGGCTTTTAGTACCAACTACGGGCATTATGAATTCAAACGCATGCCGTTCGGGCTCAAAGGAACCCCGGCCACAATTCAGCGTTTAATAAATTTCGTATTAACTGGCCTACAAGGCCTAGAATGTTTCGTCTACTTAGATGACATCGTCATCTATGGAAAAAGTCTGGCCGACCATAACGAAAAGCTTCGCAAAGTCTTTGACAGGTTGAGAGAAAATAACCTGAAACTTCAACCTGAGAAATGTCAATTTCTCAGGCGCGAGGTAGTGTATCTAGGACACAAATGTTCTAACAAAGGAGCACTACCTGACCCTAGCAAAACGGCATTCGTCCAAACTTTCCCCATTCCTAAGACAGTAAGGCAAGTGCAATCATTTTTGGGCCTTGCCAATTACTACAGAAAATTCATACCCCATTTTTCAAGAACAGTACGTCGTCTAACAAACTTACTCGGAAAGGATGTAAAGTTTAAGTGGACTGAGAATCAAGAAGCATTTCAAAGCTTTAAGAACGATTTAATTTCTCTTCCACTCCTAATATATCCCGATTTTTCAAATCCATTTAACCTTACCGCAGACGCCAGCAGCGAGGCTCTTCGAGCAGTCCTATCTCAAGGAGAGGTAGGACGTGACCAGTCCATTGCCTACGCCAGCCGTACCCTGAACAAAGCCGAACGTAACTATTCCACGATTGAGAAAGAGTAACTGGCTATAGTTTGGGCGACTAAAAATTTCAGGTGTTATCTGCAAGGCCGCGAGTTCACGGTCTATACAGATCACAAACCACTCAAGGGGGTTTTCAATGTTAAGGACCCCACTTCCCGTCTGGTGAGATTTCACCATAAACTTTCCGAGTTCAATTATAAAACTGAATATAAGCCCGGAAAATACAACACGAATACCGACGCTTTAAGCCGCATTCCACGGGATAATAACAAAGACAAGGAAACTATAACCTTCACGGTAGAAGCTATAGTCCACCACCAAATGGACTCAGATATAGGGGAGGAAAAACACTCATCGGACCTTAAGGAGTGTCTGCAATGCAATGCAGTAACAAGAGCCCAGACACGAAACATTCAGGAAAGTGTAACAAATTCAGACAGCCAGGCCAAACCAATAGAACAAAAAGAGCAAACTCATCATTCAGAAGAGGCCGGAGAACTTGACAGTCCACCCAGTACCAATCCACAAATTATAGACGAAACTCCTCCCCCTGAAGTAATCACAAGCCCAGAGGAGATTCAATTAATCTTAAAAGATTATCATGATTCTGTCTTTGGCGGCCATCAGGGAGTGATAAAAACCTATAAACGGACTCGAAGAAAGAACTGGTGGAGGCACATGCTTAGTGACATCAAAAAGCACATTAAGCGATATGCCAAATGTCAAACAATGAAGGCCTAACCACAGTATAAAATGCCAATGGTGATTACAGACACAGCGGAACAACCATTCGATAAAATCTATCTAGATATAGTCGGCCCACTAGAGGAGACTGAATCTGGAAACAAATACATACTAACGTTTGAGGATAACCTCACGAAGTTCGTAGATTGGTAAGCCATACCAAATGGGGAAGGTATAACGGTAGCGCAAATTTTCTTCGACGAAATCGTCACGCGCTACCGCATTTCAAAAAGGTATGCAAACTCCTTAGGATAAATCAGCTGCAGACCTCAGCTTATCATCCCCAATCAAATGCAGCACTCGAACGTGCACCTATACCATTGATTGAATATCTACGAAGTATAGTGGACAATAACAGTGTAAACGAAGGGACAAAATTAACTCCCATTAACTGCCCTTACGGCTTTACAGCGGACGTTCCGTCAAACTTAAGGCGAGACCCCGAATCCGTGTATAACCACGAGAGCTACTACCATATTCTCACGTATAAGCTTCAGAAGTCTTACGCCATGGCACGGAAAAATCTTCTGATGAGTAAACAACGCTCGAAAAATTACTATGACAAAACTGTACGTCCCCTGACATTTCACAGAGGAGGCAAGGTTCTACTCAAGAGCGAGAGTCGTAAACATAAGCTCTCCCAGATTTGGGTAGGACCCTATACGGTAACCGGCATCCCCAGTTCGGTAAACACAACAATTAAAATTCGTAAACGAGAGATGACGGTACACAGCAATCGCTTAAAACCTTTCTACGAATAACATGGTGTCAATATAATCTAAGTAATCCTAAGGTACAAATATAATAGCATGTAAGCTACAAAGTCAACAGAAAACCCATTTTAATATCCTATCCTATCCTCTCCTAGATAACAATGCGGTCAATAATTTTCTACGGACTGCTCCTGATCACAATAGGAGCCCTCGCGGAGGAACTTTACTCTATAACGCCTCCAAATAAACGGGAGTGCTATTCAAGGATCTTGGAAGCCTATCAGTTTACCACGACACTTCATCACTGAGTTAGATCTGGCCGAGTTGAACAATCAGAGAAAACTGGCGGAACGTGCGGAACATTACGTACATCAATTATGTGGTAACAAATCCTTTGATCAAGATCTATGTATCCTACATACCAAACATGTACACGCCCCGATACAAAACATCAAGATACGCACCAATATCATTAAAGAGGCAGTGCCTAAATCACGCAAGCCCCGAACCATCTTTGAAGGGATAGGTAATGCGATGCACTATCTCTTTGGCACTATCGATAGCGGAAACGAGCAAGAGGTGTACAGCCGACTAAGCAAATTAGAGGTAAATACTCAAACCTTAGCTGACCTGGAAAAGCAAAAGATCAGCGTAATAAAAACCACTTTTGAACAAATTCAAAAACCATTATCCTCACTGTCTGAACGACAACATCAGATAACCAATCAAATTAACCATCTGCAGAACACAACGGACGATTTGATAGACCACCAAATAAGACAAGAGATCATTTCTAGCCTGACACTACAAATGATAGAGTTGGAATTTGGACAACAAGCTCTACTGGACATAATAGTATCCAGCAGAAATAATCAAATTCACCCCCTTTTAATTTCCGCGAATCTCCTACTAGAAATTCATCACAAATCTCACTCCACTTGCCCCAATCTACAAGACTGTTTGTCAGTTCTGTGTCAAACAGCAGAGGTTAAGACACATTTGTTACAGAACAAATTAGTTATCCGAATCAAACTCCCCATTTTTAATATATTCAAGATGAAAATCCAACAGATTAGATGTTTTCCCATACGAGTGGATTCAAACCATGCATTAATACCTGATATCAGATATTCTCAATTGGCAAGTCAAATCAAGACCCAGGAATTTCTGTTGCTGAAGCCAGAAAACCTGAGATCTTTCAAAAAAAATTCAAAGGGAATCGATGAGGATACGTCGGTTGGTAAGCTGAACACACCAATCACCAAAGCTACAAAAACAGATGAATGTGTTATCAAACTCCTATTCAACCCACTGGGCGAACACCCACAGTGTAGCATCAGAGCTCAAATTCCCCCAGGGATGCAATAATTAAGCTCAATAGAACAAATTCGTGGCTGTACTCCTTAGCCGAAACCACTATAGTACAAATAACCTGTACTCAACAGTTATTTACTCATCGTCTTACAGGACAAGGAATCATGACAGTCAACGAACCATGTTCCTTGCAAATAGGGCCTCACACTCTGTATTACGAAACAGAAAATCTGCACCCGCTAAAAGTTTTCCAACCAACCTACTTCCCAGGCTCAAACGAAACTCAGGATGAGTTGGCAGAATATATGTACAAGATATGCGCTCCTAAAAACCTTGAGAAACAACCCACATTACTCCTCGGAGACGATACAAACCAACGTATCCACCTGGATTCAAAATCTCTAGACGAAATGCGTACCAAAGTGAACAACATTCACTTTCTACCAAAGGCCAAGATTCCTCAAATACTCTCTATCACCTCCTTATCAATGACAGGACTCTTGTTGCTAATTGTATCTGTGGTGGCAGTAGCAAAATATATAGTCCCGGCATGGATTGCTAAACGAAGACAATAGCCCACAGTTGAAAACATTCCTATCGAACCGCTTTACGCAACACCCCAAGAAAAATTAAGACGTACCCAAAGTCTCTCTAAAGCCAAATCTATACAATTAGTGTAATAAAAAAGATCTATAATTATTTTTGACCCCGTCTCATTCCTTTGTTACTGGCGGAACCACTATCCCTTCACTACACTGGTCTTAGAAAATAAAGTGAAATAATAGTAGGAAATAACTAAAGATAAAGCGACGAACTAAAATAAAGCGACCACGTTAAGTTAAGAATAAATAAGAATAAAATTTATTTAGTAGTATCTAAGAATAAAATTAACCAACCTAAGTAGCACATAGCAAAGAAGAAATAATAAATTAAATAAGCTAACAAATAAGATAATAAATAGAAGAAAGAAAGGCATAAAATAATAGAATTAAAAAAAAATAAAACTTAACCGAAATTTATTTGAACAAATATAATAATAATAAAAATAATAAGTAAATAATATTTAGCAACATTAAATAATACATAATAATTAGCTAAGATATAGACATAAATACCTAAGATTATACTAAATAAGGAGGTAAAGTAATAAGGATATAAATAGGAAATAACGACATAAATTAGTAGAAGAAATAAGAAAAGAACTTTTTTAACGACATTAGATATAGCAGAAATTACATATATTTCCCATAAGAAAATATATTATATATATTGTATATATTCCTGTAAAAGCTCAGCCGAACCAAACCCGCAAGACAACGAAAACCTTACCAAAAAAAAAATGCAAGAATCTCCGTATTCGAGATAAGAACCAACCCTCAATTAGCACAGCACCGTGGAAGGCGCTATCAAGAGCAATTTAAAATCAGACCCTAAGTCTAACAAGTCCACGCCCTCGATCTAAACCCCTAAGAAAAAAAAATTAATACTTAGAAATGAATAAATAATAACCAATAAAAACTATAGTACAATATTTAGTCAAAACTTTTTTTATTGACGGATAAAAATAGAAGTATAATCAAAAAAAAGTTTTTTTATAAAATAAACAAAGTTTTTGGAAAAAAGGTTAATTACTCAACACTCAACATTAAAATAAAAAACAAATTCAGGAATCAGCCGCCACCCGCGAGACCAAATCACCAAACACATCTAAAACAATCAACAAATCATAATTAGGATTAAAATTAAATTAACAGATATCAAACATGATTACCTGAATAAAAGAGTGGTTTATTCCTGGGCGGGACCAGAAGCATCAGCGGGAAGATCCCAATTCTCCTGGGCAGAACCAGACCCTTCATCTGGGAGGTCCCAGTCCTCGCCGGACTCCACGTCTGACGCATTCAGGTCTTCATGTGCAGAGTCGTCCCTATTTTCCTCGAGAAAAGGACTTGATGCTGCTACCGGAGGACCCCAGCCGGCCACAGGGGTGGAGGTACCCAAAGCTGCCACGTCGTCCTCGTGCACCATGTATAGTAGATGCGCCCTGCACGTCAGGCAGCAACACCAGCCGACCTCCCCGGATAGAGCCATCGTCGCCCCTAAAAAGAAGAAGAAAAAAGAGAATAAAGAAAAATAGTCGTTTTTCAAAATAATAATCAAAACTTACTCAAAGCTATCCAAGAGGCCCCGCCATGGGGGGACAACAGAGCTCCACCCTGTGGAAACTATCCACCTCAGCTGGAGCGGACCATATACATATAACCGGGCGTCCGGTCCTCCGCAGCAATATACGAATCAAACCCCCCCACCCCCGAGCCACACTCTGCACAGAAATAGTGAGTACTCTGACACAGTGGGGCCTGAGGCAGACGTAGGGATTGCGTGGACTTGAAACTTCTCCAAACTGCATGATGAAACTATAAATTACTCCGGTCGCGCGACCCAATTTAAAGGGCAAAACAGCTAACGTTGGAAAAAATTAGCTAATATTCACCTAGTATGTGTTGTGCCCTTATCTCGGAGATTCCCACGCAACCTCAGTAGCAAAGGTAGTTTTTTTTCCATCCTTTCCTAACACACAAAATAAGCGCCACAAGTTGCAATTTGTGCATTATGTATGTAGCAACAAAAACACAAATCTCAAACATTTTTTTTTATTTCTTTCCAAGTCGATGCAAGATGCATTTCAATGTCTCACACCGACCCTTCAAAAAAAAAGAACAATATTAATAAAAAGAATATTTTCGATATAAGTAGTAGTTGTTCTATGTCGGTTCGGCGACACAGTTTTAGCTTCCAGGATTTCGCCACAGATGGCGCCACCGTCGCTAGGTGGTTTGAGTCCAAGCCAAATATAGGTGTGTGTCTTGGATGAATATTGAGCTTTAATTGGCTTATGTCTTGGATGTAACATTTGGTCTTGACTGCGTCCTAGCGGCATTAGCCGGTACTACCAGCATGCTCCGGTACTACTGTTTTCTTGGATAGATATGTTTTGCGCCTAAATCTAGGCTTTTGGTTTTGAACTAATATTAGTAATAATTAAAGTTAAGTCTTGGGGATACGAGACCACTTTTAGCACTCTCCAGCATAGGGAAATAGCATAGGATTTAGATTTTGTTTCTGAAGTTCACTTATCTTTCATCTCTAGTCTTGGGGATACGAGACCACTTTGGGGATACGAGACCACTTTGGGGATACGAGACCACTTTGGGGATACGAGACCACTTTTAGCACTCTCCAGCATAGGGAAATAGCATAGGATTTCGATTTTGTTTCTGGAGTTCGCTTCTCTTTCATCTCGCTGATCGTAGCTCTAAATATCTGTGAAGAGTTGGGGAGCTTTATTGGTGGATGTTGCTGGTTAAGTTTGATCTGGTCTTGGAGGCTACAATTTTTCTTGAGGTTCCCTCTCCTGTGTCTTGCCTGAGAAATTTAGTGGCAATATCTGATACTATGACTAGGACTGCCTGGGGTGTGTTGAACTGGGCTACGTTACCTGTACCAAGGTATCAGCACTTGATTTAATAAATGAATGGCTCATGTTTTTCCAAAATATAATTTGATATCACACTTCCTGTAAGAAACCCAATTCCAAGAATTCAACCAATCTAAGTGTTTCACAGGAATTCGCATAAAGTAAACAAATTTTGACATTTTCTTTTTATTTACATAAGACATTCTTGAAATGGAATCATATAAACAATTTCATATCATATCATTCTCATTTGGGAATTCGACCAGCAGAGTAAAGAAGTCCAATTAATTTAGCACTAGAAATACCCATTTTGTATACTTGGAGCACTCATAAAATAGCATGGAAACTTACACTGTAGGCGCTGTAGGGAGAAAACGTTGGGAGGTGATTTTGGAAGCAACAGTTTACCTTGATCGCTGACGTCACCTTGATCTTTGATTCTAGCATTGTCTGCTCTTGGGCAGCCTTTTGATATCGGATGTATCTGGTCTTGGTACTAGATTCCATCTAGTCAACAACGTCACAGGGGGATTCCTCTCTGGTTGATGGTCAGGATTCTGTTTGAATATCAGACTTGTTAAAAAAGCTGTTAAGCGGTTATCAGAGCTCTTTGAAAAGATGTTAAGCTGTTATCAGAGCTGTTTGAAAAGCTGTTAAGCTGTTATCAGAGCTGTTTTAAAAGCTGTTAAGCTGTTATCAGAGCTGTTTAATAGCTGTTCAGCTGTTATCAGAGCTGTTTAAAAGCTGTTAAGCTATTATCAGAGCTGTTTGAAAAACTGCTATCAGAGCTATTTGGAAAGCTGTTTAGCTGTTATCAGAGCTGTTTGAAAAGCTGTTAAGCTGTTATCAGATCTGTTTAAAAGCTGTTTAGCTGTTATCAGAGCTATTTGAAAAGCTGTTAAGCTGTTATCAGAGCTGTTTGGAAAGCTGTTTACCTGTTATCAGAGCTGTTTGAAAAGCTGTTAAGCTGTCACCAGACCTGTTTGAAAAGCTGTTAAGCCGTTATCAGACCTATCTGAAAAGCTGCTAAGCTGTTATCAGAGCTGTTTCAAAAGCTTTTCACCTGTTATCAGACCTGTATGAAAAGCTATTTAGCTGTTATCAGACCTCTCTTTCAGTTGTTCCCAAAGGTCTAGGTGATGTCAGAGAGCAGGGTCAAAATGTAGCCTTCAAGGTCACGCGGCAAATATACGTTTCGAAGCGCCATCCAATTCCACGCACCCACCACCATCACCGCTACAAGCAGCACCACCACCACTGCCACCCGTTATAGTGGTCAAATATTATTCGGGGGCTCCGGACTTAGTATGAGAATTTCAAAAAAAAGAAGGCCATATATAAAATATCATTTATTAAAAATTACAAAGTATTAACATATAATTCTTAGTGTAGCATTCTACTTCACATCTTATAATCCTATGGGACCGAGCTGTAATCTCGATGTCAGTTGTAATCAAAATTTCCTCTGTCTGTCGTTGAAGTCAACATCTGCCTGCAGCGCAAGTTTCTATGACCCTTTATGAGCTCTCCAAGTATAAAAAATGAGAATTTCTAGTGCTAAGTTAAATCGCACTTTTTAAGGCATGCCTCGCAATTACTTTGGTCAATGTTTGATAGAATTTATATAGCCTCAAAACTTCTTTTAAGCATCTAGCAACACCACAAAATTCACATGTATCTGGTCCATCCGCTGAATCATCTTGACCAAGGGCAGCTTATATAGGGCTCACCAAATTTTGATTCGACTTTTTCATATAATTTTAAAAAGTTATAGCAATCTTGGATTTGCTTCTTATGCTCATCGAGTAAGATGTTATTATATTCTCTTCAAAACTCCTAAATATCCATCTTAACAGTCCAACATTCGGGGAGACACTAACCACTAACCAAATACGCATGCAATTTTCTTTTCCCTTTTTAGATTTTGTATAGAACATAACAGATTCTTATAAAATTGCCTCCTACCTGGTAGATTTTGGATAGAATATACTGTTACCAAATTCTTATAAAATTTTATTTGCCACTATCTATTTTTAGATATTATAGAATATGCTTTCATCTAGAACAGATTGGAGAAATTGGTTCTTGGCGTCGTTTTGGAGACATACATTTTTTCTAACTAACTTTTCTAACAGAAATTTATATCCCGATTGTTTATATAGAACATGTGGATTTATAAAAGGCTTACTCATCAGAAAATGCATAAAATCTTGGATTTTTGTTTGGAACATACTATTACCAGATTCTAATAAAATTATCTTTCTCTGTTAGATTTTGTATGGAACATACTGTTACCGGATCCTTACCAGATTCTTATAAAATTTTCTTCTACTTTTTAAATTGTCAACTGAACATGTTACCAGATTCTTATAAAATCTTCTTCTGATTATTAGATTTTGTATCGAACAAACTGCCACCAAATTTTTATTGCCTTTCATTTTGCTGCTATCTATTTTCAGATATTATAGAATGTGATTTCATCTAGAACATATGAATTTATATGAGGTTTATATACGGTTTATATAAGGTTTATAAAAACAGCTCTGATAACAGCTTAACAGCTTTCCAAACAGCTCTGATAACAGCTGAACAGCTTTCAAACAGCTCGGATAACAGCTTAACAGCTTCTCAAACAGCTTAACAGCTTTTCAAACAGCTCTGATAACAGGTAAACAGCTTTGCAAACAGCTCTGACAACAGCTTAACAGCTTTTCAAACAACTCTGATAATAGCTTAACAGCTTTTAACCAGCTCTGATAACAGCTGCATAGCTTTTAAATAGCTCTGACAACAGCTTAACAGCTTTCCAAACAGCTCTTTGAACAGCTTAACAGCTTTTCAAACAGCTCTGATAATAGCTTAGCAGCTTTTCAAACAAATCTGATATTCAAACAGAATCCTCACCATCAACCGGAGAGGAATCTCCCTGTGACGTTGTTGACTAGATAGAATCTAGTACCAAGACTAGATACATCCGATATCAAAAGGTTGCCCAAGAGCAGACAATGCTAGAATCAAAGATCAAGGTGACGTCAGCGATCAAGGTAAAACTGTTTCTTCCATAATCATGGGTATTTCTAGTACTAAATTAATTTGATTTCTTTACTCTGCTGGTCGAATTCGCAAATGAGAATGATATGATATGAGATTGTTTATATGACTGCATTTCAAGAATATCTTATGTAAATGAAAGGAAAATGTGAAAATTTGTTTACTTTATGCGAATTCCTGTGAAACACTTGGATTGGTTAAATTCTTGGAATTGGGTTGCTTACAGGAAGTGTGATATCAAATTACATTATGGAATAAACATAAGTCTTTCATTTATTATGAAATCAAGGTACAGGTAACGTAGCCCAGTCCAACACACCCCAGGCAGTCCTAGTCATAGTATCAGCTATTGCCACTAAATCTCTCAGCCAACTTCAAGTACCTAGACACAGGAGAGGGAACCTCAAGGAAAAATTGTAGCCTCCAAGACCAGATCAAACTTAACCAGCAACATCCACCAATAAATCTCCCCAACTCTTCACAGATATTTAGAGCTACGATCAGCGAGATGAAAAAGAAGCGAACTCCACAAACAAAATCGAAATCCTATGCTATATCCCTATGCTGAAGAGTGCTGTAAGTGATCTCGTATCCCCAAAGTGATTTCATATCCCCAAAAATCGAGATGGAAACAAAATCGAAATCCTATGCTATTTTCCTATGCTGGAGAGTGCTGAAAGTGATCTCGTATCCCCAAGCCCGAGATGAACTACATAGGTAGTACCAGCAAATGCCACCTGAGGACCTTCCTCAAGAAATGGTGTTTGAAATCGAAAGAGCAACTGTGACTTTTCGATACACATACCCACACGACACAATAATAATAATAATTTGTTAAGAAAACCTCAAGCCAAGGTGATATCATGTTGTGAAATTCGAATGATGCTGATATCTACAACAACACTTGAAAACAGCAAAACCAAGATGACGTCATGCTGATATCTAGCACTTCCCCGCTAATAAAAGAAAACAGCAAAACCAAGGCATGCTAGTAGTTCCGGCCAATGCCGCTAGGTAACCTTACTCGAGAAATATCGAAATCCTATGCTATTTCCCTATGCTGGTGAGTGCTGTAAGTGATATCGTATCCCCGAACCCGAGATGAACAACATAGGTAGTACCAGCAAATGCCACCAGGGACCTTGCTCCAGAAATGGTGTCTGGACTCGAAAAACTTCTCCGCTAATAAAAGAAAACAGCAAAACCGAGGCATGCTATTAGCTCTGGCTAATGCCGCTAGGTAACCTTACTCAAGAAATATCGAAATTCTATGCTATTTCCCCAAAACCAAGATGACGCCATGCTGATATCTAGCACTTCCCCGCTAATAAAAGAAAACAGCAAAACCAAGGCATGCTAGTAGTTCCGGCTAATGCCGCTAGGTAACCTTACTCGAGAAATATCGAAATCCTATGCTATTTCCCTATGCTGGAGAGTGCTGAAAGTGATCTGGTATCCCCAAGCCCGAGATGAACATCATAGGTAGTACCAGCAAATGCCACCAGAGGACTTTCCTCAAGAAATGGTGTTTGAAATCGAAAGAGCAACTGTGACTTTTCGATACACACACCCACACGACACAATAATAATAATAATTTGTTAAGAAAACCTCAAGCCAAGGTGATATCATGTTGTGAAATTCGAATGATGCTGATATCTACAACAACACTTGTAAACAGCAAAACCAAGATGACGTCATGCTGATATCTAGCACTTCCCCGCTAATAAAAGAAAACAGCAAAACCAAGGCATGCTAGTAGTTCCGGCCAATGCCGCTAGGTAACCTTACTCGAGAAATATCGAAATCCTATGCTATTTCCCTATGCTGGTGAGTGCTGTAAGTGATATCGTATCCCCGGACCCGAGATGAACAACATAGGTAGTACCACCAAATGCCACCAGGGGACCTTGCTCCAGAAATGGTGTTTGGACTCGAAAACCTTCTCCGCTAATAAAAGAAAACAGCAAAACCGAGGCATACTATTAGCTCTGGCTAATGCCGCTAGGTAACCTTACTCAAGAAATATCGAAATTCTATGCTATTTCCCCAAAACCAAGATGACGCCATGCTGATATCTAGCACTTCCACGCTAATAAAAGAAAACAGCAAAACCAAGGCATGCTAGTAGTTCCGGCTAATGCCGCTAGGTAACCTTACTCGAGAAATATCGAAATTCTAAGCTAGTTTCCTATGTTGGAGAGTGCTGTAAGTTATCTCGTATCCCCAAGCCCGAGATGAACAAAATTGGTAGTACCAGCAAATGGCACCAGGGGACCTTGCTGAAGAAATGGTGTTTGCACTCGAAAGAGCAGCTAGCAGTGACATCAATACATGCATCCCCCGGACCCAATAATAATAATAATTTGCAACGAAAACATCAAGACAAAGTGATATCATGTTCCAACCGGTAGAGGATTTTTGATGAAAATTTCATCCCCCCCCCACCCTACACCACCTAGAATCCATTGTCATAGTATCAGATATTGCCACTAAAGCTCTCAGCCAACCTCCAGTACTCACACACAGGAGGGGTCACCTCAAGGCCAAATTGTAGGCTCCAAGACCAGATCAAACTTAACGAGCAACCTCCATCAGTAAAGCTTCCCACTCCTTCACAAATATATAGAACTGAAAGTGATCTCGTATCCCCAAAACTCGAGATGAAAACTGTTGATGTCAACTTAGAGGCTATGAGTCTGAGATGAAAAATAGGCGAACTCCAGAAACAAAATCGAAATCCTATGCTATTTCCCTATGCTGGAGAATGCTAAAAGTGGTCTCGTATCCCCAAAGTGGTCTCGCATCCCCAAAGTGGTCTCGTATCCCCAAGACTAGAGATGAAAGATAAGTGAACTTCAGAAACAAAATCTAAATCCTATGCTATTTCCCTATGCTGGAGAGTGCTAAAAGTGGTCTCGTATCCCCAAAGTGGTCTCGTATCCGCAAGACTTAAGTTTAATTATTACTAATATTAGTTCGAAACCAAAAACCTACATTTAGGCGCACCTCATATCTATCCAAGAAAACCGTAGTACGGGAGCATGCTGGTAGTACCGGCTAATGCCGCTAGGGTGCGATCAAGACCAAATGATACATCCAAGACATAAGCCAGTTAAAGCTCAATGGTGTATCCAAGACATAGGCCAGTCAAGGCTCAATGGTGCATTCAAGACACTAACCAGTATGCCAAGACCCAATGGTGAATCCAAACCATGAACCGGTTCATCCAAGACACAAACGTACATTTAGTATGGACTCACACCACCTAGAGACGGTGATGCTATCTGTGGCGAAATCCTGGAAGCAAAAACAGGGTCGCATAACCGGCATAGAACAACTACTATAAGTTAAAAGAAGTGCATGAACATTCATAAGTACAACTCCCTTAAATTACAAAACTGCTGAACAATTGCTGATATTAAAGCGAATGCTTCCACCTCACTGACCGTAAGTAACCATTATGGACTACCAAAGCTTGGTCCGCATTGATGACAACATGGTTATCTTACGAAACAACGGGCTCTGTCCCTACATGGCTGGTAAATGTACGGGCCCAGAATACGGAATGAGTTTTTGGGATCTAATCTCTGATAATTCCTGCGAAAGCCAAAAGTACGACGTATTATGGCAAATTATCGACCAATTGCGATCACTTCGATTCTTTCAAAGGTTTTTGAATCTATCATTAACTCAAAATTAACGAAGTATCTAGAAACTAATGATCTCATCAACGATCGCCAATATGGTTTCCGAGCTGGACGCTCATCTGGAGACCTGCTGACCTTTCTCACGGACCGTTGGAACCGTAGTCTTCACAATTTTGGTGAGTCTAGGTGAGCCTTTAATAAAGTCTGGCATCCAGCCCTTTTAGCCAAACTTAAAGCAGTTGGTCTCTCCGCTCCTCTTCTATTATGAATTGAAAGTTTCCTATCTAGTCGCCAAATACGTGTTGTATTAGATGGCGTTACATCTGAACCGCATCCCATAAATGCCGGTGTGCCTCAAGGCTCTGTTATCTCTCCAACTCTCTTTTTAATTTTCATTAATGATCTGCTTTCCCTTACTTTCAATCCCCTCCATAGTTTCGCAGAGGACAGTACTCTTGATTTCGCTTACTCCTTTGACACTCTTGCGGAATCCAGGGGGAATGCCGCATGTGTTAAACGAGATTGCATGACTAGATCATTGAATAACGATCTTAACAGTATCCTCGCTTGCGGCAAAGCGAACCGCGTCATTAAACAAGATCATAACTTATTCACACCCGTTTCTTTTGATGGAGCATTAATTTCTTATTCACCGTCACTAAGCATTCTTGGCATTAATATTTCCAGTAAGTTAAACTGGACAGATCACATCTTCTCTGTTGCCAAAGAAGCATCGAAATGCCTTGGATTTCTGAAAGGGTGTAAGAAATATTTCAGCCCGTCAAATCTAGCGCTCCTCTACAAGTACTACATTAGACCTAGAATGGAATACACCTCCCATATATGGGCCGGGGCTGGTCGCACAGCCTTAGCTTCACTGGATATTGTCCAAAAGAGAGCCTTGAAGCTCATTGGCGATTTGGCAATAACTTGTCATATCGACTCACTCGAGCACAGTCACAATGTTGGATGCCTTCCGCTCCTTTATCACTATATGCATGGTCAATGTTCTGATGAAATATCTAGTCTAATCCCTTGTAGAATGATTCCCGCACGCAATACTCGCGCTGCATACCGCGCACATCTTCTAATCCTTCAAATTACTTTCGGCCGTACAGTAAAATCCCGTGATGCTTTTTTATCCCGAACAGTGTGAATGTGGAACAGCTTACCATCTTCTGTTTTTCCTCCTGCATACAATCTGCGGAAGTTTAAGGGCGACGTACATCGGCACCTACGCCACTCTCCTCATATCCCCTAATCCTTTCCCTATCTCCTTCCTGCCATGCTGTGCTTTACATCATAGAGTATCCCCTGAACTTGGCTTAATAATAAAACAAAAGGGATGGCTACGAAGATAAGGAGCTCGTATAAATCTATCAGCAACACCATATACACCATGACATCCGGAGAAATAGTTTCTGCACTCGAAATAAAGAAACAAGTATCTGTTTGTTGTTTCCCTGATTTTCAAACTGAGCATCCTAGGCTTGCCATCGTACCTAAAGCTGCAACTGAGTGCTGGTTTAGTAAAATACCCCTAGATAGACGTAATCTCGATCTTTTCACCAATATTAACTCGAAGTTCGTCTATGTTGAATGTCACTTTAAAGGCCAAGTCGAGAAGTTATACACAAATCTCCTACGAAAGAAATGCGAATTACAGACAGAACTTCTTCAAATCCAGCTAATCACGGCCCTACACCACCAGGCAGAGTTCGCTCTTATAAGAATGACCAGATACCAGATACTAATGGTGAAAGTGACTACTTCCTAGCTCCATTGACTCACCTACTGCAGCAGCGTGGAACTGAAATTACTTGCTCGTATTTGCTGGGTCCAGCATACTATATCAGAGTAAACTGGTATGGGATAACTCCGATGATTCACCAAATTAAAGAACCAGCTCAACTTCAACCATCAAATACCGCTGACTGGTCCTACTAAGACCCAGGAGAGCTTATTCGGGCAGGAATTTACCACAGCGAGTCCCTAGAAAAACCTTCGCCACCAGAACATGTATCCGTCCGAAAGGCTAGTTATGACTAACATACTCACACAACGTGTGATGGGTCAATATGTTCACCACCAAGATATTAACGCCGTCAACCTTTTATCTCCGAAGACATTGGATGACCTAGTCACAACGGTGCGGACAAAGATATGGGGCGCTTTCAACTTTTTGGGAAGTGTCTGCTCCTCCCTGCTGCGAATTTACGTGTGCCTGAAGGCAGTCAAGTTTATTATCGATACCTTCATCAATGCCAAGGTGCTCGGAGCGATCTACGGCAGGAGTTGGAAATTATCAGCAGCTTTGTGGAACACCATGACAAACCATATTCTACATTCAAAAACACTAATAACAAGCTACTGCATGATCGTATGGCCAGTGCCTTAACGGAAGAAGAAGTACAGATAACAGCACCACCTCAAGCTTCAAAGGACACCATAGACGAAATAATCACGCTTAAGGACCGAGCGGCTCATCTGTACCCCAACATCCAGCCTTAAAAGAACATCAATCTTATGGTTAAAGTCATACCAATCAGCAAACAGATCGATTGAAATTTCTCGATATGTAAAAATTTACATACTTCCATACCATACCATTGATACATTTGTGTTTACTTCTTCTCTTGAATAAAATTGCAGTAATAGCCTACTAAAACTTTCTAGCAAAAACCTATCTTCTTATTTTTCCTTGTTTTATAACCACTTATAATCGCCGCTATATTGACCCTACAGAGTAACCATATCATCTTTCTTAAGTGTTATGCCCGGCCAGCACGGTCGGTAGAGCATGAGACTCTTTGATCTCAGGGTGTGGGGCGTCCCCGCGTTGGGCCTTATTTATAGGATGGGATTACAACCGTAGTCTTCTCTCAGCCTCGGAGAATTCCTCTTTGGAATGGGACCTTCCGAACCTGCCCTGCGACGGCTATAATCTTTTCTTTGCAAGCAAAGAATATCTAATTTTCTTCTTGGGGTACAAGGGCTTATTTACTCATCATTGGGCAGCTAATTTTTAAATCCAGACTGGTTACACGTTCAATGAATTTCTTCTTTTTTTGGTTCAAATACATATGAAAACTTTTTTCTTTCTTTTCACAGGAAAGACAATAAATTGAGTTCAAGCTGAAATTAAGCTCGAGACAATCAATAAAATAAATCGCATGCTAAACGTTTTCTTTAACAAAAAACTAGTAATGCAATCTGAGCATTTCCGATCACCCAACAACGGTGCTGATCGATAGAGTGCAATGCTCTGAGGTAATTAATTTTGCCGAGTCGCGCATCTTTGAACGGAACCGAGGTATGTGACGAACGGTACCCCCACATTGAAAAGTGAATCGATGGAAGAAAGAACTTCCGCGGGAGCTCGTCGAGTATTGTGTTTTGTTTTTTTCGTTCACTTTGATCGTCTAATACAACTTTTTGTGGTAATTTTAATCCTTTTCTTGTGGCATTCAACAGGCATTGCCCTGCAGCATAGTGTCGGTTGCTATTGTGTTTATCAAAAATTTATAAAAAGGGAGAAAGTGAGCGACTATATATCATCCCTTATAAATATCGGCCACGCATATCTGTGTGCTTTCTAAAGCATTTGATCTTCTTGTGATTTTACTCAATTTTACATAGGAATTGATTTTTCGGACGCTTTTGGCATTAACCCTGCTGTAATACGCTACCTGGATATTGATAAAACCACGAAGATCAATCCCCCGTAAGGCACTCTTACACTAGAGCAAAATGCCCAACTGGAAGACCTCAAACATCAATTTCCATCCTTTTCGAAGCATGACCTCGGCCGTACAAAGCTGTTGGAACACAACATCGACGTAGGAGATACTCCACCAATAAAGCAACGTCACCAGCGGTTCAAAAGCTGTTATATGAGAAACTGTACGGAATGTTGGCCGTGGACATTATCGAAGAGAGTCCGAGCTCCTGGAGCTCTCCACTGGTTCTCATGAACAAATCTAATGGGAGGTGCGACTTTGTTTAAATTCTCGCATGGTAAATTCTGTTACCAAGAAGGATGCTTATCCACTACCAGTGATAGATGGACTCTTAGGTCGCCTCCGGGGAACCAGACATATCTCAAGCTTAGATCTAAAAGACGCATTCTGGCAGATACCACTCGCAGAGTCCGCTCGTGATAAGACTGCATTCATAGTTCCTGGAAGGCCTTTATATCAATTTAAAGTCATGCCGTTTGGTCTCTGCAATGCCCCACAAACTATGTGTCGTCTTATGGACCGGGTCGTGCCTCATCAATACCACGATCGAGCATTCGTCTAATTAGATGACTTACTTATCACTTCGACACCGTTCGATGAACATTTGGACTTGCTGAGGGAAGTCGCTTCTCTGCTTCGTCAGGCAGGACAGACCATAAACGTTGAGAAGAGTAAGCTCGTTCTTCGAGAAATTAAATACCTTGGCTATATGGTTGGTGAAGGAGGTCTGAGAGTCGATCCTGAAAAGGTGTCTGCGATTGTAAATTGTCCTAGCCTATCAACAGTTCGGTAAACACGCACACTACTTGGCATGGCTGGATGGTACAGGAGATTTATCCCAAACTTTTCGAGCATTACTGCTCCGATCATAGAGTTTCTGAAGAAGGGTGCGAAGTTTCAGTGGACTCCGTAGGCTCAAGAAGCCTTTAAACAACTAAAAGAACACTTAAGTTCGGTCCCACTGCTAGCTAATCCAGATTATACGAAGCCCTTCTATATAAGATGTGATGCCAGCACTATGGGAGTCGGCAGTGTCTTATTTCAAAAATCGGAGGATGATTCCGAAAGGCCAATTGCATTTATGTCCCAAGTTTGAATCCATCCCAGAGAAATTATAGTATCACTGAACTAGAATGCTTCGCTGCGGTACTGAGCGTAAAAAAGCTTAGAGCATACATCGAAGGCTTCCACTTTATAATCATCACCGACCACCAGAGTTTGAAATGGCTAATGCACGATGGAGCTTAAAATTACAGTCGTTCGACTTCGATATCGAGCACGTAAAAGGAAACAAGCCGGATGCATTACCTCGAATGAATGTTGATTCAGCAGAGGCAACTAACTCAGACCTGAGCAGGCTAGACTACCTGGTAGACCTAAAATCAGCACACTTCTTTGACCCTGCTTACGTACGTTGGAAAGACAAAATCTCTGCTACACCAGCTCAGTATCTTATTCTGCAAGTCACTGAACTGCACATTTTCATTCGTACTGAGGGCGGTGGTGAAAACGATCTATCCTATATCCTCAGTTGGCAACTCTGGATTCCTCAAGGGCTGACCAAAGATTTAATTAGTAGGGACCCGGAGAGTTCCACTGCAGACCATGGCGGAATCCATAAAACCCTCGACAGACTTCGAAGATATTATTTCTGGCCAGGCATGCGCCAACAAGTCCGCGCATATATCTTATAATGCGAGGTCTGCCAACATGCTCCAAATTATAGGCTAAGACCCAAAATGGGAAACCAGATTGAGGTAGAAAGGCCATGGCAGAGATTGCATATTGACTATATTGGACCCCTTCCAAGAAGTAAACGCGGGAATACCACCATCCTAGTCATTGTAGACCAGTTTACCAAATTTGTCCTACTAAAGGCTTTTCCCCAAGCTAAAACTAAACAACTTGTAGAATATCTGGAGGAAAGATATTTCACTGTTACGGGCTACCGGCTACTGATAATGGGCCACAATTTATCTCAACACAGTTTGCTCGCATGATAGAACGTTTCGGCATTCTCCACACAAGGACTGCAGGATATTCGCACAGTCCAATGCTGCAGGGAGAGCTAATCGCCCCGTCGTGGCAGCAATTAGGTCGTTTGTGCAAGAGGAACATACCAACTGGGATTCCCAGCTAAGCGATGTGGCTTGCGCTCTGCGTAATGCAATGCATCAGTCGACCCAATTTTCCCCTTATTGCTTACTTTACGGATATCACATGATCTTACATGGAGGTACATACAATCTTCTCCGCCAAATTGATGGCTTGGCAGAAGGTAACTTCGAAGTATTGTAAGTAACTACAGAATTCCATTGGTAAATGAGCGAGTGAAAGACCATCTACGGGAAGCTTACCAGAGAAACGCTCACACCTATAACCTTCGCGCGCGACAGATAACTTATAAAGCAGGACAAATTGTCTATGTCCGGAATTTCGTACAGAGCAAGGCCGCAGACAAGCTCGCGGCCAAACTTGCCAACAAGTTCATCAAGGCTCGCATACAAAAGAAGAATGGTAACGTGAACTACGAAGTGGAAAATATGGATGGTAAGTTTATTGGCGTCTATCACAACATTCGCCAGTAACATCCTAAATCATAATCAAATATTCTAAATCGTTCTATAAAATACATATCGGTATTCAACTCGCAAAAGAAAGGAATAATATATATGGAGTAGTTAGACAATAATCTCGCTCGTAACATTGTCGGATACAGACCCTGTATTTGGTCCGGAATCCTATATGAATTCGCCGGGCTGCACGGCTTATTTTAAGCACGGGTAGCAAAATATACTCTACCTTAATAACCAAGCCTTTCGCTATACAGAACAGACACGGACGAGAAATAACGACCATGTGGAAGCCAATGGAGCCCTCACCAGCAACCGGCCTCTTATTGGTGATTGGCCTGATGACAGCTACTCCTATTGCATGGTGAATTATCGCGTATGACTGTGGTCATGAGAGAGTGAATCTTACCGCCATTTCATTGGTATCCGTTCGCCCATGTATATTTGATAATAAGGATGTGTGCAAGGAGGAACAGGACATACATCTCTTGCAAACGAACGCAACGACCTCGCTACACATCTTTTAATGAAAACTAACACCATACAATCAGTGTACAAATGCGGTATGTTCAGCCATCTCTCTCTGGTACCTGGAGGATTGAGTACTTATATTTTCGATATAAGTTAAGAGAACTGCATGAACATTCATAGGTACAACACCCTTAAATTACAAAAGGGCGGAACAATTGCTGATATTAAGACGAATGCTTCAACCTCACTGACCGGAGTCGTTGGTGGATCAATCGACCAAAACGGGAACTGTAACGGAGTCCTGTATACGTCAGGAGCAAATTCCTGGGATAAAGTTGTGGTTATGCATGCGATGTAAGTAACCATTATGAACTACCAAAGCTTGGTCCGCATTGATGACAACATCGTTATCCTACGAAACAACGTGCTCTGTCCCTACCTGGCTGGTAAATGTACGGATCCAGAATACGGAATGAGTTTTTGGAATCTAATCTCTGATAATTCCTGCGAAAGCCAAAAGTACGACGTATTATGGCAAGTTTCCCTGATTTTCAAACTGAGCATCCTAGGCTTGTCATCGTACCTAAAGCTGCAACTGAGTACTGGTTTAGTAAAATAACCCTAGCTACACGTAATCTCGATCTTTTCACCTATATTAACTCGAAGTTCGTCTATGTTGAACGTCACTTTAAAGGCCAAGTCGAGAAGTTATACACAAATCTCCTACGAAAGAAATGCGAATTAGCGAGAGAACTTATTCAAACCCAGATAATTATGGCCCTCCACCACCCGGCAGAGTTCGCTCTTATAAGAATGAAAGAGCAAGGGCTTACCGCTGTACATAGGGGGGAAATCATTTACTTAGTGAGGCGCCAACCAGTTGAAGTAACAGTGCGGAAGAGCAACCGTTGTTATATGGAACTACCAGTTACTTATGGAGAAAGTGACTACTTCCTAGCTCAATTGACTCACCTACTGCTGCAGCGTGGAACTGAAATTACTTGCTCATATTTGCTGGGTCCAGCATACTATATCAGAGGAAACTGGTATGGGATAACTCCGATGATTCACCAAATTAAGGAACCAGCTCAACTTCAACCATCAAATACCGCTGACTGGTTCTACGAAGACCAAGGAGAGCTTCTTTGGGCAGGAATTTACCACAGCGAGTCCCTTAAAAATCTTCGCCACCAGATCATGTATCCGTCTGAAAGGCTAGCCATGACTAAGATGTCAAGATGTTCACCACCAAGATATTAATGCCGTCAACCTTTTATCTCCGAAGACAATGGATGACCCAATCACAACGGTGCGGACAAAGATATGGGGCGCTTTGAATTTTTTGGGAAGTGTCTGCTCCTCCCCGCTGGAAATTTACGTATGCCTGAAGGCAGTCAAGTTTGTTATCGATACCTTCATCAATGCCAAGGTGCTCGGAGCGATCTACGGGAGGAGTTGGAAATTAGCAGCTGCTTTGTGGAACACCATGACAAACCATATTCTACATCAACAACACTAACAACAAGCTACTGCATATCCGGATTCCGTCACTACCCATATATCCCATGATCGTATCGGCAGTGCCTTAACGAACGACGAAGTACAGATAACAGCACCACCTCAAGCTTCAAAAGACACCATCGACGAAATAATCACGCTTAAGGACCGAGCGACTCGTGCGTACCCCAACATCCAGCCTTAGAAGAACATCAATCTTTAGGTAATACACTTCTACCACGGTTAAGGTCATACCAACCAGCAACCAGATCGATTGAAATTTCTCGATAAGTAAAAATTTAACCACTTATAATCGCCGCTATATTGACCCTACAGAGTAACCATATCATCTTTCGTAAGTATTATGCCCGGCTAGCACGGTCGGTAGAGCAAGAGACTCTTTGATCTCAGGGTATGGGGCGTCCACACGTTGGCCCGTATTTATAGGATGGTATCACAACCGTAGTCTTCTCTCAGCCTCTTTGGAATCGGAACTTCCGAACCTGACCTGTGACGGCTATAATCTTTTCTTTGCAAGTAAAGAATATCTAATTTTCTTCTTGGGGTACGAGGGCTTATTTACTCACCACTGGGCAGCTCATTTTTAAATTCAGACTGGTTAAACGTTCAATGAATTTCTTCTTTTTTGATTCATATGCATATGAAAAACATTTTCTTTCTTTGCACGGAAGAGACAATAAATTGAGATCAAGCGGAAATTAAGCTCGAGAGAATCAATTAAATACATCGCATGCTAAACGGTTTTTTTAACAAAAAAACTAGTAATGCCATCTGAGCAATTGCGATCACCCAACAAAGGTGCTGATCGATAGAGTGCAATGCACTGAGGTAATAAATTTTGCTGCGTTTCGCGTCTTTGGAGGGAATCAAGGTATGTGACGAATGATACCCCCACATTGTAAAGTGAATCGATGGAAGAAAGAACTGCCGCGGGAACTCGTCGAGTATTGTGTTTTGATTTTTTCGTTCAATTTGATCGTCTCATACGACTTTTTGTGGTAATTTTTATCCTTTTCTTGTGGCATTCAACAGACACTGCCCTGCAGCATAGTGGCGGTTGCTATTGTGTTTATTAAAAAGTTATAAAAAGGGAGAAAGTGAGCGACTATATATCATCCCTTATAATTATCGGATACGCATATGTGTGTGCTTTCTAAAGTATTTGATCTTCTTGTTTATTGACTCAATTTTTTTTTTGCAGGAGAACTAAGAGGTCTCCAGTGGTAACTTTTATTTCTGTGCTCTTCCCCCCCCCCCCCCCCCTTCGGGTTAAATACAAGGTGAGGTGAAATTACTTTCACGTCGGCGGAGTAAGTTCTCAGCGAGGTTTTTCTTCTTTTTGTTTGTACGAAAATACTCCAACTGGCAGAGTCTGGATCACCACTGTGGGGACCAGTGCATGAGACAAAACCAGAGGAAAGAAGCATAATTCGGTCAACGAAGAGTACACAGGTTAGCCAATGTGAGATTAGGTGTCCACTCGATCTCCCAACGCTTTTCTCGGGGCCACGAGAGAGACCGCTTCTACAATCATTACCACGGAATAATAGGGAAGCGAAGGAGAGGCTCTGGATAATCTAATAGAAAGAAAGAAGAATCAAGAACTAAAGAGCTAAGATACCAATCCAGAGAATTTCGCTCTTCCCATTGTTTTTCGTTTTTTTTTTCTTTTACAGCGTTAATCAGCAGGTCGCTGAAGCGCTTCGTCGACAGGAGATTGACATATAAATACAGTGTGTAATAATGTTATATAAGAGAATTATTTCTTTTTGATTTTCTCGAGGTTCTTGTAGAGAGTTTTGGCTATTATTATTTTATTTTCATATTTTGCGTATCATATGTTCCATCGGGAGTTAGACATTCTTAGCAGTTTCTCTATATACATATAGGTGCATACCTATTTTTATATATATGTTAGCTCATTTTATAATAACATTCTGACTTCTCTCTAGTTATTCATTATACATTTATATATTTTGTTTTTTTGTCTCGTATATATTATGTCATAACGTAAGGATACCTGTTTAGCAATTTCTATTACATATATGTATGTATACAAGCAAATTAGTATGATTTTGTTTTTTTTTGTCTCACTTTCCTTATATATAGATACATAGAATAGCAGAATAACGAAAGGTTTTTTCTTTTTATTCACTTTTTTTCTCTCTCATATGTTTATGAGTGTCGTAAGCAGGGACCGAATCAGTTATGACTTTTACGAAAAAAGCCAACTTTAGCTGTTACTCCTGACCGATAATAATTCGAAGCTAAAAAAACTAAGCTGGAAAGGCTTTTTATTTCATCTGGCAAAAACAAAAGGCCAGCTTGGCTTTTTATTTTTTTGAGCTGGAAGTAACAGGGTGAAGCTAGTTATTTTTTTGGGGAAGTATAAAAATTCAAGCTGGTTTCTTACTTTTTCTAACCGAGGAGTATCAGTTTTGGCTAGAAAAAAAAATTTCCTTTCCATTAACAATAATTCGGATATAGGAACCCTAATTGCTTTTCAAATAATTTGTCGGCACTGCAGCGCGGCAACGATAAGTCGCGCTCGTGCAGTTGTTAAAGTTTTAAGAACTCCGGCTTTTCGGTAAGTTAATGACGACATCCTAAAATAAGTCAGAAGCATAGCACATCGTAAATCACACCTTCCTTTAGTTATTATTATTGATAATACTTAACTACACATTTATTACCGGATACCGGATAAGAAAAAAAATTCATAACTGGTCCGGACCTTGAAAATTAGAAACCAGCTTGGCCTTTTTATATTTCCGGCTTCGAAACCTGTTATTTCCAGCCCGAAAAAATAAAAAGTCAACCTGGCTTTTTACTTTTGCCAGAAAAATAGCAAGCCCAGCTGGCTTTTAATTTTTGCCAGAAAAAATAAAAAGCCCAGCTGGCTTTATATTTTTGCAGATAGAATAAAAAGCCTTTCCAGCTTGGTTTTTGTAATTTTTTTATAAAAAGTTAAGTTTTCAAAAGCTTTGCAGGAATCGAAACGGGTTTCAAGAGACATGTTTTGGTATATTCCACAAAATTCCACGATCATGATTTATCCCAGCTTTTTTTGTTTAAAGTTTTCCAAATACCAGTTATTTTCGGTCCCTGGTCGTAAGGTCTTTTCCCTTCCTAGTGATTTTAGTATACATTTTTTCTTTCTTGTTTGTTGTGTCATTTAGATATATATACGTACTTATATGTTATACCTATATCATTATCGAATGGATGCGTAGGTCATAAAAATCTAGCATTAGGTTTTATGGAACATTTTTTTTCTTGTATTCTTATAATAGTGTAATGTTTCTTTATTCTTTTTTTATATTATAGGCAATAAATAAAAACATGGCCATGGGCTAAATTTCATACTTTCGTTTGGTGCCGGGTTTGGTGAGGGTTTTAAGGAAGGTCGAGATGCCGGGAGGATAAAGTAACTGGCAGGCTCACCTAGGAGTATGAAGAGGGCACACCATTCTAATTGGTGTAACATTTTCTATCTGTAAGCTTTTTTCTTTTTTTTCTGTTGTATTTTTGTCCATTTCTTCCTGTCGTCCAAAGGTACAGCAATAGGTAGTTGATCGGAGAGCAAAGAACCTACCCAAGCTCTTAGCTTGAGCCGGCAGAAGTCTGTACCGTGCTCATCTAAAGGACAACTCCCATTGTCCCTAAATACCAACCAAGGGGCAAAAACAAGTATCTATAGCAAGTCATCTGTCTCGCTGAGTTCGAAGGTCGGGAAGCGGCCTCGCTCAGAGGTGATCATGACTGGCTAGCCCGTTAGAACAATCGTTAACAGATCTAATCTGAGCGAAAAGTTTAATATCGTCAGCATAAAGCAATACTTTGCAGCGCCTCACAACAGAGACAATGTCGTCAATAGATAGAATGAAAAACAACGGGCCCAACAAACTCCCTTGAGGTACGCCGGACGAAGTTTTCAGGACTCTAGAGATGGAATGACGGAGTAGTATTTGATATGTTCTGTTATCTAAATAAGACTCCGTCCATATAAATACAATCTGTCTGATAGTCTATACAAACCCGCCAACGGTATGCGAGACAAATTCCAACAAGTTAGTGGTTGTAGACCTGCCCGAGATAAATCCATGCTGGTTTGAAGAAAGCAAATTCTTACAGGAAATTGATAGCTGAGAGTAAATTATAGATTCGAATAACTTAGACATAGAAAATAATTTTGCAATAGATCTATAGTTAGAAATTTCACTCTTACTACCTTTTTTGTGGATAGGTATGATTGGAATGATCATAAGTAATGATCATACATAACATGGTCATACACAATACAATCATAATGGAATGGTCGTACATGGTGTGGTCATTGCATAATAAAGTCATACGATATGACTGTACAATGTAATGATCTTATGTACGACCATGCATGATATGATTGTACATAGTGATCACAATGATCACCCATTTCAAGTCACACGTAATCGTTATGACCATTCCACCCATTTCATGTCACACCTAATTGTGATGACCATTCTATTTCCAATTTCAGATCTTCAATTTCAAGTGCCCTCATAATTATTTCTCAAACCTTCGAATTTCATTACATAAACAAAAATAATAAAATCTCTTAAGAATGGGAAATTTTCTAGAACACTTGAAATTCATATTTCTTTTATCGACTTGACTACGTAAACAAAAATCCGATTAAGAACAAAAAATGTCACTCGTGTGTTCTTATCAACGTGTCAAGTTACATCCGTTGCATCGTGCTAACGACACGAAATTATGCTGAGTCGCAAGATGAGCAGTAGAGCCCGGTAATGAGTGCGATTTGAAAAGTCGAGTTGGATTTTGGTTCTCAATGGGTTGGGACGGCGACCTAAAACTGTAAAGAAGTTGTACTTAGAAGTCCTGGTTTTCATATTAACCTTAAAAATTAAGTTACTTTCGTTTTGTCAAAACTTCTTTGAAAGTAAATTATAAAATAAATAAGTGTTACAATTTATTGAAAAAAAAAGCAAAATAAAACAAAAAGAAACCAAATATTGGAAGTTTTTGAGTGACTAACCCCAACTCGCCCTGACTGGCACTTCTCCGAAGGAAAGCACGGTCAGCAGGGTATAACATTTGGTGGCAGCGGTGCCGATCACGAATATCAAGTATATACCGCGCGCAACGCCAGTTATTGTAAAAAGTTAAAATAAAAAAAACAGTTCAAAATAAATAAGTTCTACTAAAATAAAGTGAAATACTCTAACGAGTAAATTTTTCTAAAGAAATAATAAATTAAAGGTTTTCAAACAAATAAATTTTTTTAAACGTTTGAAATAAATCAATTTCGTTAAAAAATTTTAATAAATAAATTTTTTCTAAAAGTTTTAAATAAATAAAGTTGTTTGTAAAAGTTCAAATAAATAAATTTCTGTACAAATTTTAAATAATAAACGTTTTTCTAATAGTTTTGAGTGGATGAATTTTCCACAAGTTTAAACAACTAATCTATGCTAAATATTTTAAATAAAAAAATTTTTGTTTTATATAATTCTTCTAAAAGCTTTAAATAACTAAATTTCTTAAAGAAACTCCATTTAATAAATTAGTCCTAAAAGTTTTTAAAAGTTTTAAATAAATAAACAACAAGTTAAAGAAAAAAGAAATTAATACTACGAAAGACAAAAAAGATAAAATGTTAAAGGTCGGTAGACGGACGGTCTCGACCCATCACTGGTGGGATCCTGAGAGGGATGGGCAGTCCCATAATACCCAAATCAGATAAACGCAACATTAGTGGTAGTGATATAAGATTTTGCTCCAGCAAGAACAAGAAGAAGAAGCTAAACTACTGGGATCAAATGATCAGGGCTCAACCTGATCATATAAGGTGAAGTGTACTTAAATTTTAACCTGTGACGCAAACTCCTCGCAATTCTCTTTTTACAAAATTCTCCTGCTGATCGCAGCATCGACTTTGTCTTTCCGAATTGAATACATCGGCGAATTGGAGAAACCAACAACAGACATCTGGAATCAAAACACACTTGTGAATAAAAGAACGCCTGGATCCTGCTGTTTTGTTTTGCATAACCACAACATTTGGTACCAGAGAAAGTTAATAGAGCGTGAGTAATATGTACAATTTTCTTCCTCCATATGATCGCAGATTATATCCTACGAGCATTTGATTAGAATAAATAATAATAATAAAATGATTTAGTAAATTTCGGTAAATGTACCAAAGCAAAAAGTCAAATAGATAGCTGCCGTATACATAATACAGCTTAATTCATTTTCCCAGTGTTTTGTGAACAATTAACCAACTAACGAACTTGTAAAACAAATTCCGATATGCCCGTAGCGCAGATTTTCCATATTTTACTTATGTATCCTTGCAAATAAATGTACCTCCAAGTGGTTTACATCATCCTTTTTTCTCTCCGTTACGAATTATAAAAGCAAACGAATATGGATACGAGCAGACTGATATAACCCAGTATAAAAATGTAGAATGCAAAAGAAAATATGTAATAACAATTAGTTATACACATTTCCCTTTGAATGAAATTTGTCGGGAAGTTGCTCTTCAATAATTTGTTATAAAAAAAAACGCTCAAGTACGTACGTGTACGCGTACGATTTATATATATATATATATATATATATATATATACATATTCTCGGAAATAATATTCTAAACGGATTACGTGTCACATAGTGTGTAGGATAAACAACGAACAATTTCTTCTTAAAAGTCTTCAAACTTCATTGAGAACATAGAGTCCGACACACCACCGCAAATTGTCACGCGAGGACGAAGGCGGATCCTTGTGCTTTTTCAAGAGTTATCATTTAACAATCCTAACGAAATGCCAGATAACGCGGGTATCCAACAGAACGTAAATATTCCTGCACCTCAATGAGCAGAAATTACCATCGCTGATGTGTACAATCTGGTGCGAGAATTCGATGGAACTCCTCACGAATTAGACAAGTTCCTAGACTGCGGTAACCTTTTATTCTCTTCCACGGAATCTGCGCCACAGCAAAGTATTTTTCTAGACATCATCAAAATAAAACTTCGGCGGCCTGCATTTGAGGTTATACAATACAGGTCGCTCACTACTTGGAATACTTTGGCACAGGTACTAAAATCAAATTTCAAGGAAGAAACATCCCGTGCTAATGCTCAAAATGAACTGGTGTCGATCAGGCAAAACTCAAGAGAAACTGTTAAAGGATATGGAGACAGGGTAACGCAGGCCCTATTTCTACTAAACTTCGCTACCTATAGCAATGTAATAGACTCAGCCGTACGAGAATTCCTCATACAGGAAAACCCAAAGCTAGCTGTACAGACATTTGAAGATGAGCTGAGAAATCATAGTTTGAAGATATTGCCTAAAGCACACGGAGAAAATAATTTGCGGAAGCCAATATACCACGCGTCAGACCATTCAAATCATTTAGAACGAAATCTTCCTGCGCCCACTTATCCCCCTAAACCTCACCAAAAGAGGAACATATTCTGCAGCAATTGCAACCGAGAAGGACACACGCGCGACAATTGCTTTAGGAACTCGAATGTGCGTACACGCAACAATCATTTCAATAACTCGAATGTCCCAAATTTTCCGCCTCGACAGATTAAACGAGAGGCAAGTCATTTACAATGTGCATACTGTAAGAAACCGAACCACCATATAAATGATTATAAGTTGAGACAGTACAACAATGAGAGATCCTACCAAGCAAATTCAGGTGGAGGCTCGCATCGTGAAGAACGCGCGTACCTACCCAGGCCGAATACTAGTAGAGGTACCCCTCACAGTCTACACTACGTACCCACAAAAAATTCGCATACAAGGCGAACCACTAAAATCAATCAGAATTTCAGAAATGAAGATGCATTTTCGGGAAACAAGAAACTTCGGGAAGAGGAAATCGGCGCCCCGTCCCAGATTGTTCATACAGCCGAAGTCCACACTCCTCTAAAGAATTAAAGAATCAAATTTCGGGTCAGACCATGATATTGCTCACCAAAACTGACAACAATGCTTGTATTTGTGTCCCATTTAAACCTGCTCTAAAAAAATATTCCGCATTTCTTGTGGATACAGGAACAGACATCAGTCTTTTAAAATCTGACAGTTTTCACAAAAGTGTATCATTTTCAGACATAATTTTTGTCTCTACTATTTCTGGAGAACCCGTCAAAACGTTAGGAGCTACGTTCGGAACCCTTGATCTGTCTAGTGACGAAATATGACTTTAATTGAAACATACTTTTCAACTTCTAAGTCCAAAAATAAACCTCAAATACGATGGTATTATCGGGAATGAGTTCTTGAGGAAGTATAAAGCCATTATAGATTACAGTAAGGGTCTTCTTGTAATCAATGCCCATAATAACAAAAAAGTTTGTAAAGAGCCAGACGACTTGAAGACTTCTGATAATTTAAACGAGCTAGTGGGAAAGCTTAAGGTCGAAAACATTAAACTGCTTACGGACAAAGGTGACAAATATTCTGAAGATGTGAAATCAAATCCTACATTTTTGCCTCCGCGCAGCAGAAAAATCGTTACCATAACATTTAACTTTACCAAATAAGCGGTCATACGAAAGAAAGAAATCTCGCCAGGAGTATATATGGCCGAAACTATAGTTGAGTCAGGCAATCAGAAAAGTATTAGTTTAATGTTCTTAAACTCTAACGAGACAGGTGTTTATATAGAACCCGAAACTCTAGACTTGGAGTGGGATGACCTGGATAACTTTAATGTTATAGATTGGGATACGCACAAAGATCCGATAGAAAATGGATTGAAAAACTTGGAAAAGCTTATAAGTTTAGAGCATTGTAACAAAGAGGAAAGAGAAACTATCATCAAGATATGTAGAGATTATAATAACTTGTTCTACTTGGAAGGAGAATACTTGACAAGTACGGATGCTATTGAGCACTCCATTATAACTGAGGCTAATAGGCCTCCCATATATGTGAGACCGTACAGGTTGCCAGAAGCGCAAGGGGATGAAATTCATAGGCAAGTAAATGAAATGCAGAATGATCAAATCATTAGGCCCAGTGCTAGTCCATGGACCTCTCCGCTTCTCCTCGTGCCGAAAAAGGCTGACAGCAACGGCAGTAAGCGATGAAGAGTGGTGGTGGACTTCCGCAAAGTCAATGAGATCACAATTGGAGATGCATATCCACTACCTAATATATCTGATATATTAGATCAGTTGGGCAGATCCAAGTATTTCAGTACTCTTGATGTTGCCAGTAGATTCCATCAAATTCACGTTAACGAATGTTCGCAACTTCATCACATTGTTATTCACACAGAGGTCATTGCCTGTATTGTTATCATATTTGTTACTTGTTACATGTTAAAATTAGTTTGTAAAGTATACAGCATAGTTGCCTTTGAAAAGTATTGCACTTGTATTGCAAGAAAATATTTTTGTTCTCGATATACTTGTGTTTTGTTTGACATTCTCGTGTGAACTATTGTAAAGAACGCATCGTGGAAATAAATTTGTTATACGAGTAGTATTATTTTAAATCTATAATTCTGTAAAGAGAAGGTTTGTCGTTAGTACAGAAAGAGCCAAACTGTTGGAGCTAGGTGCTGCTTGTAACGAACATCATTAAGTATTGCAGCTAGGTGCTGCTCGAAATACAAGTTGAGAAATTAATGTGCGGAGTAACAGAAATCGACCACAAAGATTAAAACTTCAGTCAACGTGCGGACTTGGTCCTTCGAAGATTTATTCATTGGTCCTTCATAGCCGGATCCATTCAAGAGAAGTTCTCCAAAGATAAAATGAAATCCCTTAAGAATGTCAGATAAGGCTGCTCTAATTCAAAAAAGAGGAGTAGTAAAGGGTACTTTAACGCGTATTAAGACCTTTACTGATTCAATGACGACTGAAACTGACGAGGAAGAAATTAAAGTACGATTAATACGATTAGATGATGCACGGGGTGAATTTCAAAATATCGAAGATGAATTGGTGTTGATTGATAGTACTGTTTGTGAAATAGAAAAATATGAAGGAAAATATTTCCAGATTAAGAGTGCCTTGAATCGCGCTATTCGTGCTAGATCAGAAGTTCACGTTACGTCAGAGCAATCGATACTCGATCGAAGCCAGTGCCAATTCATGAGTATTCGACTGCCAAAGTTTAACATTCCATATTTTTTGGGTGACTACAAAGAGTGGCCATCATTTAAAGACCTGTACGAAACTTCGATACATGGAAATGAAAACTTATCTGGCTCACAGAAGTTTCAGTATCTAAAGAATCTGTTGAAAGGCAACGCAGCTTCAGTTGTGCGTCACTTAAATATAACAGACTCCAATTATGCTGAAGCTTGGAAGAAACTAAAAGAACGCTTTGATAAAAGCTTCCATATAACGAATTCATATATCAAAACTTTCATTGATCAAGCTTCAGTTAATCAACCATCTCCTAAGGTCCTACGTACATTAACAGACACATTTGATGAAGTGATTCGAGGTTTAAAAGGCTTAGGTGAGGATGCTGAAAAAGGGATGCCTGGTTAATTTATAGTGGTACTTTAAAACTATACCACGAAACTAGGGAACTATGGTCTAAAAAAATTTCTGAGAAGGATTTTCCAAGTTTTGATGACTTTCTTGCCTTCTTAAACAAAAGGTGCAATGCCTTAGAAGTGTGTGGAATTATGTCAAAACGACAAAATCAATCTGAAAGATCGATGCATGTTTCAACACCTGTCAAGCAAAATGTGTGTCCCAAATGCAGCTACAATCGTCTTCTTTATCAATGTGAGAAATTCGAAAACGAACAGACAGTGAGGCGGAGAGAATTTGTTGTTCTGAAGTCACTATGCTTCAAATGTTTGGGAGCAAATCATTCTGCTCGTACATGCCGGTCAAAAATGAAGTGCAACCAGTGTAATAGATCGCATCACCCACTGCTCCATTAAGTTAAAACTGAGCACAACCCAACAAATTCAGGTCAGACAAGTGAATCTAGTCAAGATAGTTGTTCCCGTTCAAGGAATCCAATTTGTAATTTCTCAACCTCAAGCAACAATGAAGCAGTTAATGCCTTGATGATTTCAGTCCCTGCTGACTCCACTATTTCTGAATCTGCTCCACTAAAAGCTAATCAAATCATTATTTCGCCATCTAATCCACCACACAGCTTTATTAAACGTCTACACAGCTCAGATAAGTACCTGTAATGTCGAAATGTCTACATCCACCGTATCTTCGCTGCAGACAGCCTTGGTAAATATTCAGGACAATCGGGGCAACTTGGTGAGCTGTCGTATTCTCCTAGATTCTGGCTCGCAGATTTCATTAGTTTCTGAAGCCTGTGCTCAACGTTTGAATCTGAGAAGAGAAAATGCAAGGTTAAGCGTGACTGCCATATCAGCGGCAGGTGTTGGGACAACTAAGGGCAATATGTGGTTAACATTACTTGCTAGATGGAGTAAAGGAGATTGCCTAAGGATTCAAACATATGTCATGAATGAGCTCACGTCGTTGATTCCACCGTCAACATTACCAAGGTCCGAGTTGGAATGTCTGAAAGAATTGCAACTGGCTGATCCCAACTTCCACAAGCTTTCAAAAATCGACATTATAATTGGAGCTAATTACTTTTTTGAAGTGCTTAAGGAAGGTAGATTGCACAATACTTCAGGGCAAGTAATCGCACAAGAAACAATCTTCGGGTGGGTGGCAATAGGCACATTCACACTACCATCAATTTCCATAAAAAGCTTTCACCATTGTGTACTAGAAGATCCCGACAAAACTCTGCGACGTTTCTGGGAAGTTGAGGAAGTAACAATCAAGAGTGATAGTTTTTCTCCGGAAGAAGAGATGTGTGCGACACATTTCAGCGAGAATCTCATCATGCTTGAAAACAGATATGTTGTATCTTTACCGTTTAAGCTCGATGTTGGGGATTTAGGCAAATCACTTACTACTGCCATCAAACGTTTTCATAATATGGAGAAAAGATTTCAAAGAGACAGCACACTAAAGGAACAATATATAAAGTTCATGGAGGAATACAAAATTCTCGGCCACATAGAACTTGTGCCTCAGGATGAAGGAACAATAGACGATAGATCTTCCTTTTACCTTCCTCACCATGCGGTATTCAAGACTTCTCCAAATCCAAAGATACGAATTGTTTTTGATGGGTCCTGTAAATCCACTTCGGGGATCTCCTTAAATGACAAGTTAATGGTTGGACCGACAATCCAAAGAGATCTAACTGCAATTGTATTAGATTTTCGAACGCATAAAATAGCCTTCTATGCAGATGTGGAAAAAATGTACAGGGAAGTCCTGATAGCTCCTAGTGACATAGATTTTCAGCGTATTGTCTGGCGAGAGCATTCGAATCTACCCTTGAAACATTATAGGCTGTTGACCGTAACTTACGGCACAGCATCTGCACCCTTTTTGGCCACTCGAGTATTGCACCAAATTGCTGATGATTTCAAAGACACACATTCTCAGGCAACATCAGTCATCAAAAAGTGCTTTTATGTGGATGACCTATTGATTGGTGCAGATTCTTTAGACGAAGCACTTCTACTTAAGGAGAATCTTACGAATATTCTAGCCTCAAGACAGTTTAACTTGAAAAAGTGGTTGTCCAATTCAATCAAATTTACACGCGGTGATGAAAGGACAGCTGCACCTGACAAGTTCATGACCATTGATGAGAATACATTTACCTCCAAGGTCTTGGGAATCCAGTGGAACTCAAAACAAGATGTTTTTCTGTTTAAGGTCTCTCTATCCAGTTCACCAGAAACGACAAAAAGACAAATCCTTTCAGAATCATCTAAAATATTCGACCCAATCGGCTGGTTGTCGCCGGTAGTAATATCAGTAAAGATCTTACTTCAGAGTCTATGGTTGTGCAAGTATGACTGGGATGACATCTTACCAAAGGAAATCGTGCAAAAATGGCAAGTCATTAAAAATCAGCTTCCTTTAATAGCGGGAATTCAGATTCCACGCTGCATCGTTTTGGGTAAAAGACACATCCAGCTCCATGGCTTTTGTGATGCATCGGAATTGAGATATGCAGCAGTTGTTTATTGCAGAAGTTTAAGTAATGAAGGGAATGTTTTCCTTCGCCTGGTCACCGCATAAACGAGGGTTGCTCCTCTGAAACAAGTCTCTCTCCCCAGGCTAGAACTCTGTGGTGCATCTTTGCTTGCTCAAGTAATACAGAAGGTGAAGGATACTTTAGAATTGGAAAATGTTGAAATTTACGCATGGACGGATTCAACAGTTATTCTGGCGTGGCTGTCTGACATACCCCGAAAGTGGAAAACGTACATTGCACATAGAACATCTGAGATTTTGAGAGTAATACCACGAGCATAATGGAGTCATGTACCATCGAAACAAAACCCAGCTGATCCAGCATCAAGAGGAGTTTTACCAGCTGAAGCAGTTAATTTAGATATATGGCGGAATGGACCAAAGTAGTTGCAAGAAGAGCCCATCAAAACACCGTTAAAGGAATCAAATAAAAGTCCTAATGCCATATACAGTGAGATACGAAGATGTAATATTGCCTTTAACCTTCATCAAAACGCATCACCTTGGATTATCTACCTATTTGACAGATTTTCTTCGCTTGAAAAATCTTAAGAATTCTTCGAATATTGCGTGCGTTTCAAACGTAATTTAAAATGTCCGCGATCCGAAAGAGATGTGCAAGATTTAACGGCATTGGAGCTCAGTCAAGCTGAAACTTTATGTTGGCGAATAGTACAACAAACATCATTTCCTACAGACCTGAGGTCAATACGTACGGTGTCAACAAAAAGCCCCCTGTCATCATTATGTCCTTTTTTTGACGTTGATGGAGTTATTCGAGTCAGTGGAAGGCGAGATAACACAAGTTTTGACATCGAAACAAAGCACCCTATAATCTTACCAAAACGTCATACTGTTAGCCTGGCACTAATAACTGAATTGCATAAAATTCATTTACACCCTGGTTCTTCGTCGGTCATGGGAATCATAAGGCAACGTTTTTGGATACTAGGCATGCGTGATTTGGTCAAGAAGGTCAGCCGACAATGCATCATTTGTTTTCGTCAGAGAGCTACTCGCGGTTCACAACTGATGGCTCATCTTACAGAGGCTAGAGTGAAGATTGCTCGTCCCTTCTTTAACGTTGGAGTAGACTAAGGCGGTCCTATGAAATTTTGTACTCGAGTAAGCAGAGGAGTGAGACCAATGAAGGGATACTTCGCTGTTTTCATCTGCTTGGCTATAAGAGCTGTTCACTTCGATGCAGTCACTGATCTAACTGCTGAAGTATTTATAGCTACTTTGAGAAGTTTTGTAGCTCGGCGTGGCATTCCTGGTAACATTTTTTGTGACAATGCTACTAACTTTGTTGGGGGAAAAGGCCCCATCACAGAGATGCACAATCTTGCTTTATCTGTTAATGAAAACACACTAATCTCAAGTTTTCTTTCTCAGGATCGTATACAGTGGAACTTTATTCCACCAGTTTCACCCCATTTTGGTGGCATCTGGGAGGCAACAGTTAAATCGGCAAAGTGGCACTTACGCAGAGTGGTAAGTGAAACGATGCTGTCATTTGAAGAGTTCGCAAGACTTCTCACGCAAATCGAGGCTATCCTGAATTCTCGTCCTTGTAGTCCTCTTTCTTCAGACCCTGATGACTTCGACGCTCTAACTCCTTCACACTTCTTAATTGGAGAGCCGCTGACATCACTTCCTGAACGAAATTTTTCTGATACCAAAATTTCAAGATTAGGCAGGTGGCAGCACATTCAATCTATGATTCATAGATTCTGGAAACGGTGGAGGAACGAATATTTAACCACATTACAAACCCGACCCAAATGGAGAAAGGAACAGAACTCATTGATACCCGGTGAACTTGTGCTGATTGGTGACAAAAACATTCCCCCGTTCAGATGGCTCCTAGGGAGAATTCTCGAGGTTTATCCAGGAAAAGATGAGCTTGTTCGAGTGATTACTATCAAGACCTTTTCTGGCATATTCAAACGAGCTATAAATAAAATATATAAACTACCTATTAGTCAAGCAAGTGCTTGACGACCGGGAGAATGTTCGCAACTTCATCACATTGTTATTCACACAGAGGTCATTGCCTGTATTGTTATCATATTTGTTACTTGTTACATGTTAAAATTAGTTTGTAAAGTATACAGCATAGTTGCCTTTGAAAAGTATTGCACTTGTATTGCAAGAAAATATTTTTGTTCTCGATATACTTTTGTTTTGTTTGACATTCTCGTGTGAACTATTGTAAAGAACACATCGTGGAAATAAATTTGTTATACGAGTAGTATTATTTTAAATCTTTAATTCTGTAAAGAGAAGGTTTGTCGTTAGTACAGAAGGAGCCAAATTGTTGGAGCTAGGTGCTGCTTGTAACCAACATCATATAGTATTGGAGCTAGGTGTTGCTCGAAATACAAATTGAGAAATTCATGTGCGGAGTAACAGAAATCTACCACAAAGATTAAAACTTCAGTCAACGTGCGGACTTGGTCCTTCGAAGATTTATTCAACGAAAATGACAAAAGAAACAGCCTTTAGCACACCATTTGGACATTACGAATATAATAGAATGCCATTTGGGCCAAGAAACGCACCTGCTACTTTCCAGCGTTTAATGAATAACGTATTAATGGGGTTGCAAGGTGTTGAATGTTTTGTATACGTTGACGATATAGTCGTCTATGGTTACGATTTGTGAGATCACAATTCCAAGTAAATAAAAATTTTCAATCGTCTGCGAGAGCATAATCTAAAACTTTAGCCTGAGAAGTGCAAATTTATAAAGAAAGAGCTAATTTACCTAGGACGTATAATTTCTGTAGAAGGCTTAGGAGTAAAAACATTCCCAACTCCGAATAAACCGAAGGACATTAAATCATTTCTGGGTTTTGCTGGATATTACCGGCGTTTTATTTCAAATTTCGCGGACATAGCGAAACCTCTTACAAAGATCTTGAAGAAAAACGCAAAATTCAAATGGGACGAATTTTGTGATGAATCATTTAAAATTCTCAAGAACAAATTAATTAATTCACCCGCCCTGGCATACCCAAATTTTAAAGAAGTGTTTCTGGTCACGACAGACGCAAGTAATGTAGCTATCACAAGGCGTGATCGGGGAGGACAGACCAATATGTTACGCAAGTCGTACTTTAAATACAGCTGAAGTAAAATACAGCACTACTGAAAAGGAACTGCTTGCTATCGTGTTTGCTGTAAAGCAATTCAGGCCATATTTATTTGGGAGGAAGTTTACTATAGTAACAGACCATAAGCCACTTAGATGGTTAATGGCTCTTAAAGAACCCTCATCAAACCAGTAGTCGATGTATATTACTGAGCAGACGCTAAAAATCGAGCTTCTGGGTTTTCCGCGTTAGATTTCTAAATCCTGAGTTAAGTGATCGGTCTTTTACTTCTTTCAACTCTAAAATTCTATAATAAAGCGTGCTATACTTTTTCATACCGGCATTTACCTGATATCGGGGTTTATTTTATAATTTTTAATACTTCGTTCTGAAGAGTAACAATGGTATCCATTTCATTGATATAAAATGGTTAAAGGCAACAATACAAAGGCATCTGGGAGCGCCGCTGGAGGAGAGAAATCTCGGAGCAATACTCCGGTTTCGCAACCTCAGACTCGGATTGTGACCAGTGGAACGTGTTGTAGAACAAAGTCTGCTTCCCCTCATATTGACTACACGGATGTAAATATGGAAGCACTTGAGAAGAGACTTATGACAAATATTAGCAAGGTCTTAAGAGAATTCAAAAATGAAATTTCCGACAAAATTGACTAGGCCGTTACTGCTCTTCAAGGGGAAATTGATTGCGTCAGACACACCAATGAGTCTTTGTCACGCAGAGTTGCATTGCTGGAAAGTGAGATTAATGATATGCATCGAACTCACCGTTTAAATGATGTCGTTATAAAAGGCATTCCCGCTCTGGGGAAGGAGAACACTTGCGATCTTTTCGGTAAGGTTGCGACGGCGATCAATTACTCCATCACGTCATACATTGATGCCTTTCGATTGAAGATGAAGAGTGCTGGCGGATCCTCATCAGTTAATTCTGCTCCAATTATTGTAAGGTTTACGACACCTAATGAAAAAAGAGCTTTCTTTAAAGTTCTTAAAATTCATGGGCCACTCTTGCTGAATCAAATTGATGCTGGTTTTACTTCCGAGAGTGTTATTTACTTTAATGATAACCTCACTCATCATAATCATGCTATCTTTCGGGCATGCCGGTTGCGATCTCAAAACAAGCTGTTTTCGGTGAGCTCTCGAAATGGATTTGTCTATGTGAAAAGGAGAAAAGATGATTCGTCACTGCGTATATTGAACTTAGAATATGCTTTGGACAAAAATTGTAGGACTACAGCCCCAGGAATCTCGACTGCGTAAATGGATGAAGATGAGTAGCTATTATATCATATTTAATTTTTTCAAAGATATTAATGCATCCGATATGTGTGTCATGCTCTTAGTTTATATTTCATTAATAATATCTGGTGTTAAATTTATAGTTTTTTTCTTGAAGCTTTCACTTATTCTCATTGATTATCTACCAGCAGTCTGTGCTGTCATTTCTAGGTTACACTACTGTATGCTATTAATTAATCATCTATTATATTGTTTTTTTGCTACTTTTTTTGTTGCCGATTACACACTCTTACTTTCCCTATTAAGCTGTTGCTTTCTGTATGTGCCCCTGTTCACGTTGTCTGAATTCAACGTTACGTAGTATATTACCATGGACCAGATAGGAACTATGCTAAACATTTTTCGCTCAAGAGTGGATGGTCTACATGTTTGCTATTTGAATGCTAGGAGTTTGCGGCCTAATATTGATGAAATGAGAAAAGCTTTTGCTGCTTCCGAAATACACGCTATTGTGGTATCAGAAGCTTGGCTACATAATCATATTCCGACAAAATTGGTTGACATTCCTGGTTTTAAACTACATCGTATTTATAGACATGGTCGAGTCGGAGGAGGCGTTGGCATATATGTCAGAGATAGTCTTAAGTCGATTACCATTGGCTTCTCTTCGTCCCAGTCTTTGGAATTTATATGTGTTGAAGTTAGGTCTACTTCTGATAGATGCGTTCTTGTCGCTTCTTACTTCCCTCCTAATATGTGTAGTCTGGAGAATGCACTTGAATTTGAGAGCACCATAGCTTCAATCATACACCGCCATGATAATGTGATTATTGCTGGCGATTTAAATGTATATATCTTAGCTGATAATTCTGTTACTGATAATCTCTCGCACATGATTCAATCATTGGATTTGAAGAGGATCAATACGCTGCCGACATATTGTGGCGTTGCGAATCCTTCCCTTCTTGACATGTTTTTGGTGACAGAGGAAGATAAGATTTTATTTTTCAACCAGCTTAGTCCACCAAGTTTTCTGGACCATGATTTATTATATTTAACATTCAGATTCTCATTAACTACAACAAATGTTAATATACTAGAATAATAACGCAATTATAGTCGTATAAATCATGAGGTTTTGATAAATGATTGCTCAGAGCTTGCTTGGTCAACGGTTTATGAGTGCACTGATGTTAATGATCAGGTGGAAATTTTTGAGACTCTATTCCACTATCTTCGTGATAAGCATGCACCTCTCCGAAGGGCGCGTAAACGCGTGCAGTCATTTCCATGGTTTTCTGAAGATATTGAAAACCTAATTTCGGAACGGGAGTTTCTATTTCGGAGATATAAGAGACTAAGAACTGCTGAGTCACACCGATTATATAAACTATTACGAAATATTATAACACTAAAAATACGGAAGGCTAAACGGAGATATCTCGGAAGACAGCTTAATCCTGACTTACCTCCTAAAATATTTTGGGGTAATCTAAGGCACCTGGGCATACATAGTAAGGAAGATCGTCGCTGTGATCTGGATCCTGATGAACTGAATACATACTTTTCATCTATGTCTCATGAATCTGTGCCGGATGATAGAAATAATGGTGATATTCTGCTATTTCCATGTGATGGTTTTACCTTCCGCTGTGTTACTGATGACGAGACGTTGATTGTCATTAATTCGATTAAGTCGAGTGCCATTGGTCCACACGACATTCCCCCTCACTTTTTAAAGCTACTCGTACCTGTGGTGCTTCCTTTAATAACTCACATCTTTAATACAAATTTAACATCTGCTAATTTCCCTATTAATTGGAGGAAAGCTTTTGTTATTGCTATTCCTAAAAATAATTCTCCGAGCAGTTTATCTGATTACCGTCCTATCAGTTTGCTCTGTTTTCTTGCCAAGGCTATTGAAAAACTTATGGCTTATCAAATGGTTAACTATATTGAAGAAAATTCATTACTATCACCTTTGCAATCTGGTATTCGTCGAAATCACAGCTGTGAAACTGCTTTATTAAAAGTGAGCTCAGATATACGTATGGCGTTTTATTTATTTATTTAGAACTTCATCAAAGATCTGACTACTAAGTTTACAAAAAGAAAGAAAAAAAATTATACATATGTAAGCAATGATAATGACCAAAAGTGAACAAACAATAATAATAAAATGAAAAGTAACCTTAACTAAGCTGATCTCTTAATTGACCTTTTGAAAGATGAAAGTCAATGCAATCAAACTGGTTGTTAAAGAGACGAGACATTGATGAAATCGGCTCGTGAAAACCATAGTTCGTACTATGATGAGGAACGACGAGGAAGACGTGGTTCCTCAAGGAGCGCGCAGGAATAGATATATTGAAAGTATTTAAGAGCTCAGGAGAATTTGTCGCTCCCTGTATACACTGAAACGCAAAAACAACTCTGGAAGTTTTTCGCCTATTTACAAGAGAATCCAATGGAAAGAGCTTAAGCCTATCAACATATGGAGGTAAAATAATAGGGTTATGCTAATGAAGTCCACGCAGAGCAAAACGAACGAATCTCCAGACCGGACTGGCATACTCCAAAATAGGTCTAACGAATGTACAGTAAAGGACTTTCGTTATGAATGGATCATTAAACTCCTTTGACCATCTCTTTACAAACCCCAGAGTAGCATTAGCCCTGGCAACGATTGTATTAATATGATCCTCGAAGGAAAGACGTGTGTTAAGGAAGACACCCAAGTCCTTGGATTTGTCAAGTCTAGATAATAAGCATCCGTCTAAGGTATAACTGAAGTTCAATGGCCTCCTTTTACGAGAAAAGGACATAGCAGTACATTTGTTGATGTTGAGAGGAAGACAGTTAATAGCACACCATTTATGAAAGGTGTCTAAGTCTAAATTGAAAATTCCACACTCGTTTTCATTAGAAACAATACGGAAGATTTTGGAATCGTCAGCATAGCCAAGTATTCTTGAATTCGTCAAAATCAGAGATACGTCATTAATGAAAATAATAAAAAGGAGTGGTCCGAGATGGCTGCCTTGAGGAACACCAGAAGTATTATCTATTACGTCAGAAAGAGCTTCGCGAAATATAACTCGCTGCGTACGATCCGATAAATAAGAATGAAGCCAATTGACAAAAACAGAAGGAAAACCAAGAAGAGTCAGCTTATGAATCAAGATTTTATGATTGATTCGGTCAAAAGCTTTACTAAAATCGGTGAATATGCAATCAACTTGCTTTCCGCTTTCAATTGCAGAAATGCAGAAATTGGTAAACTCTAACAAATTAGTCGTAGTAGATTTACCCTTCGTAAAGCCATGCTGAAAAGAGCGCAGGAAAGGTTTGCAGTGGAACGACAAAACATCGCAAACCATGGCTTCAAATATCTTACCAATACAACATAACTTAGCGACGGGTCTGTAGTTAGAAATGTCGCACTTATTACCCTTCTTGTGAAAAGGAATAATCAAAGAAAGCTTCCACTGTTTAGGAAAAACACCACAGGTTAAAGATAAATTAAATAAATAACACAAAACAGAAACGATGGACGTAGCACAATGTTTTATGAGCGTGGAAGGAACGCCATCCGGACCAATAGAAAAACTATCAGCTATGCTTGAAATGTACTTGAAGACAGACGCTTCATCGAACAACAGGCCTTAGGTTGAAGAGAAGTCATCGGAAGCTTCGTCAAATGGATAAAATCGTTATAACTAATATCACAGTGGTTATCACAGAAGGCAGTTTTAAAGAAGTCACCAAAAAGTCTCCAAAGGATCAACACTATCTATGTTTCCAAGACGCAACGATGAAGGGTATCCATCACAGTTGCGCTTAGAGTTCACAAACTTCCAAAATTGCTTAGGTTCCGTACGCAAGGCCGACCTCATTCTATGTATATAATCATTATAAGAATCAGTCAAGTACGAAATGTACTGAGTACGCAAATTAGAATAAGTTACGTAATCAGCATCGCTCCTTGAGGAACAGAACCTCCTCCAAGCTTTATTCCTCAAATTTTTAAGATGCTTCAAAGAGCCATTGATCCACGGTTGACAATGCGAAGTACGTTTCGAACTAACAAGTGGTACACAGTGAGTAAAACAAAGAAATAAGATGTCATAAAACGAGCTCACAGCTTTATCAATGTCACGTTCACCCAGAACACTGGTCCAGTCACAAGCGGATAGCCATTCATTCATTTTGTTAAAATCAGCTTTTTTAAAGTTATAACAATACTCGTAGTTAATAGAAGAATTAGATGATGAAGTTACAGGATCAAAAAACAAAACTGTATGTAGTGCCGGATGATGACTTATTTCAGGAACCATAGGAGTTAAACAACGCTTAACGAGAGTACCATTGGGATCAGATGAAAATACCAGGTCAAGAGATTTTCCAGAGTCATTAGTCACACCGCTAGACTGCATTAGGCCTGAAGAAATAATGTTGTAAATAAAAGATATGGCATGTTGAGGAGTCGCTAAAAAAGAGGGCAGCAAGCCCTCATCGTCCAGAGAGTGTACCCAACTCACATTAGGCAGGTTAAAATCACCAAAAAGCAACAACTCATCGGCAGGCACCAGAACTTCAGTAAGCCTATCTATACATGAAGCCAACAAAACAAATATATCAGCAGATGGGCATGGAGGGATATAAACTGTAGCAATATATAGAGCCACACAAATAAACTCCAGATCACCGGAATCAACAAAGTCAACCAAGAAACAAGGAAGGTCGCGACGAACAGCACAAAGTACTCCACCTCCAACAGGAGCATCCAGAGACCGACGATGGCGGTCACGGCGAAACAACAAGAACTAGGGTCCAAAAAGCTCTTCATCAGCGATCTTCCCACACAGCCATGTCTCGGTCAAGCAGACCACGTCGAAACAGGAATTCGTCGAACTTGTAAAAAGGCGAGTCGTCTTAGAGCGAAGACCAGTTACGTTGGCGTAGTAGACCGAGATTTCGCTAACAAGTTTTTTGCCATACTAGAAGATCCGGAACGTCCCTTAGGAATAAATTCACGCACAATGGAATTGCAGGGCCATATATCAGGAGAAAGCACCGCCTGAAACTGATTTTCCGGAACTAAAATCCTGAAGGACGCAGAAAATGAGCGTTTCTCGTGAGCATGTCGAGTAGATAACTTCTTGCAGGCAATCAAAGAGCTCGGAGTGCTGACACGTGATGAAATGTGCTTAATAATTTCGTCTTCAGTGGTGTCAGGATGTACTCTAGAGACGAAAACACATTTGGGAAGCCTGGCTGGCCGCAACTCAACAGCATCTCCAACTGCAGGCGAGGTATCGTTGGTGGGGGCACTATCCGCAACCAAAGTCCGAGACGAAGCAACAGATTCTAATTCCTGTGCGGCAGAATGTAAAGATTGATGATCCAGTAGTTGCCGTTGTAATTGCGGTTGCTGTAGCTGCTGCAATTGCTGCTGATGCTGCTGCTGACGCTGAGGCTGCTGTAGATGTTGCTGCAGCTGGAATTGTTGCTCCGGATTTTGATACTGCTTGTTAGGGCGCGGCCTCTGTTCATGTGCCCGTGGTTTTCGTTGCTGTCTTTGGTGTTTATGGTGTCGTTGTTGCTGCTGCTGATGCTGCTGATGCTGTAGTTGCTGCTGTTGCTGCTGATGCTGTAGTTGCTGCTGTTGATGAAGATCAATCTGTGATTGTACCATCTGCAGTTGCAGCGAATGATTTTCGTTCCGCTGCAGGTTTTGAAGCAAATTTTCATGGTGCTCCAGGTCATCGCATGTTTGTTTAGAGTCAGGAGACAAATGAAAATGGAGTTGACGGCGCAAGTCAGTCTCGTTATTCCTATTGCGACTTCTAAGTAATTGCTGTTGCAATCGAAGTTGTTGCTGAGAGTTAATAGGTGGCAATGACTGAGGAGGTTCATGTAGTTGGTCCTGTGATTGTAGAGGGTCCAACTTGTCCTTTTGCGGATTTGTGTTGTTAACAACAGCATTAATAGTGTTCTTCATTTCCTTACTGGAAGAAGTCAGATTATGAATGTCCTTTTTAATGTCATTTATGCCAGTCTCTACTAAATCTAGAAATGGTCCAAGTGATAAGGGTTGAGCTTGATCAGAAGACAGAATATTGGAATTTAAATAATTCACTGAGTCAGTTAAAACATTTAATTTATGAAGCGAAGACACGGACTTTTCAAGAATAGCTTCATTATTTGATTGCAAACATTCGTAGCTATTTGTAAATTTATCAATTTTGTCAGTTAGATAGCGAATCTCGGCATGCATGTCAACAATTTGATGCCAATTGTCAGAAATGTATTTTATCTTGGTGGCCAAGAAAGCAAAGTCAGAGGTAGCTGTGTTGAATGCAGATATTGCATTGTCCATATTGCCAGCTGATAGCGACAAAGCCTTTAAAACGTGGCAGGGTTTAATCTCGGTACAGTCCTGGCATGTGAAACTGGCTTCTAAATTGGCATTACGCTTAGAACGCTTAATACAAGAAGGGTGGTAAACCCTAGCGCAGATACCATCGCAGGAAATTTCGTCGTTACATATTTCATCGCTACAGACTGAGCAGATATGTGACATGATAACAGTGTCAATAAATAAAACCAAACCAACAAATAAATAACAGCGAACAAATGAGTTTGAGTAAAATATCACAGATAAAAGAAGAGAATATCACAAATAAAAGAAGAGAATATCACAGATAAAAGAAGAGAATATCACAGAAAAACAAATCGAGAGAAATATCACAGCAAAAAAATAAAAAATAAAAATAAATAAAAACAAAAATCTTTTCAAAAACACTTCACTATAGTGTACACTACTAATTATCAGTATGTATATAAAAGAAAGTGAGTTACAACCCTGAATTATGAAAATGGATAGTGTCTGGGATTAGACGCGAAAACTATCTTCACAGTCAGATGGCGCGACGATGAGTATGGATAAAACGTCTGTCAAAAACACTATGAGCAATAATAAATAATAAATCAAAAATCAAAACAATAGTCAAAACAATATCACCATTGACCACAATAATATAAAATAAATAACACTGATGTTGTTCGGTAATTCAATTCAATACAGAAACGATGATACTTCACTTCTCCTGCCGGCTCCAGCAGTCGCAACCGTCATCCAATCAAATTATCACAATTTCTCAGGGAAAAAGCCCAGAGTAAAGTCTCCAATTTCACAAAAAGCAACAATCGAAACTACAACACTGAGATAGTCTAGGTCAAAAAACAACAAATGACGAATATAATTATTGAAAAAGATTGGGACTGTAATCCAGGTTAATATTGACAACTGATATTCTTCTTCTTCACTTTACCTTGATAAAGATGATATGAGTATTCTTGTTCTACTAGACTTCTCCAAAGCATTTGATAGTGTGAGTCATAATAATCTAAAATCTAAGTTAGCTAATGATTTGGCTTCTCAACCTCTGCTATCAACACTTTAAATAGCTTCCTGATGGGACGTTCCCAGCAGGTTAAACTTGAAAATCGAGTTTCTGAGCCGATACAGCTTAGATGCGGTGTACCGCAAGGATCAATCTTAGGTCCGTTATTATTCAGTCTGTACATAAATGGCCTACCTAAAGTTGTACATGATGCTAACGTGCATCTGTATGCCGATGGTGTGCAGGTTTTCCTGAGTTGCCCCACTGGCAAGTCGGAGGATGGTTGTCGGAGGATGGTTTTTGTCGATTAAATATGGACCTTGAACGTATACGTGAATGGTCTGCTGCTAACAGTTTATTATTAAATACCGGGAAATTTAGTTGAACAATCATATACAGGAGGGATTTGGAGCCTACTGACTTTCCCTCGGTTGTTATGAATTCATCTGATATAATACACTCTAAATGTGTTAGGAAACTTGGTGTGATGCTAAACTCACAGATGTCATGCTGCGACAATGTTAAGAAAATATTAAATAATGTTTATGGTGCCTTGAGAAGACTTTGGCTTTCGGGATATCTCCTCTCAATCAGTGCTAAACTTAGGATAGTAAAAACCCTGCTTATACCGCTTTTCACTTATGGAAGCATCGTTTTCCCGGCATTAGACCATAATTGCTCTCGTAAATTGAATGTTGCTTTTAATTGTTTTATTCGTTTCATTTATGAGCTACGGCGATATGATCATGTAAGTCCTTACCGAAATGTAATTCTGGGTTGCTCCCTAAATACGTATCTTCAACTTAAAGCCTTAATATTTTTACATAAGCTCGTGTATACTTGTAAGCCTGATTATTTATGGGAACATATTCAGCTATCCCAATCTCCAAGGCATTTAAATTTAATTATACCTCGTTTTGCAACGTTGACTGGCGCTCGTACCTATTTTGTCCATATACCTCGAATATGGAATTCTCTACCAGTTGAGATTCAGCGGACGTGGATGGTTGGTGCATTCCGGAAGAAAGTATTTGAATTGTTGACTACTAGTGATAGATTCTAGGTGGAGTGTGTCCTCGGCAACAGTAGTTAGATATAGAGTAGTTGATATATAGGTTAGGTTAGTTAAGTGAATTTGAATCTTAATTTTATTTTTATTTTTTTTTCTCCTTTGTATCGTTTTCTTTTGTGATAACTTCTATTCTGTAATATGCAATTGGATATGTCTAATATTGTACATATATAAAAGATTGTAAATCTTGTTGTACAAACCAATTATATGAATAAATAAATCTCTGTTGATGAGATGGAAAATATTTTTGGAAGAATATGAATATAACATTATCTACAAGCCGGAAAAGTATAATGTTAACGCGGACGCACTAAGTCGCATCGATGTTCCAGAACAACTGACAATTAATGAATCTGTCACTGTTGGAGTTGTAACAAGAAATCAAGTAAGAAAGAAATCAGAGGAAGCACCTCAATTCCAGAAACCTGCAACAAATCCTCAAATACAGATATCCCAAATAATCGAAATAAATGAGCCAATTTTTAACGACTACGCGCTGAAAAACAAGATTTTTATACTTCCACTAGTGGATTGTCACGTAGAAAATAAATTAAAAAAAAAACTTTTCGAAAATTATTCCGTACCAAATATCGGTGAACAAAAACTTCTATTTCATAGGCCCACAAGCACAAGTTTTACTGTAATAAAAGTGATGCTTCCATTAAGATCTGAAACGGACAAATCTAAGCTTTGAGATGCTGTTAAAGGTATTTTTCAGTACTGCACGAAAAATAACATATACACTTTCGGTTTGTCAGTACCAATTTTTGACAAATTTTCACTTAACGAATTAAAATCCAACCTTAGTGAGATTTTCAAAGACAGAAATGTGTCAATACGGTTGTTTAATGACTCGAGGGTATATTTAGAGAACCCGAAAGATATAGACAAAATCATCAACAACGAATACCATACGTCTTCTTTCGGAGGTCACCAGGTGTGTCGCGTACTGTGAAAAAACTCAAAATGAAATACTTTTGGCCCTCCATTATGAAAGATTTTAAGACTTTTATTCGAAAGTATGAGTCTTGTCAGAAAAATAAACTGCGAAGGAATCCACCAACACCTATGAAAATCACAACAACTAATGTGGCACCTTTCGAAAGAACCACTAGCCGTAAGCTACGTTGGAAACAAGTACCTATTGACGTTTAAGGACGACCTTACGAAGTTCTCAGAAGCACTACCCTTACCCAACGCGGAAGTTACCACAATTGCAAAAGCCTATGTGGAAAGCATTGTCCGCCGTCACGGAATGCCTCAATCGATACTCACAGATCAAGGCGCTAACTTTTTAAGCAATCTGTTCAAGGAGACTTGCAAAATACTGAAGCCAAACAAGATAAATACAACGCCCTATCACCCGCAAACGAATGGCGCTCTAGAGAGAAGTCATCGAACACTTGCGGAGTATTTACGGCACTACGTAAACAAGACCCCCTTTCTTGGGATAGCTGGACGCCCTATGTCATCTATGTGTTCAATACTACACCACACAATAGTACTGGCTATACACCCTATGAGCTCCTATACGGTTATCCGCCTAATATACCGAGTTCCTATAATTACGACAATTATACCAATGCACTCAAATCACGTTTGCAACATGGGTATTCAATGCCACGTGAGACCATATATCAGAATAAAACCCATTCTAAACAGTACTATGATAAAAATAGTTCTCCAAAAAGCTTCAACTTAAGAGATAAGGTACTCGTAAAAGTTCATTTGCGAAAGAACAAATTTTGCCCACTTTGGGAGGGATCGTATGAAGTCGTTAAAATTGTTTCTGGCGAGAATTTTGTGATTGAACTGAAAATCTTTATCGATTAATATCTTTAAATTTGAGGGTGGATCTACTTTCCAACGTCGTCAAAGTGAGATCTGTAAATTCACTAAGAATTTGTCAAGGTTTAGATGTTCTTGTCTTTAAAGTATCCACGAACTTCCAATCTCTTCTTATTCTTCTCTGGAGGCATCTCAAATTGCTTTTCACTTTCTTGCAAAAGTTTAAGAAACTCGATTTTATATCTGGATCAGCTGGAATATCCGGATTTTCTTTCCATGTTCTGGAAAAATTAAATCACAACCAGGTTGTAAGGACATTACGTCATCCTTAAGCAACAACTTGGTCTTTTGCGAAAAAAAACAGAATTTTTTTTTAATATCCTTAAACCAACTAACTATTCGAAACTTAAACCGCTTTTTTACATGCAATGACCAATCACTGACAGCGCCAATACTAACTGCATGCTTTTTTTCAGGAAATGATGCGAGTCGTGTTGATCATGCTCATGGTTTCATGCACCAGCGGCAGTAATATTAACATCTCTATAATCAACCATCGTACAGGTATATACTTCGAAGAGCTAGGAAAAGTAGAACTATTTTCCAACGAGTGTTCCAACGGAAGTTACAACCAAAGAATTATCACCGAAGTCGAATCTCTCGCTTCACTCGTGACACTTGTATTCATGTGTTACCAAAATGCTGTTAATGCAATTGTCGACCTGGTAACGGATGTTCGACGCGGGAAATTTCACCCTACGATCATTACCCCAGGGCAACTAGAGGAAATCCTAACAACGATTCGAAAAGGAATCTCAAGCAATATTAAGCTATCTTCAATGGTTAAGGATGATAATTTATTATCATTGTTCCGAACAAGCTATATAAGCGCATCAGTTTTGAACTCTAAGGTTATATACGAACTTAGAATCCGTTTACCAACCAAAGAAAATTATCAAAAAATTATTCAAGGTTATCACCTTACCAGCCCGAGAAAACCAGCGTTTGGTTTTTATACAGCCAAAAATGGAGTAGATAGTCATCGACTACAATAAAGAACATTATTACGAAATGTCGCATCAAGACATTGATACTTGTATGTCATATATTGCACCCAATATTTACCATAGATAAAAACACAAAAGTATGTAAAATAAGCTTGCTGCGAAGGGAAAATAAGCTATTACCTTCATGTAACTTGAAACAAGCTGTGTATAAAACAGTATGGATACAATTATCTCAAGTCAATAAATGGCTTTTCTCAACACTTCAAACCTTTACCGCAGATTATGTCTGTGATGATAAGATATCTCCACAGTCCATGGCATCCACTGGTATTGTTGAAATTTCAGGCAATTGCTACTTACGAACTCCTGATCTTGTAATACTGGGATACAATGTCAAAATCACACAGTTAAAGAATTTCTACATACCCTCTGTTAATCTGACAAAGGATATTATTAGTGGAATAATACCCGCCAAGCCTTTTATAAATAATAGCGTTGTAGGTTTAATTAAATACTCGTCACAGCATGAGTTAACTAGCCTGTTTGAGAATATAAAATCACTCAAGGAGAACGAAGACGAAAAGCTACTTCCAGTAGATAGTCACGATATACATCATTACTAAATTACATACATCCTACTATTTATCGCCATGTCATATGCTCTCTTCAAAATTTATAAAAAATATATAGACACATGCAGGTATAGGTCTTCTAAAACCCTACACATAGAGAGAAAAAGCGAGAATTTCGATAAAACTGAAAAGAAAGAGGAAACCGATGGTGTTCAACCGATAGTGCTCACTCTGCGTTAAAAATAAAAAAAAAATTTAAATTACAAAAATTATAAAAATAATTTTGTTTTCCTAAAGGGACTTAGTAACAGAAATTTTCTTTTTCTCTTGTTTGTAAAAAGAAAAAAGAATATTTCCATGAATCTTGATGCACATGCCACTAGCGCAAAAGCGAACAAAAAATAGAGAAAAATGTATACACTTTAAACGAGTTAAAATTAAGAGAGATATCTAATAATAGAGAAAATTAATCTGTATTTTTTTATATTACTAATTATATCATAGTTCATTACGTTGCACTTTTAAGAATAATTTTATAATAATAAATAACAAACAGATAGATAATAAATAATCGATATAATATCATAGTTAATTTTAGTATTTGTATTCCTACCTATTTTAATTTGAAGAAAAAAATGGAAAAAAATGGTTAATTTTACTTTTACTTTTCATCAAAATATATGTATAATCGGCTATATTGTAAAAAAGAAAAGAAAAAAAAACATACTGTTACGTGCCAAAAAGTGAATCAAGCGACATCTGTTGGGAATGGAAGCAACTTTAGGTTAGTGTCATCTTAGTAAACTTTGGGTTCGGAGAACGGAATATTCAGGAAGGTTCTAGGATAATTCGTTGAGTATAAATACGGCGCTCTCACAGCTAGGAGGCGAAGTATTATTTCAGACAGCGAAGTGAACGAAGTAAACTATTTGGATTGCGATAATTAGAAGTATAGTACTAGCGATAAATAAAGAGTTGATTTGATAATTATTTGTGAATTTGTGAGAGTAAACAGTAAAGTTAAATAAAGAAAGAGCTTTTGAATTAAATATGAAATATTGTCTTTTAAATAACGAACTAAGGCCACGCTCGTAACAATACGATAGAAACATTATGTATGCACGCATTCTATAGACTTTATGTACTCATGTAAAAACATTTTTTATAATAACGCAAGTATAGGCTTTAATCAGATAATTTTTAACTTACCTGTAATTCATTTAGCCTTGACTTCATTTTAATTCGTTTTAGTTTTGATAAAACCGTAAAACCAAAATCAGATCGCACTAATTTTACCATGGCCAGGCTCGTCAATCTCAAGAAAATTCTCTTGCGAACTCGGAATTTGTTTTTCTTTAGGGAGATGGAATGTAATGATCATAAGTAATGATCATACATAATATGATCATACACATCATAATGGAATGGTCGTACATGGTGTGGTCATTGCATAATAAAGTCATACGATAAGAATGTACAATGTAATGATCGTACATAACATGACCATGCATGATATGATTGTACATAGTGATCACAATGATCACCCATTTCAAGTCACACCTAATCGCGATGACCATTACACCCATTTCATGTCACACCTAATTGTGATGACCATTCTATTTCCCATTTCAGATCTTCAATTTTCAATTTCAAGTGCCCTCGTAATTATTTCTCAAACCCTCGAATTTCATTACATAAACAAAAATCATAAAATCTCTTAAGAACGGAAAATTTTCTAGAACACTTGAAATTCATATTTCTTTCATCGACTTGACTACGTAAACAAAAATCCGTTTAAGAACAAACAATTTCACTCGTGCGTTCTTATCAACGTGTCAAGTTACATCCGTTGCATCGTGCTAACGACACGAAATTATGCTGAGTCGCAATATGAGCAGTAGAGCCCGGTAATGAGTGCGATTTGGAAAGTCGAGTTGGATTTTGGTTCTCAATGGGTTCGGACGGCGACCTAAAATTGTAAAAAAGTTGTACTTAGAAGTCTTGGTTGTCATATTAACCTTAAAAATTAAGTTACTTTCGTTTTGTCAAAACTTCTTCGAAAGTAAATTATAAAATAAATAGGTGTTACAATTTATTGAAAAAAAGCAAAATAAAAGAAAAAGAAACCAAATATTGGAAGTTTTTGAGTGACTAACCCCAACTCCCCCTGACTGGCTCTTCTCCGAAGGAAAGCACGGCAGCAGGGTATAACATGATAAAAGAATTTGCCATAGCTGTGGGAAACAACCGTTATTGAGCGATTTTTGGAAAATAATTCACAGCGGAGATGAAAGGGCATGGCAGCATGACTTAAAGAAGGCTGGAGGGATCCCATCAGGACCGGTCGTGAAGTCATTTGGAAGCCTATTAATATGATCGAGTATATCCTCTCTCGCAATTGTAGGGATAGTGAATGAAACGTTATGAGAATCGTTCATATGACTGAAGTTGTCATTTCGAGGAAGGAAATTTGACGAAGAAAATGCATTGTCAAAAAATGAGGCAAACATATTGCAAATTTCGGATGAATCATCACTAGCAGAATCTTTATACCTCATGGTATTGGGGTAGTTGTCCGTTTTTTTCTTTATATTAATAAACTTAAAAAAGATACGTGGGTCACGAAATAATTGCGCAAGCATGCTTTGAATATATTCATCATAAAGTGTAGAGGAAAGTTCTTTGAGGAAATTGTTGTGACTTTTAATGCCTTTTTCATTCATATTATTTGGCTGAGACCAAGAGATGACATAGTGTCCAGGAATAGTGATTTCTTTGTTGAGAAGCTATTAAGAGGAAGATAGTCATCGTCATCTTCATTTAGTACTCATTGTATATTAGGTAAGTTGAAATCACCAATAAGTAGTAGTTCGTCAAGAGGTTGCATCTTGCCATGAATAAAATTAGTTTTTGAAGTCAGTAGGTTGTAAATATTCTGACCTTTGTCATCAACAATGTTTATGGAGTCTGGAGGAATATAGCAACATAGTATGTATAAATCGTGCTTTAAAAGAGACGGCTTAGGAAGTATAAGTTCAGTGTCAAGAGTGTTGGAAAAACTTGGAACCTCAATTTGGCTGCAATTAAAAGTGTTTTTGCATGCGAGGAGTACGCCACCGTCACGAGCCTCAGAATCCGTATGTCTATCTTTCCTCAAAATCTGGTAAGAATTGTCTAAGTTTTAGGCATCAGGAAAGCCGTGATGCAGTGAAAGCAATGACATCAAAACAAGTTGCAACAGAGGATTTGAAGATATGTGCAGTTTTTGTCCGAATCCCCCTTACATTTTGATAGTAAAGAGAAAGCGACTTCAGATTTTTGGAATAACGTTGCTTATATTAACTGTATTTCTAGGTTGGCGCCCGGAAGTGTTATGGTCGTAGCGGAATGCATATATCAGAATGCTACACTGTCAGTCTTGTGGGAATGTTTGTGACTTAAATTTCTATTTCGATGAGGAATCATTACGCCTCTGATTTTTCATCGAATATCACCCTTCAGTGACACAGAAATGGTCCGAGCGAACTTCCTCAACTAAAATTAAGCTATAAAGACTGCATGATTTAGATATTAGTTTGACCAGCAGGTATCACGAGTGTGAGGTTCCCTTTTGGAACAATAATACAATACGACAATTAAACATTTTAATCATAATTATTTCAATAGTGTTATGACTGGACAATCACGGAGGGGCCTCTGCGATGGACTACCAACAACATCAACCAAATGTAAGTGCTGCCAAATTTTTGTTTGAATGCATCATATTGATTTTATATTGCACATATTGCATTGATTTTTATTACGTGGTATTGGTTCTTATCAGTCATGTCTAAAAACGAACTCAAAACGAAAGACAATTATTTAATTAGGAAACAGGAGGTTTGTCATACCTTAATTAGGAACCAGAAATATGAATAAGAAACAAAAACTTTATTATAGATGATATACATTTGCATAACCATATAGATAGCAAACGTGCGTACAATGACAATTTATGTTTAATGAACAATTCTGAAACAAATATATCTATTTATATTGATTGATGATCTGCCAAATTAGTCAGAAGAGATCTAAGTTATATAGTATTTTGGTGAATCCCTTTCTCTATATATAAAATGTTAGCAAAGTAATTTGGTTTTTGTTGGATTCCATTCTCGATGTACACAATATTTTACTTTATATCTTTATTCGACCGACCGAATGTAGAGAAATAATTTAGTATTTGGTGAATTCACCTTATATCATTATTCGACTGAATGTAGAGAAATAATTTGGTATTTGTTGAATTTACTTTATATCTTTATTCGACCGAATGTAGAAAAATAATTTAGTATTTGTTGAATTTACTTTACATTTTTATTCGACCGCGTGTAGCGAAGCAATTAAGTATTTTGATCCGGTACGGTACAGTTTATTTTGTCTCGAATATCCTTGCCGGTGTACATAATACATTAAAAGCGATCCTGAACTTAAGCTCCGATCTTTTCTTAAGACCTCGCGTTTGCGTTGGTACGATTATACATTGATTTTGTTGGATCTTGGAAATCTAATGATAGACTTTTTGAATTTATCTGACTAGAACCTTTTATCATATGTTAGGTGTATGTTCATGAGAATCAAGAACCTGCATCGTATTAATATTAAGTAACAATTTTAAAGTTGCTGCACAACCTTTGGTTTAAGCATCAACTTTTAGTTGGAGTAATTTTTGCTTGAATTCCTTTGCATTGATCGTTATGTATCTGGTTTTTGCCGAATTTCTGTACACACGGTATACACCCAGCTTGCTCAAATCTGAACATTAGGGGGTATATTTTAAAAATTCCTCTGGAGACTGTAAGCTTTTATGATGGCTACTCTGCGAACACAACCCCTCGGTGAGGTTCCCGTATCTAGACCAGACCAGTGTACCATCTGCCAAAACGGAGACTGGTCTGCGCACAGGAAACCAGTTCTGACCCTCTGTGGACTTTTATTCCATAAACCATGCTTGCGGACATGGATAGGCGAACAAGGGAACTGCCCGAACTGTAGGTGTCCCCTTACACAAAAAGATTTCAGCACGCACACAGGCACCGCTCCGAAAAGAAATCAGACTCGACAGGATAGCCAGATTAATACGTCCCATCAGCTTCCGCAGCTAAATCTACCAGCACCGACAAATCCTCCTTCAATTCGTAGATCGTTATCTCCTGGCTTACAGTCAGTAACGACGTCTCACGTTAGTTCACGCATGAATAGTCCGATGTCTGCTACCAATGGTCACGGCTTAGTAGCGTCAGAAGCGTTAATGGCTGGCTTAAGAACACAGATGCAAGATCTTGTCGAGAGGGAATCACGCATAGTATGAACACTCTGCAGGACGAACTCTTTAACAACTTTCCTCCACTAACTCCTGCCGAGCCTCCCGTAGACACTTCTCTACCTCCACCACGTATAGGACAACCTCGACCTTCCACAGAACGGCCCGGACCAGTTGATGAACAACATCACGCATCAGGCAATCAGAAGAGACCCGGCCATCCTCAGAGGCCAGGCCCTAATCATATTCCCCAAGCACAGGCATTTCAGAATGGCAGACCTCAACGAAATGCATTGTCAAGAGGTTCTGGAAGCCCTATACGAAGCTGGAACATCTCGTATAGTGGAGATAGTTCCAAACTCTCAGTGGATGAGTTTGTCTTGCGAGATGAAGCGCTCACTTACTCAGCTCTCGAAGGAGATTTTGACCTAGTAGTGAGGAATATGAGCACGTTGCTCGCAGGTCCGGCCATGGATTGGAATTGGTCCTTACTTAGACTGAATTCCACACTAACCTGGGAATATATTAAAACAGCTCTCCTAGTTGAATGGGGAGTTCCCAAAGACCATCTGAAGGTGTGGGTCCAGCTAATGTCCCGCAGGCAAAAATCTGGAGAATCTTTCGCAGCATACCACCAAAATCTAGTGCAGTTGCGTGAAACACTGCAGACTCCAATGCTGGATAATGAGTTTTTGCAGATAGTCAAATCCAATCTATTGCCAGACATCCAGAACAAAATAGTTTGCACTCCACGTATACTATCGGCCAGTTGAGATCACTTTTCACTCAAATACAAGCCACACAGCTGGGAATTGCTACAGCTTGTAGCTGGAGCCCTTACCGGAGCCAGGGAGCCAACGAGATTGACGACTGCCAGTCTTTACACCCAGACCTGTCATTAGAACAGGCCGTGAAATCAGCTTAGGCGACGTGTCAGGCATTTCAACTAGACATGCAGTAGTGTGCTGGAATTGTGATCAACAAGGTCACTTTTACCAGGACTGTCTCCAATAGAGACAACAGGTGTTCTGTTATGGTTGCGGACGCAAGAATGTCTTTAAACCAAACTGCAGACCCTGTCCACAGAAAAACGGGAGACGGGTCGGGAATCCCAACACCTTTTCTCGACCAGTTCCGTTGTCTCGAACGACAACAGCTCCAATGAATCCAGTTCAATTATTGAACAGGGAGGACGGTCCACTCAATCAGCAGACATAACTAACCAATCATTATACTGTCCGTTAATATCACTCAGTGACTCTGCTCATATCGATCATTCATCTGACAGTCACACGGCTTTTCATATTCCTCTAGTAAAAGCAGGGAACTTGACTGACTTCTCTGCAGATCTTCAAGCTCCTGCTTCCACCCGTGAGGAGCCCTTGACCCTACTAGACACTTCTCTGGAAGAGTTTTTGATCTTTGACGTACCGATAATACCGACAGCACTTTTCGCTGGCAATGTTACTGGGCAGGAGATTCGGCCTTCTGACGCTACTGTCTTAAAATGGCCACCAAGCTCTATTATGACGACTGGGCGTGAGCCTGTTTTACATCCGCTGACGCATTATCATACGCGTCTGCAGAATTACAATGCGGTAAGAGGACGCATCTTTTCTTCAGTAGCGGAGCTAGCTGAAATTATATATCCTGACCTGGACCTTGCAACAAGGAAGAAACGAGCGACCGTTCGTTGGCGGGAATACTGTCGACGAATGAGACAGGAAAGAAAGACACTGGCACATATTTCCGTGTCGATACCAAACGACATTCGACAGTATGACGAAGCGGGACTGCTCGGGCGAACTGAGACTGGATTACTTGATAGTGGTGCTACTGTCAGTATTCTAGGCCAGGGAGCTCTAGAGTAGCTTGCAGAAGCAGAGGTTAAATGGAAGAGGTTTCGCACACAGGTACAAGTACCTAATCGAGCCATGACGCTATGCATGGTCATGTGAACTTGGACATCACTTTCCGTGGTAAGACCCAAAACGTTCATTTTTACGTACTTCCTGGGCTCCCACAGGCACTATATCTAGGAATAGACTTGTGGCGTCTCTTTCGGTTGGCTCCAAATGTCCTGGGTATAGTTGCAGAAGTGACATCAAGTCTAATAGCTACTCCTGACACCGATTTCCATGTTCTTTCCGGTATATAATAACAAACGTCTAGAGGCTACTAAACCAATTGTTCCTTCTTTCGCCTCTTTAGGCTTAGGAAAAGCATCTTGTAATGAAATCACAAATTAGAAGCCGAATTAAATTATTGTTGCCCGCCACTGGGTTATTTAATTAAAACTTGTACTTAAGTTCAAGTAACCCCGCCACTGGGGCATGCCAACAAGCTGCCATAGTCACAGGCTGCATGATCAGCACGCCAGCACATGTACTAGTCAAGTACGAGAAAAGCTTTTCAAAAGAGCTTGCAAGCTCCTTTATACTTACGCCAGTAGAACCATCAGGCACTCAGCCACTGAGAAGTTCTGACCCCCGGCTATATAAAGCAGGCCATTCGCTCACAGAAATCAGTCTGGTCAGCGAGTTCGACGAGTTAAACCCTAGCACGCCGTGAGAGTAATCCCCGTGCATTTTCTAAATAATTACTTGGTACGTCGCGTGACTATTCCCCGTACCATCCGTCCCAATCTGTTGTGTGCGTGAACTATCCCGCCTTAACATATCCCTGGTACGTCGTGTGAGAAATCCCCGTACCATCCGTCCTCATCCGTTGTGTTAAGGTTAGCGCGAACTATCCCGCCTTAACATTTTCCTGGTACGTCGTGTGACTATTCCCCGTACCATCCGTCCCAATCCGTTATGTTAAGGTTAGCGTGAACTATCCCGCCTTAACATATCCCTGGTACGTCGTGTGAGAAATCCCCGTACCATCCGTCCTCATCCGTTGTATTAACATTTGTATTTAACATTTCCCTGGTACGTCGTGTAACTATTCCCCCCACCATCCGTCCTCATCCGATGTGTTAAGGTAGCGTGAACTATCCCGCCTTAACATTTTCCTGGTACGTCGTGTGATTTTTCCCCTTACTATCCGTCCTCATCCGTTGTGTTTATGGTAGCGTGAACTATCTCGCCTTAACATTTCCCTGGTACGTCGTGTGATTATTCCCCGTACCATCCGTCCTCATCCGTTGTGTTAAGGTTAGCGTGAACTATCCCGCCTTAACATTTCCCTGGTACGTCCTGTGATTATTCCCCGTACCATCCGTCCTCATCCGTTGTGTGAAGGTTAGCGTGAACTATCCCGCCTTACAATTTCCCGGGTATGTCGTGTGAGAAATCCCCGTACTATCCGCTGTATCCCCTCCCAAGTTTATTAGAACTAAGACATAGTTACGTCGTGCGAGAGGTCCCCGTACCTCTTTTGAAATAGCGGGGTTTGTGTGAAATATCACGCCTCCGCAAATATTTTCTTGATACGTCACCGTCTCCCTCTCAGGTTATTATAGTGTTGAATTAAGGATTATTAGCATAGTGGTAAGCCGTGTGAAGTTCCCCTTACCACTACCTAGTTTTCAGTATAGGATACATTATTATTATTATTTATTTACATATCACGGTATACACCGGTATACACAAGGTTCGGGGCTTAGCGCCAGCGATTACACTAGGAATAATTACATGAATTTGAAGTCAATATACTAATCTTATCCAATTTATAATTAATTTTAAAGAAATTTTAGCAAAACAAAGAGTGAGTAATGACAGATATCAGATGACTACAGTGCGCATGGGCTGTGTATGCGATGTTATTATGCATGGTGTCTTCCTTCTATATTTGGATGTGTGTTATAGTTGAAGAAATGCTCTTGTGATATGACACGTGTCCAATATGACTGCTTTTTGAATATGTTGTACTACATGTTGTTGTATACCCAATCGCTTTACATTGTCGACCAGATTTTTATGGCCCAGGCCCGTTGACGAGATAATTAATGGTATAACTTGTGCCTGATTTAAGTTCCATTGTCTTTTGAGCTGAATGGCAATTTGAGCATATTTGTTGAACTTTAGGTTAGTCACATCCTAGTAAACTATGGGTTCGGAGAACAGAATATTCAGGAAAGTTCTAGGATAATTCGTAGAGTATAAATACGGCGCTTCTGACATCAGGAGGCGGAGTATTATTTCAGACAGCGAAGTGAACGAAGTAAACTATTTGGAATGCGATAGTTAGAAGTACAGTACTAACGATAAATAAAGATTTGATTTGATAATTATTTGTGAACTTGTGAGAGTAAACAGTAAGGTTAAATAAAGAGAGAACTTTTGAATTATATCTGAAATATTGTGATTTAAATAAGGAACTAAGGCCACTATCGTAACAACTGGTGTCAGAAATAAAATAAAATCGCGAAATAAAGTGGTGGCATTTGACTTTGAAATTCAAAGAGTGATTAATTTTGTGAATTCACGCAAGAATGGGACGAAAAACTAGAAAAGCTTCGCATACAGGAATTGAAATTGGAGCTGGGGAAGCGGTCATTGCAAACGACAGGTCTAAAGAATGTTCTAGTCGAGCGACTTAGACAAGCGTTGATAGAGGAAGAAAAGAATCCTCAGACATACGTTTTCGAGGAAGAACTAGAAACTGAAGAAGAACCTGCGATGAACATAGAACAGCTTTTGGGTACTTTAATGGCCAAAATGGAGCTTTCAACCCTGCAAGTGAAAAATGCTCTTGAGGAACAAAAGAATTCTCTGGAATCCCGTCTAGATGAACAAAAGAATTCTCTAGAAGCCCGTTTGGACGATCAAAAGAATGGTCTTGAGGAACAAAAGAATGCTTTTGAGGAACAAAAGAATTCTCTAGAAGCGCGTTTGGACGAACAAAAGAATACTCTGGAATCCCGTCTAGATGAACAAAAGAATTCTCTAGAAGCCCGTTGGGATGAACAAAACAGTTCTTTGCAGAATTGTCTAGAAACATGTTTGGAGGAACAGAAGACTTTTCTTAAAAATTCATTAGACGAGCAAAATGTAAAAATTGAAGCAATCCAGCAGGAAGTGCTGGAAGTTCAACAGCAAGTGTCGGAAGTGCAACAAAATGTTACGGAGAAGCTTGACAACTTTAAAGCAGATTTGGAGAGAATGAAGTATCAACAACCTCGGCACGAAGGAACTGAAATATCCGGTGCAGGCAGAATGAAACCTCCAATTTTTGATGGACAAAATTCGTGGCATATTTTCAAGAGACAGTTTGAGGCAGCTTCCGAAGTAAATGGATGGAATCACGCAGACAAAGCTACAGCTCTGGTATTAACACTTCGAGGTCCTGCGTCAGAATTATTACAAACTATTCAGATTGAAAAACAACGTGATTACATTTCACTAGTACATGCGATAGAACCACGTTATGGAGATGAACACATGCAGCAAGTATATCGCCTGCAGTTACGCAACAGGACTCAAAAGCATGACGAGTCACTACGACAACTGCAGGCTGATGTGGAAAGATTAGCTTATCTTTCGTACTCTAGCGTAAATGCAGATTTCCTTAATGAAGTGGCAACAGAAGCATTTGTAAACGCTATTGCAGATCAAAAGCACTAGCCTATGCATTAGCGTATGAATCTGCCAGGCAAGCTTCTCGAAGTGCAGTACGAGTGAGAGAAATTTCGGTGGAGGAATGTATTTGTAATAGAATGCAGCCATCACAGAGCAATTCTTCACGAGGTATTCTACGTTGCTGGAATTGTAATAGACTGGAACACCTCCAAAGGGACTGCAGAAAACGCCGACGAATGGAAGCGCTAGAAGAAGGGCAGAGATATCGAGATGGGCAAAGATATCGAGCTGGGCAGCAGACTCACAGCAGAATACCGTCATCAGAGACCACTCCTTCGCGTGGTGTCATTCGATGCTGGAAATTTAGTAGACTGGGTCACCTGCAAAACGACTGTTGGAAACGAGGACGAATGCAAACAAGAGAAGAGGAAGGGAGAAGATGGCGAGCTAGAGAGCAAGCTTTCCGTGGAGAGACTAGACTGCAACCTCATGACTTTGAAATCCCATACCGCAAAGGACGTATCCACGGAAATGCAGAAGCTTTTCCACAACGTCCATGCAATCTGAGTGGAAACATTGCGGACGGATGGAAAAAAAGATGATGATGACTACGATGATGATAACGACGGTCGAAAGAAGAAAGGAAAGAAATCCAAAGACGATGCTGATAGCGGTGATAAAAGTAAAAAGAAGAAAGGAAAAAAATCCAAGAGCGAGGACAATGAAAGAAAGAAAAAGAAGAAAAGTAAAGGGTCTAAAGATGCTGATAATTACGATGATAAGGGTATAATGAAGATAGGAAAAGGTTCTGACGATGATGATAATAAGAAGAGCAAAGGCGGCAATGAAGAGGATGACAACCGCGATCAAAAAGGCAAGAAATTTGAGGACAAAGGAATCAAAGATAAGAGACGAAAGAAAAATCAAAGCATGGAAGAGTGTTTCAATAGAACATTAATCGAACATCGCAGGAAGGTCTTCAACTATAATCAGCGCGATTGGGTTCGACATATTCCTATATTTCCAATGGCTTATATATCAGCTGTTTACAATATGACCAGACAAAACCCATCTAAGGTCATATTCGGAAAAGAAATGCGCTTACCTAGCGACCTCAAGTTTGGCATACCCAAAGGCGAACAAAAGTTACCAGAAGACTACGTAACAAAGCTCAGACGACGATTAGCTGATGTGCACGAGGCCTCGAGACGTCCTTAAAATTATCACAACACTGGGAGGGACCGTATGCAGTTAAAACTAAAATTAATAACATGCCATATAAGAATCAGCGCGGTACAAGATGCAAAAGAAAAATCGTTCATCTAGATCGCTGGGGTCAATACGGAGAGCATCAATACCGTGGACCATCTGTTGTTCGGGACGAACAAATTTTAAGAAGGGGGCAGTGTTAGGTGCCACAAGATGACACTAGCGACATCTGCTGGAAACGGAAACAACTTTAGGCTAGTCACATCCTAGTAAACTATAGGTTCGGAGAACGGAATATTCAGAAAGTTCTAGGATAATTCGTAGAGTATAAATACGGCGCTTCTGACATCAGGAGGCGGAGTATTATTTCAGTCAGCGAAGTGAACGAAGTAAACTATTTGGAGTGCGATAGTTAGAAGTACAGTACTAACGATAAACAAAGAGTTGATTTGATAATTATTTGTGAACTTGTGAGAGTAAACAGTAAAGTTAAATAAAGAGAGAACTTTCGCATTATATCTGAAATATTGTGTTTTAAATGACGAACTAAGGCCACGCTCGTAACAATATGTTCTCGTGCCACATCTACGACAATTATCTGGAGGAGCAGCTGTATCTTTAATGATGTGTTTCAGATAGTTTCTTGTCGGAAGTACTTCGTCTTGGATGGCAAGTATGAAACCTTCTGTCTCACGATAGATATCGCCGCGAGTCAGCCCAAAGTTTGACGCATTTATGTCAACATGTTCGCTGTGTGTGTTGCATCTGTACAACACACCTAGTGCCATACCTATGTCACCAGAGAACGAGATTACTATGTTTAAAAGTTGGTCTAATTGCTCCTTTTTTGCCGTATTAAGCTTCAGGTCGTCTACGTATAGCAGATGATTTATCTTGTGGATATTGTTGTTTCTCTGTCTAATCGAGAAGCCATACTGCGTATTGCTGAGGATGTCACTTAACGGATTTATAGCTAGGCAGAACCAGAATGCGCTGAACGGATCACCTTGAAAGATTCCATTTTTAGTAGCTATCGGATCTGACTCAATGTTATTTCGTCCGTTATGTAAGATGATCTTCGTGTTCCATCTTGTCATAGTATGTCGAAAGAATGAGACAATTGCTGGGTCTACCTTATATAAAACAAGTATCTCTAGGAGCCAGGTGTGAGGAACACTGTCGAAAGCTTTGCGATAGTCTACGTATGCCTAGTGTAGATGTCTTGTGTTACTGGTCGCTTGACCCAATATTACAGAATCTATTACTAATTGCTCCTTGCATCCTCTGATTTTTCTCATACAGCCTTTTTGCTCTTCAGCCATAATTTCGTTGGCTGTGTAGTGATTAAATACAGCTTCGTTTACGCATGCCACAATAATTTTATACAGAGTACTGAGGCAAGTAATTGGTCTATATTTCGCAGGATCTTTACTATGATTACCTTTGGGGATAAGTAAATAAAAAGATTACTCTTTTGGACTTTTTACCGGGTTAAACTTAATTTTGTTCAAGAAAGAATTTTTTGGGATTCTCCGGTATATAGGAAAAGCTACAAAATATTCTAATTTGTTATTTCATCACACAACTCATTAATTTTTGGTGAGAAGTTTCAAGTCTTGGTTTGACTCATCAACAGGTCCCAAATAGCGAAATTGGGTGATTTGAAAAACAAATGAAAAAATGAAAAAAAGGAAGAAATGAAAAGTTTGAGAAAATAAGAAAAACCAATTTTTTTATTTATTAAAAAAATGTAAAAAAATTTTTAAAGAAGCAGATTCATTCGAAGCGAATCGAACCTGTATACGTCACGCAGTGGGCTGAAAAGTAAAGAAGAAAAAGGAAGAAGAAGAAGCGTTTCGTGTCAACAGAAAACCTTCCACTCATCGGTGCAGCTTGGTTTTCTGCCTGCTGCAGACGCTTGAAGATAGATCAAACTGATCTCTTCTCATATAAACTCAGAATAAATTCTGGTGTGAATTATATGAGGAAAAAGCACTCCTATACGAGCCCAGGAAGAAAAATAAATGAAAAGATTACTCTTTTGGACTTTTTACCGGGTTAAACTTAATTTTGTTCAAGAAAGAATTTTTTGGGATTCTCCGGTATATAGCAAAAGCTAAAAAATGTTCTAATTTGTTATTTCATCACACAACTCATTAATTTTTTGGGACAAGTTTCAGCTTTTGCTATATACCGGACAATCCCAAAAAATTCTTTCTTGAACAAAATTTGGGGATAAGATATGTAATTCCATGCATAAGAAACTGAGGAATAGCCTCTGGATCCAAGATAGAAGAGGTAAGAAGGGCTGTTAAATGAGTGTGTAATGATGTTAGCCGTTTGCACCAAAAATGTTGGATTTTATCGGGGACAGGTGCTCTCCAGTTATGCAACCTTTTAAGCACTATTTGCAACTGTTGTATTGTTACTTCGAAGGAGTTCATGATTGGATTTCGGTGTTTCGCGGATGGTTGGACGGCAGAGTTGATCAGTTCCATTGTAGATAGTATAGAAATATTTGACGTGTTCTCTTACTACCTCCAAATCTGTTGAGCTATGGGTCTGACAGCTATCGGTCTCAAGTATATTGGTACCTATTGGTTGATCTATATGCTGTTGTTGTAAGTCATCATTGCTCTGCTGCTGTGGTTCATGCAAGTTTTCAACTACTGGTATTTCTGTGTTTCGTAACTCGGTAGTTCCTGGATAATTATGGACTGCTGTTTCAGTAGCTACCAAATCCGCAGCAACGTTATCCTTAATTAATTGTCTGTTTTCGGGAGAAATTAAGTTTCTTCTTGAAATCGCTCGTACCTGGTCTGACAGCCTTTGTTCACTAACAGCTATGCTTGGGTATTGTGTGGTGAAGATTTCATGTAGTCTGGTACGATAATCTGTCATATCAGTTTCTAAACTAGTGACTTGATAGTAGGCGCTAAGTAATGATTGGTTGAGTTCCATAGTCCATTTCATGCGCTGTCTTGGTCTTCCAGCCTGAGTGGTTGTTGCACCTGCGGGCGCTTGCAAAACATCAACAGGCTGATTATTAAATTGTCTATTGTTCCCAGATGAGTTTAGGCCACTTCCGGTCTGGGCTGATTCCGGAGGGTGGTCTGTAGGAGTTCCAGTTCGCGCCGGTCCATCATTGGTGGTTTCAATCTGGTCCGAGGCAATTAAATTTATATTATTCATTTTTTAGTTTTGTTTTGGGTGTATTTTATACCTAACTACCAGTTTGATTAAGCAGCCGCCCCTAACATGGGGAACAGACGCTGACCGAGAAGCCGGAAAATATGGGAAAACAGACGCTCCCGAATTTTGGCCATGCTTATTTATAATGGCGGCATGTACTCGCCATGACACAGAACCCTTCAGCAACTTATGCTTTTTTTTAAAGGGAAACCTACGCCACCAGACACCCAAGCATTTCTCCATGCTTCTGCCGTAAGTTGGTCCGGGACTGCTTATTCATCACTGGATTATTCGCAGCTGCCCCCCATATCTGGAGAGTGTTTACCAAATTGCTACTTGGAGACCTGTCTGGTAGCAGTTTGCTCTGCCCCAGATTATTATTATTATTATTATTTTATTTATATATCACGGTTTACACCGGTATACACTAAGTTCGGGGCTTAGCGCCAACGATTACACTAGGAATAATAACATGACTTTAAAGTAAATGTACCTAATCTTATCCAATTTATAATTAATTTTAAAGAAATTTCAGCAAAACAAAAGAGTGAGTAATGAAAGATATCCGATGACTACAATCCGCATGGGCTCTGTATGCGATGTTATTATGCATGGTGTCTTCCTTCTATATTTGGGTGTGTGTTATAGTTGAAGAAATGCTCTTGTGATATGGCACGTGTCCAAGATGACTGCTTTTTGAATATGTTGTACTACATGTTGTTGTATACCCAATCGCTTTACATTGTCGACCAGATTTTTATGGGCCAGGCCCGTTGACGAGATAATTAATGGTATAACTTGTGCCTGATTTAGGTTCCATTGTCTTTTGAGCTCAATGGCAATTTCAGCATATTTGTTGATCTTTTCTGCATATGTTCTTTGAAGATTTCGGCTCAAGGGTACCGCAATGTCGATTAGATAAAGGTTTTTGTTGTCCTTATCTATTACTGCTATATCTGGTCTATTGCTGTCACTCGTGAGGTTAGGTAAGAGGGTGCGAGCAAAACATATTCGAGCTTTGGGTGAATCTATTACAGGATCTGGATTGTATTAAAAATATTGCTTGTGTTCATATTGGAATCCATAACGCACGCATAACTTCATATGTACTATTTTAGCGACATTATTGTGTCGTTTCAAGTAATCAAATTGAGCAAGTGTTGGACAGGCAGATATGATATGTTCTATAGTTTCACCTCTCGCGCCACATCTACGACAATTATCTGGAGGAGCAGCTGTATCTTTAATGATGTATTTCAGATAGTTTCTTGTGGGAAGTACTTCGTCTTGGATGGCAAGCATGAAACCTTCCGTCTCACGATAGATGTCGCCGCGAGTCAGCCATAAGCTTGACGCATTTATGTCAACATGTTCGCTGTGGAGGTCGCGGTAGAACCTACCATGAATCGCTTTACCTGCCCATCGTTGTTCCTTCTCTCTTAGATCCGATGAATTTGTAGATGTTGTGCTGCTGCTAAGATTTAACGGTGTAATTTGCTTGTCGGCTGAATGTATGGCACGATGAAGGGCTGAATCCATTCTATTATGGAAAAACTTGTGCAACGACATTATTTGTCTGTCATGCAGGTGTTGTATGTCAACTAGTCCTCTTCCTCGTCGTGGTATTGTCATTCTTTCGACGCATGGCTTCGGATGATGAGCATTATATTTGGTCATCGTCGTTCTGATTTCTCTCTGAATATCATGTAAGTCTGTTAGAGAGCAGTGTATTATTCCAAAGCTGTATGTTAAGACCGGAATTGCAGAGGTGTTAATTGCTTTAATTAAATTTCTTCTCGATAGTTGTGCTCTCAATAATTGATGAAGCCTGCTTTTAAACTCTCCACGTAGCTGTTGCCTTACTGTTTTGTGATCTATTTTTCTGCTTTGCATCATGCCGAGGTATTTGTAAAGTTCAGAGCATTCAATCTGTTTTATGGATGTAACTGCTTGTGTACTGCCAGTCGTTGTAATTTTGCCTCTGTACAAGTGAATAGTTCTGCATTTGTCTACACCTAGTGCCATACCTATGTCACCAGAGAACGAGATTACTATGTTTAAAAGTTGGTCTAATTGCTCCTTTTTTTGCCGTATAAAGCTTCAGTTCGTCTACGTATAGCAGATGATTTATCTTGTGGATATTGTTGTTTCTCTGTCTAATCGAGAAGCCATACTGCGTATTATTGAGGATATCACTTAACGGATTTATAGCTAGGCATAACCAGAATGCGCCGAACGGATCACCTTGAAAGATTCCATTTTTAATGGCTATCGGATCTGACTCATTGTTATTTCGTCCGTTATGTAAGATGATCTTCGTGCTCCATCTTGTCATAGTATGTCGAAAGAATGAGACAATGGCTGGGTCTAACTTATATAAAACAAGTATCTCTAGGAGCCAGGTGTGAGGAACACTGTCGAAAGCTTTGCGATCGTCTATGTGTGCCGCGTGTAGATGTCTTGTGTTACTGGTCGCTTGACCCAATATTACAGAATCTATTACTAATTGCTCCTTGCATCCTCTGGGTTTTCTCATACAGCCTTTCTGCTCTTCAGCCATAATTTCGTTGGCTTGGCAGTGATTAAATACAGCTTCGCTTACGCATGCCACAATAATTTTATACAGAGTACTGAGGCAAGTAATTGGTCTATATTTCGCAGGATCTTTAGTATGAGTACCTTTGCGGATAAGATATGTAATTCCATGCATAAGAAACTGAGGAATAGCCTCTGGATTCAAGATAGAAGAGGTAAGAAGGGCTGTTAAATGAGTGTGTAATGATGTTAGCCGTTTGTACCAAAAATTTTGGATTTTATCGGGGCCAGGTGTTTTCCAGTTATACAACCTTCTTCAGGGATTTAGTCGTCATCTTGTATAATTCTCGAGTCGGGAAAATGAGTTTGTAATAACAAACTTTCTGTTTCTTCCCGGCTACTCGGGTAGCTACCATCGACTCTTGTAGAAGGCCGATACTATTGGTGTGATCTTTAGAGAGAACTTTTTGAAGTCTTGCAGTCGTGGGTAGATCATCAATACCCTCGCAGAGATTTCTCCAAGTTCTTCTTTTGGATTTCCTCAGCTCTTTATTGTACTCAGTCAAGGCGCGCTTGTATTCATTCCAAGCACCAGTTGTTTCTGCCTTGGTGAAGAGCCTTCTAGAATTGGCTCTTAATCTATCTAGTTCACTGTTCCACCAGGGCACAGCTCGCGTTGTTTCCCTTTGTTTAACAGGGCAACTTTGTCCATAGGAGTAGATGATCAATCTATGCATTTGGGAGGAGATTTGCCAGTTTCCAATGTCATCCGTCATATTTGAGCTGATGAGTGTTAAGTCCAGCACCGCTTGGCGAATTGCGTTGCAGAATGTTGGTTCATGCCCTATATTAGCTATGTCTATTTCATTTTTAACCAAATAGTCAAAAAGGTACTCCCCTCGCTGTTGGTGTCACTGCTTCCCCATACAATGTGGTGGGCATTCGCGTCACACCCAATGATATAGGATTTATTCTTTTTTTGGCAGAAATCCATAAGTTTTGTAATTTCCTCTGGAGGAGCTGTATCCGTATCACCCGGGAGTAGGCTGAGGCCATAACCACCTCATGTTTGCCTTTGTCTGTTGGCACCTCCACTAGGGCAGCCACTAGGTCCCGAGATATTAGTTCTGTAATAGGAAGGAAGTTAATATTAGGTTTAAAAGCATTTCCACCCGTGGGGTGTCATGATTCCTATTATAGATCAACTTACCTTGTTTAGTCGAAAGCCCTTTCACTTGACTTCCAAGAACCCAGGGTTCTTGCAGGAGTGCTATGTCTATACCACCCCTAATGAATCTTCTGCTGAGAACATCCGAGGCAGCTTTTGCATGATGAAGATTCACTTGGAGTAGCTTGATATCACTCCTGTTTTCAGTCATTATGAATGACTTTCTTTTTTGGGACTCTTTTTAGTTCCCATTTTTTTGCCCTTCCCGGCTTTCACCCCTTGGCCTCAATTTGAGGGTTTTGGCCCTTTTAAATAGAAGCATGGGGGTACTGTGGGTTTGCCGGGCGGTTTTAATTTAACCACTGCCTGATCCCTAGCAGTATTGGTCAGCCTGTTGCGCCTTTCTGGTGTTGAGGGTGTCACAATTGCCGGGTTGTTAAGTCTACCGGTAGTTGTGGCTATTTTCTTGACCCGTTTTGGGGTACCCATTTGGGGTATCGCCCTTGTTGGCTCTGGTTCAGCCCCTTCCATTTTCTCAGGAGCCCCAGTATTACTCTCGAGGTTTATGCCCGAAGTTGAGGCGACCGCAGCTGCTAGGCCAGATGGCGGAAGTGCAGTCTTGGACGCTTCAGCATTGGGGTTGACCTCTGCTGTTTTACCTTGCTCCTTTTGCAATTATAGGTCTCCTTTCGGCTCAAGCTGTACCTGTCCAAAAAGGAAGTTAATCCTAAAGCTTAACGCCGAGCGGTGGTCCACTGAGCCAGTGACCTGTGAGACAACTCCTTCAGTCACTTTCCTTAAGACCTTCCACTCAGCTACTTTGAGCTCATGGATTTGGGCACCTACGTAACGCAGTAACTCGTCGGCAGGCATCTCTGGGCTTTCAGGGAACTAGCCAACTAGGACATTTGCACGAGGAATATCAAATTCCTCTACAGCCCTTAGTTTGGCATTTCCCCATGGTGTTATCCCACCCACTATCTGCTTTAGCCACTCCGAGGTAGCCTTGTCAGAGCAGGTGAGAACTAGCCATCCTGGTCTGGCACTGTAGCCAAGGAATGCCGGCTTAAGTCGGTCATTTTCCATCTCCAGTATCTTGCCCAGGATCGCCTTACGGACAGACAGAATTTGATTCGCCGTAAGCATTTCTTCGGGGAAGCTCGCTGAGAGGATTCCCATTTTAACTCCTGCAACCACTTGTTTGTAGGACAAGGACTTGGGAGCTATTTCCTTTTTGGAGTGCTCCTGCTTCCTTTCCGCTTCTTCACCCTGTTGATTCCTTATCCTTTTGACCTGTGTAGGTTTCGGAGTAGAGACCTCGGAGCGATTCCTTTTGGATTTTTTATCGGTCTCCTTCACTGGCATCGGCTTCATAGCTAGCTCACGGGCCTCAGTTGGGCTGTGCCCATGTTTCACCAGCCACTGAAACCATTTCTTAGCGGCTCTACTCATCTTCCGACTTTTGCGTTTTGAATCCTTTTTGGGGTCTGTTAGATCCTTATCAGATACTTTAGAGCCCGCAGTGGATCCTTCTGCGTCCTTAGCAGAGCTCTGAATTCCTGTAGGATCATCTGGTTTCACCTCACCAGATATAGAGGGTTGCATTACGACCAAATCCTCATGGTTCTTCTTACTCTCACGGTCCGGCTGTGAGATCAGCTCGACGTCCTCATCTGAGAGAGAACAGTTTTCTCGCATAATCTCCGCTAGACCTTCGAGACCTTCGAAGTCCTGTTCCATGAGCAGGTCGTCTTCTCCGTTTACTATTTGAGGCATAGTAGCTGCCTTTGGTTCTGGTACATTGGGAGGGCCACCACCCCCTTTAGTAACTAGGTTATCCATGTGATTCCTACGAGTTACGAAGAAAGTAGAGTCACCCACGGCAGAGATTCGTATACCGCGGGAAGGCTAAATTGCAACTGGGGGTCGCCTGGTATCCAGAGCTCATCGTTATAAGACACACTCACGCAGTGCCATTCATCCCATAGGCACGATTGTTTACACCTGGGATTGCGGGTTTTATAGAGTTTTCTTCTCTAGATCCGCGGTATTCAGTCAGACAGGACAGGATACATAGATCTAGGATATATATTGAATTTGTAAGAACTAGTCTCTTTAGTATTAAGTTCAGAATTATTAACATAGTGGTAAGCCGTGTGAAGTTCCCCTTACCACTACATAGTCTCTAGTATAGATGATAAATAGAACTAGATTAAGTTAGCTGTGTAACTGGTAGGCTATTTTGTTAAATAAAGAATTATTTGTATTTATATTGTAACTGATGGAGTTTCATTTTTAAGAAACCCTGGTCCGACGAGCTATCCGCAGCCATCCCACCGAAACTCCGTTACAATCTCTTGTCAGTCACAAGATTGAAACGAATGACACGACTCCGATAAAACAGAGGTTTTATCCGATTTGACCGGCAGTACAGAATTTGATGGATGCTGAATTGCGACGAATGCTATCGGTGGGTGTGATAGAGGAGAGCCAGGGTCCTTGGAGCTCTCCAGTTGTACTAGTGTGGAATCCTGAGAAGGTTCGGCTTTGTTTTGACGCCAGGAAGGTCAACTCCGTTACTAAGAAGGACGCCTATCCGCTGCCGCAAATAGATGATCTTCTGAGTCGACTTCCTCCGGCAAACTACATCACGAGCCTGGACCGCAAAGACGCTTTCTGGCAGATCCCACTAAACACTGAGTCCAGAGAGAAGACCGCGTTTACAGTACCTGCTCATCCTCTCTATCAGTACACCGTGATGCCATTCGGCCTTTGCAATGCTCCACAAACTATGTGCCGCCTCAATCATTACATTCTATCTTCGTGAGAATGTCCTCGTCTATTTAGACGATTTATTAATTCTGTCTTCAGACTTCGACACTCATCTCACGCTGCTAGCCCGTGTAGCGGATTGTTTGAGGAAAGCTGGCCTCACTATCAACGTCGAGAAGAGTAAGTTTTCTATCAAGGAGACCAAATACTTGGGTTTCATTATCGGAAAAGGAAGTATACGAACTGACCCCGACAAGATTTCGGCCATAGTTGACTATCCGTCACCTAAAACTGTTTGGCAAGCCCGACGCCTACTAGTTATGGCTGGGTGGTATACACGGTTCATGCCGAACTATGCTGACTTAACTGCCTCCATAACTGACACTTTGAAGAATCCTAGTCAGTTCCAATGGACACCTGAAACCCGAACGTCTCTGGAATTGCTAAAGCAAAACTTACTTCTCCTCCGTTGCTAGTGAGCCCAGACTTCACGAAGCCGTTCATTATACACTGCAATGCGAGCCAACAAGGTATTGGTGGAGTGCTGCTTCAACTAGATGATGAAGGCCACGAGAACCCAATAGCCTACGTCTCGAAAAAGTTGAACTCAGCAGAACGAAATTATACCGTCACAGAGCAGGAATGCCTAGCTGCAATCTTAAGTGTACAGAAGTTGCGGACCTTCATAGAACTTATGCCGTTTAAGATAGTGACTGGTCATGCGAGCTTGAAATGGCTGTTTTCTCAGAAGGACCTCATCGGTAGACTTGCTCGGTGGAGTTTGAAGCTTCACTTCGACTTCACCATCGAGCACCGAAAAGGAAGCCTGAATGTCGGCCCTGATGCGCTGTCACGCATTCATTGCGACAGCTTGTCCACACTTGAAGATCCTGGCCCGGAAGTTGACCTTAGTTCGCCATATTTCAACTCGTTGGAATATGAAGAACTGAGGCATAAAGTTAAAACGACTTCTGGCAAACTACCAGATCTTTGCGTCAGGGATGGCTTCGTTTACATTCGGACTGTTCCGACAACAGGCGACCCGATTCAGGAAGAAAAAGCTTGGAAGCTTTGGATTCCACGAGGGCTTGTATCCGACGTTATTTCAAGAGCGCATGATCCGCCACCAGCTTCTCACGGAGGTATAGGGAAAACACTGGAACGTTTAAGAAGACACCTGCATTGGCCACGAATGACAGCTGATGTCAGAAACTACGTAGGCGCCGGTGACGTGTGTAAAGAGACTAAAGCCCCCAATACTATTATTAGACCACCTGTGGGAGTCCAGTCTGTGACAGAACGACCATGGCAAAAGCTGTACATTGACTTTCTAGGTCCATATCCTCGGTCAGAGAAAGGAAATGTCTGCATATTAATAGTTCTTGACCACTTTTCAAAGTTCCCGATTCTCAAACCCATGAGAAAGTCATCAAATCGCAATGTGTGTCAGTTCATCGAAACTGAAATATTCCATGTGTTCGGAGTCCCGGAAACCATAGTCTCTGACAATGGAGTACAGTTTTGCTCGGATCAGTTCTCAAGATTACTGGACAAGTATGGGGGGAAGCACTTGCGAACGGCAGTTTACTCGCCGCAAACAAACCCCTCAGAGCGAGTGAACAGGTCTCTATTGTCAGAGATTAGGGCATACATCCGGAAGAAACATACGAAGTGGGATGAGAAGCTGAGCTAGATAGCTAGTACCCTCAGGAGCTCTTTCCGCCAAGCCACTGGTTTCTCTCCCTACCGAACACTTTTCGGTCAGCAAATGATTGAACATGCCAGCTCCTATTCCATCTTAAGGAGCCTTGGAACACTAAATGAGCCTCTGAGAGTAGATGCTGAAGATAAACTGAGATTGATCCGTGCGAGAGTGCAGAAGAACGTACACCATGCGTTCGATCAGGGTTCAAAAGCCTATAATCTCAGGCCGAAGCTTGTTAATTTCAGAGTGGATCAAGAAGTATTCAGACGAAATTTTCCCAAAGTAGCTTCCAGCAACAGACTAGTGCTAAACTAGGACGAGAATTCGTTAAGTGTCGACTCAAGTCAAAAAAAAGGAAACTCCTTATACGAGCTTGAAGATCTGCAGGGGAGACTGTTAGGAGTCTATCACGCCAAGGACATCAGGCCGCGAGATCCATCTGCTGACGCGTCTTCTATATACTATGACTTTTATTCCTGGTAGCCCTAATAAGGCATCCAGCCAGCTTCACTGGCAAACTACAGGATGCCAGTGTGCCGCTTAGGACATCCCCAGCCTAGCAGCCGGCATACCTTTTGGGCAATAGCGATTTTTTTCCCTCCCCTCCCTAGCATAGTAATGCTTTAATCGCCTCCCATATGGTAACCCTGCGGGAGATAGCCTGTCGTAGGAATCCAATTTGCCCAAATGTCTTCGAAAGTTTTAGGAAGAGTACCAGCCTGTAACTATTTCGACGACGCCTTGTGGACACACCCTGGAACAATCGCCGGTCGGAGATCAGAGTGACATGCTGTGCCGGGAAAGCTTAGCGATCAGTTGGTAAGGTTACTGATCGCGAGCTTTTCTAGCATCTCAGTGAAGGAAGGCAGAGAGACATCCCCCGGCTGGATTTTTTATGTTACCAGCTTGTCGATGTACCTTTGGTTTCCAACACGGAGAATGATGTCGAAGTCTGATCAAAGACTGACGGGACTTCAAGGATGTGTCCCCGATGCGTCATCTGTCGAGCAAGCCAGAATGTCGTAGTCGATTTGTAATGCCCGCGAGACCGAGTAATGAGGAATGTTCTCATTGGGTCGTGGTTCGAGCCACACATTGGTCGCCCGCAGCGTTGAGGCCTATGTTTAAGACCGGCTAGCTCATTTGACCATTTTTCAGCGTTGTCTGAACCACGGGTGGTTTAGACCAATCTGCCCTGTTATGGTCGTAGCGGAATGCATATAGCAGAATGCTACACTGAGACGCACTGCAGCATGTATGAAGGCCTGCTGTCAAACCGACAGCCCGAACGCACCCAAAATCGACGAGCTCTTACTTGGTGATTGAGAAGAAGAAGACAATCGACATTTGTCTTGTCAAACCTTGCAAACGTAAAGACGTGAAAAGTGGAGCCAAAACGAAATCAAAATTTTCCATCGACATCGGGGAGTAAATCAACCCCTCACGTAAGTTCAAAAGAATTTTTATCCCTGATAATAACATATTTTCAATTCGTAAAAATATTCTCCTCATTAGCACGAGAAAATCCGGTGTGAAAACCATCGAAATTCCGGCACCAGCAAAGTCGCCGCTTCTACGTTGCGAATAACTATATTGGCGAGAAATAAAAGTTTCACAACACGGTCGATAACGAACGATGAGCTTTAAATAAAATTTGCAATAATCGGGAGTGAGACCCTGTTCTTGTGACAGTTCAATGTCTGCCGCTAGCGATTTGCCAGAATTATAAAGAGGGTGGCATGAAGGAATGGATACTGTATTACCCAATGATCCTCCATATGTGCTGAGATTTGACAACGAATTGTTTCAGAACCAGAAGCCAGAAAACTTATAACAGATAAAATTCAGGAAGAACTTTTTATGTTACGTCGTGACACGGAATCACCGCATCAGTTTTTGTTCAATAGAAATGATATGGTTAGTCTTGTGGGAAAGTTTGTGACTTAAATTTCTATTTCTATGAGGAGTCATTACGCCTCTGATTTTTCATCGAACATCACCCTTCAGGGACATAAAAATGGCCCGAGCGAACTTCCTCAACTAAAATTAAGCAATACAGACTGCATGATTTAGATATTAGTTTGACCAGCAGGTATCACGAGTGTAAGGTTCCCTTTTGGAATAATAATACAATACGGCAATTAAACATTTTAATCATAATCGTTTCAATAGTGTTATGACTGGACAATCACGGAGGCGCCTCTGCGATGGACTACCAACAACATCAACCAAATTTTTGTTTAAATACATCATATTGATTTTAGATTGCACATATTCCATTGATTTTTATTACGTGGTAATGGTTCTTATCAGTCATGTCTAAAAATGAATTCAAAACCAAAGACAATTATTTAATTAGGAAACAGGAGGTTTGTCATACCCTTAATTAGGAACCAGAATTATGAATACGAAACAAAAACTTTATTATAGATCCTATACATTTGCATAACCATATAGATAGTCGTCCATGTAGAATCATATGACGCAGAAAATTACGCAGTACAATGCATGAGTAGGTCACCCTTACCCAATACACAAATTGCATCGATTTATGTGACCCGCTAAAGCGGCACGCAAATAACAAGCGCAGTGACGAAATATCGATCACTGACCGCGATTCAACATGAGGACTTCGATGGAGAAATTATAATAAAATAAGTAATCATAATAGCAATTATTGTTACCCGAACACGTTGACGAGATAATTAATGGTATAACTTGTGCCTGATTTAGGTTCCATTGTCTTTTGAGCTCAATGGCAATTTCAGCATATTTGTTGATCTTTTCTGCATATGTTTTTTGAAGATTTCGGATCAAGGGTACCGCAATGTCGATTAGATAAAGCTTTTTGTTGTCCTTATCTATTACTGTTATATCTGGTCTATTGCTGTCTCTCGTGAGGTTAGTTAAGAGGGTGCGATCAAAACATATTCGAGCTTTGGTTGAATCTATTACAGGATGTGGATTGTATTAAAAATATTGCTTGTGTTAATATTGGAATCCATAATGCACGCATAGCTTCATATGTACTATTTTAGCGACATTATTGTGTTGTTTCAAGTAATCAGATTGAGCAAGTGTTGGACAGGCAGATATGATATGTTCTATAGTTTCATCTCTCGCGCCACATCTAAAACAATTATCTGGAGGAGCAGTTGTATCTTTAATGATATATTTCAGAAAGTTTCTTGTGGGAAGTACTTCGTATTGGATGGCAAGCATGAAACCTTCTGTCTCACGATAGATATCACCGCGAGTCAGCCCTAAGTTTGACGCATTTATGTCAACATGTTCGCTGTGGAGGTCGCAGTACAACCTACCATGAATTGTTTTACCCCCCCATCGTTGTTCCTTCTCTCTTACATCCGATGAATTTGTTGATTTTGTGCTGCTGCTAAGATACAATGGTGTAATTTGCTTGTCAGCTGAATTTGCCTTACTGTTTTGTGATCTATTCTTCTGCTTTGCTTCATGCCGAGGTATTTGTAAAGCTCAGAGCATTCCATCTGTTGAATGGATGTCACTGCTTGTGTGCTTCCAGTCGTTGTAATTTTGCCTCTGTACAACACACCTAGTGCCATACCTATGTCACCAGAGAACGAGATTACTATGTTTAAAAGTTGGTCTAATTGCTCCTTTTTTGCCGTATTAAGCATCAGGTCGTCTACGTATAGCAGATGATTTATCTTGTGGATATTGTTGTTTCTCTGTCTAATCGAGAAGCAATACTGCGTATTGTTGAGGATGTCACTTAACGGATTTATAGCTAGGCTGAACCAGAATGCGCTGAACGGATCACCTTGAATCATTCCATTTTTAGTAGCTATCGGATCTGACTCAATGTTATTTCGTCCGTTATGTAAGATGATCTTCGTGTTCCATCTTGTCATAGTATGTCGAAAGAATGAGACAATTGCTGGGTCTACCTTATATAAAACAAGTATCTCTAGGAGCCAGGTGTGAGGAACACTGTCGAAAGCTTTGCGATAGTCTACGTATGCCTCGTGTAGATGTCTTGTGTTACTGGTCGCTTGACCCAATATTACAGAATCTATTACTAATTGCTCCTTGCATCCTCTGGTTTTTCTCATACAGCCTTTTTGCTCTTCAGCCATAATTTCGTTGGCTTGGTAGTGATTAAATACAGCTTCGTTTACGCATGCCACAATAATTTTATACAGAGTACTGAGGCAAGTAATTGGTCTATATTTCGCAGGATCTTTACTATGATTACCTTTGGGGATAAGTAAATAAAAAGATTACTCTTTTGGACTTTTTACTGGGTTAAACTTAATTTTGTTCAAGAAAGAATTTTTTGGGATTCTCCGGTATATAGGAAAAGCTAAAAAATATTCTAATTTGTTAATTCATCACACAACTCATTAATTTTTGGTGAGAAGTTTCAAGTCTTGGTTTGACTCATCAACAGGTCCGAAATAGCGAAATTGGGTGATTTGAAAAACAAATGAAAAAATGAAAAAAGAAAGAAATGAAAAGTTTGAGAAAAATGGAAAAACCAATTTTTTTATTTATTAAAAAAATGTAAAAAAATTTTTAAAGAAGCAGATTCATTCGAAGCGAATCGAACCTGTATACGCCACGCAGTGGGCTGAACAGTAAAGAAGAAAAAGGAAGAAGAAGAAGCGTTTCATGTCAGCAGAAAACCTTCCACTCATCGGTGCAGCTTGGTTTTCTGCCTGGTGCAGACGCTTGAAAATAGATCAAACTGATCTCTTCTCATATAAACTCAGAATAAATTCTGGTGTGAATTATATGAGGAAAAAGCAATCCTATACGAGCCCAGGAGGAAAAATAAACAAAAAGATTACTCTTTTGGACTTTTTACCGGGTGAAACTTAATGTTGTTCAAGAAAGAATTTTTTGGGATTCTCCGGTATATAGCAAAAGCTAAAAAATGTTCTAATTTGTTATTTCATCACACAACTCATTAATTTTTGGTGACAAGTTTCAGCTTTTGCTATATACCGGACAATCCCAAAAAATTCTTTCTTGAACAAAATTTGGGGATAAGATATGTAATTCCATGCATAACAAACTGAGGAATAGCCTCTGGATCCAAGATAGAAGAGGTAAGAAGAGCTGTTAAATGAGTGTATAATGATGTTAGCCGTTTGTACCAAAAATGTTTAAGTTTGTCGGGGCCAGGTGCTTTCCAGTTATGCAACCTTTTAAGCACTATTTGCAACTGTTGTATTGTTACTTCGAAGGAGTTCATGATTGGATTTCAGTGTTTCGCGGGATGGTTGGACGGCAGAGTTGACCAGTTCCATTGTAGATAGTATAGAAATATTTGACGTGTTCTCTTACTACCTCCAAATCTGTTGAGCTATGGGCCTGATAGCTATCGGTCTCAAGTATATTGGTACCTATTGGTTGATCTATATGCTGTTGTTGTAAGTCATCATTGCTCTGCTGCTGTGGTTCATGCAAGTTTTCAACTACTGGTATTTCTGTGTTTCGTAACTCGGTAGTTCCTGGATAATTATGGACTGCTGTTTCAGTAGCTACCAAATCCGCAGCAACGTTATCCTTAATTAATTGTCTGTTTTCGGGAGAAATTAAGTTTCTTCTTAAAATCGCTCGTACTTGGTCTGACAGCCTTTGTTCACTAACAGCTATGCTTGGGTATTGTGTGGTGAAGATTTCATGTAGTCTGGTACGGTAACCTGTCATATCAGTTTCTAAACTAGTGACTTGATAGTAGGCGCTAAGTAATGATTGGTTGAGTTCCATAGTCCATTTCATGCGCTGTCTTGGTCTTCCAGCCTGAGTGGTTTTTGCACCTGCGGGCGCTTGCAAAACATCAACAGGCTGATTATTAAATTGGCTATTGTTCTCAGATGAGTTTAGGCCACTTCCGGTCTGGGCTGATTCCGGAGGGTTGTCTGTAGGAGTTGCAGTTCGCGCCGGTCCGTCATTGGTTGTTTCAATCTGGTCCGAGGCAATTAAATTTATATTATTCATTTTTTAGTTTTGTTTTGAGTGTATTTTATACCTAACTACCATTTTATACCTAACATGGGGAACAGACGCTGACCGAGAAGCCGGCCAATATGGGAAAACAGACGCTCCCGAATTTTGGCCATGCTTATTTATAATGGCGGCATGTATTCGCCATGACACAGAACCCTTCAGCAACTTATGCTTTTTTTTTAAAGGGAAACCTACGCCACCAGACTTCTGCCATTTCAGCAAAACAAAAGAGTGAGTAATGAAATATATCTGATGACTACAATCCGCATGGGCTCTGTATGCGGTGTTATTATGCATGGTGTCTTCCTTCTATATTTGGGTGTGTGTTATAGTTGAAGAAATGCTCTTGTGAAATGGCACGTGTGCAAGATGACTGCTTTTTGAATATGTTGTACTACATGTTGTTGTATACCCAATCGCTTTACATTGTCGACCAGATTTTTATGGGCCAGGCCCGTTGACGAGATAATTAATGGTATAACTTGTGCCTGATTTAGGTTCCATTGTCTTTTGAGCTCAATGGCAATTTCAGCATATTTGTTGATCTTTTCTGCATATGTTCTTTGAAGATTTCGGCTCAAGGGTACCGTAATGTCGATTAGATAAAGGATTTTGTTGTCCTTATCTATTACTGTTATATCTGGTCTATTGCTGTCACTCGTGAGGTTAGGTAAGAGGGTGCGAGCAAAACATATTCGAGCTTTGGGTGAATCTATTACAGGATCTGGATTGTATTAAAAATATTGCTTGTGTTCATATTGGAATCCATAACGCACGCATAACTTCATATGTACTATTTTAGCGACATTATTGTGTCGTTTCAAGTAATCAAATTGAGCAAGTGTTGGACAGGCAGATATGATATGTTCTATAGTTTCACCTCTCGCGCCACATCTACGACAATTATCTGGAGGAGCAGCTGTATCTTTAATGATGTATTTCAGATAGTTTCTTGTGGGAAGTACTTCGTCTTGGATGGCAAGCATGAAACCCTCCGTCTCACGATAGATGTCGCCGCGAGTCAGCCATAAGCTTGACGCATTTATGTCAACATGTTCGCTGTGGAGGTCGCGGTAGAACCTACCATGAATCGCTTTACCTGCCCATCGTTGTTCCTTCTCCCTTAGATCCGATGAATTTGTAGATGTTGTGCTGCTGCTAAGATTTAACGGTGTAATTTGCTTGTCGGCTGAATGTATGGCACGATGAAGGGCTGAATCCATTCTATTATGGAAAAACTTGTGCAACGACATTATTTGTCTGTCATGCAGGTGTTGTATGTCAACTAGTCCTCTTCCTCGTCGTGGTATTGTCATTCTTTCGACGCATGGCTTCGGATGATGAGCATTATATTTGGTCATCGTCGTTCTGATTTCTCTCTGAATATCATGTAAGTCTGTTACAGAGCAGTGTATTATTCCAAAGCTGTATGTTAAGACCGGAATTGCAGAGGTGTTAATTGCTTTAATTAAATTTCTTCCCGATAGTTATGCTCTCAATAATTGATGAAGCCTGCTTTTAAACTCTCCACGTAGCTGTTGCCTTACTGTTTTGTGATCTATTTTTCTGCTTTGCATCATGCCGAGGTATTTGTAAAGTTCAGAGCATTCAATCTGTTTTCTGGATGTAACTGCTTGTGTACTGCCAGTCGTTGTAATTTTGCCTCTGTACAAGTGAATAGTTCTGCATTTGTCTACACCTAGTGCCATACCTATGTCACCAGAGAACGAGATTACTATGTTTAAAAGTTGGTCTAATTGCTCCTTTTTTTGCCGTATAAAGCTTCAGTTCGTCTACGTATAGCAGATGATTTATCTTGTGGATATTGTTGTTTCTCTGTCTAATCCAGAAGCCATACTGCGTATTATTGAGGATATCACTTAACGGATTTATAGCTAGGCATAACCAGAATGCGCCGAACGGATCACCTTGAAAGATTCCATTTTTAATGGCTATCGGATCTGACTCATTGTTATTTCGTCCGTTATGTAAGATGATCTTCGTGCTCCATCTTGTCATAGTATGTCGAAAGAATGAGACAATGGCTGGGTCTACCTTATATAAAACAAGTATCTCTAGGAGCCAGGTGTGAGGAACACTGTCGAAAGCTTTGCGATCGTCTATGTGTGCCGCGTGTAGATGTCTTGTGTTACTGGTCGCTTGACCCAATATTACAGAATCTATTACTAATTGCTCCTTGCATCCTCTGGGTTTTCTCATACAGCCTTTCTGCTCTTCAGCCATAATTTCGTTGGCTTGGCAGTGATTAAATACAGCTTCGCTTACGCATGCCACAATAATTTTATACAGAGTACTGAGGCAAGTAATTGGTCTATATTTCGCAGGATCTTTAGTATGATTACCTTTGCGGATAAGATATGTAATTCCATGCATAAGAAACTGAGGAATAGCCTCTGGATTCAAGATAGAAGAGTTCAGAAGGGCTGTTAAATGAGTGTGTAATGATGTTAGCCGTTTGTACCAAAAATTTTGGATTTTATCGGGGCCAGGTGTTTTCCAGTTATACAACCTTCTTCAGGGATTTAGTCGTCATCTTGTATAATTCTCGAGTCGGGAAAATGAGTTTGTAATAACAAACTTTCTGTTTCTTCCCGGCTACTCGGGTAGCTACCATCGACTCTTGTAGAAGGCCGATACTATTGGTGTGATCTTTAGAGAGAACTTTTTGAAGTCTTGCAGTCGTGGGTAGATCATCAATACCCTCGCAGAGATTTCTCCAAGTTCTTCTTTTGGATTTCCTCAGCTCTTTATTGTACTCAGTCAAGGCGCGCTTGTATTCATTCCAAGCACCAGTTGTTTCTGCCTTGGTGAAGAGCCTTCCAGAATTGGCTCTTAATCTATCTAGTTCACTGTTCCACCAGGGCACAGCTCGCGTTGTTTCCCTTTGTTTAACAGGACAACTTTGTCCATAGGAGTAGATGATCAATCAATGCATTTGGGAGGAGATTTGCCAGTTTCCAATGTCATCCGTCATATTTGAGCTGATGAGTGTTAAGTCCAGCACCGCTTGGCGAATTGCGTTGCAGAATGTTGGTTCATGCCCTATATTAGCTATGTCTATGTTATTTTTAACCAAATAGTCAAATGGGTACTCCCCTCGACTGTTGGTGTCACTGCTTCCCCATACAATGTGGTGGGCATTCGCGTCACACCCAATGATATAGGATTTATTCTTTTTTTGGCAGAAATCCATAAGTTTTGTAATTTCCTCTGGAGGAGCTGTATCCATATCACCCGGGAGTAGGCTGAGGCCATAACCACCTCATGTTTGCCTTTGTCTGTTGGCACCTCCACTAGGGCAGCCACTAGGTCCCGAGATATTAGTTCTGTAATAGGAAGGAAGTTAATATTAGGTTTAAAAGCATTTCCACCCGTGGGGTGCCATGATTCCTATTATAGATCAACTTACCTTGTTTAGTCGAAAGCCCTTTCACTTGACTTCCAAGAACCCAGGGTTCTTGCAGGAGTGCTATGTCTATACCACCCCTAATGAATCTTCTGCTGAGAACATCCGAGGCAGCTTTTGCATGATGAAGATTCACTTGGAGTAGCTTGATATCACTCCTGTTTTCAGTCATTATGAATGACTTCCTTTTTTGGGACTCTTTTTAGTTCCCATTTTTTTGCCCTTCCCGGCTTTCACCCCTTGGCCGCAATTTGAGGGTTTTGGCCCTTTTAAATAGAAGCACGGGGGTACTGTGGGTTTGCCGGGCGGTTTTAGTTTAACCACAGCCTGATCCCCAGCAGTATCGGTCAGCCTATTGCGACTTTCTGGTGTTGAGGGTGTCACAATTGCCGGGTTGTTAAGTCTACTGGTAGTTGTGGCTATTTTCTTGACCCGTTTTGGGGTACCCATTTGGGGTATCGCCCTTGTTGGCTCTGGTTCAGCCCCTTCCATTTTCTCAGGAGCCCCAGTATTACTCTCGAGGTTTATGCCCGAAGTTGAGGCGACCGCAGCTGCTAGGCCAGATGGCGGAAGTGCAGTCTTGGACGCTTCAGCATTGGGGTTGACCTCTGCTGTTTTACCTTGCTCCTTTTGCAATTATAGGTCTCCTTTCGGCTCAAGCTGTACCTGTCCAAAAAGGAAGTTAATCCTAAAGCTTAACGCCGAGCGGTGGTCCACTGAGCGAGTGACCTGTGAGACAACTCCTTCAGTCACTTTCCTTAAGACCTTCCACTCAGCTACTTTGAGCTCATGGATTTGGGCACCTACGTAACGCAGTAACTCGTCGGCAGGCATCTCTGGGCTTTCAGGGAACTAGCCAACTAGGATATTTGCACGAGGAATATCAAATTCCTCTACAGCCCTTAGTTTGGCATTTCCCCATGGTGTTATCCCACCCACTATCTGCTTTAGCCACTCTGAGGTAGCCTTGTCAGAGCAGGTGAGAACTACCCATCCTGGTCTGGCACTGTAGCCAAGGAATGCCGGCTTAAGTCGGTCATTTTCCATCTCCAGTATCTTTCCCAGGATCGCCTTACGGACAGACAGAATTTGATCCGCCGTAAGCATTTCTTCGGGGAAGCTCGCTGAGAGGATTCCCATTTTAACTCCTGCAACCACTTGTTTGTAGGACAAGGACTTGGGAGCTATTTCCTTTTTGGAGTGCTCCTGCTTCCTTTCCGCTTCTTCACCCTGTTGATTCCTCATCCTTTTGACCTGTGTAGGTTTCGGAGTAGAATCCTCGGAGCGATTCCGTTTGGATTTTTTATCGGTCTCCTTCACTGGCATCGGCTTCATAGCTAACTCACGGGCCTCAGTTGGGCTGTGCCCATGTTTCACCAGCCACTGAAACCATTACTTAGCGGCTCTACTCATCTTCCGACTTTTGCGTTTTGAATCCTTTTTGGGGTCTGTTAGATCCTTATCAGATACTTTAGAGCCCGCAGTGGATCCTTCTGCGTCCTTAGCAGAGCTCTGAATTCCTGTAGGATCATCTGGTTTCACCTCACCAGATATAGAGGGTTGCATTACGACCAAATCCTCATGGTTCTTCTTACTCTCACGGTCCGGCTGTGAGATCAGCTCGACGTCCTCATCTGAGAGAGAACAGTTTTCTCGCATAATCTCCGCTAGACCTTCGAGACCTTCGAAGTCCTGTTCCATGAGCAGGTCGTCTTCTCCGTTTACTATTTGAGGCATAGTAGCTGCCTTTGGTTCTGGTACATTGGGAGGGCCACCACCCCCTTTAGTAACTAGGTTATCCATGTGATTCCCACGAGTTACGAAGAAAGTAGAGTCACCCACGGCAGAGATTCGTATACCGCGGGAAGGCTAAATTGCAACTGGGGGTCGCCTGGTATCCAGAGCTCATCGTTATAAGACACACTCACGCAGTGCCATTCATCCCATAGGCACGATTGTTTACACCTGGGATTGCGGGTTTTATAGAGTTTTCTTCTCTAGATCCGCGGTATTCAGTCAGACAGGACAGGATACATAGATCTAGGATATATATTGAATTTGTAAGAACTAGTCTCTTTAGTATTAAGTTCAGAATTATTAACATAGTGGTAAGCCGTGTGAAGTTCCCCTTACCACTACATAGTCTCTAGTATAGATGATAAATAGAACTAGATTAAGTTAGCTGTGTAACTGGTAGGCTATTTTGTTAAATACAGAATTATTTGTATTTATATTGTAACTGATGGAGTTTCATTTTTAAGAAACCCTGGTCCGACGAGCTATCCGCAGCCATCCCACCGAAACTCCGTTACAATCTCTTGTCAGTCACAAGATTGAAACGAATGACACGACTCCGATAAAACAGAGGTTTTATCCGATTTGACCGGCAGTACAGAATTTGATGGATGCTGAATTGCGACGAATGCTATCGGTGGGTGTGATAGAGGAGAGCCAGGGTCCTTGGAGCTCTCCAGTTGTACTAGTGTGGAATCCTGAGAAGGTTCGGCTTTGTTTTGACGCCAGGAAGGTCAACTCCGTTACTAAGAAGGACGCCTATCCGCTGCCGCAAATAGATGATCTTCTGAGTCGACTTCCTCCGGCAAACTACATCACGAGCCTGGACCGCAAAGACGCTTTCTGGCAGATCCCACTAAACACTGAGTCCAGAGAGAAGACCGCGTTTACAGTACCTGCTCATCCTCTCTATCAGTACACCGTGATGCCATTCGGCCTTTGCAATGCTCCACAAACTATGTGCCGCCTCAATCATTACATTCTATCTTCGTGAGAATGTCCTCGTCTATTTAGACGATTTATTAATTCTGTCTTCAGACTTCGACACTCATCTCACGCTGCTAGCCCGTGTAGCGGATTGTTTGAGGAAAGCTGGCCTCACTATCAACGTCGAGAAGAGTAAGTTTTCTATCAAGGAGACCAAATACTTGGGTTTCATTATCGGAAAAGGAAGTATACGAACTGACCCCGACAAGATTTCGGCCATAGTTGACTATCCGTCACCTAAAACTGTTTGGCAAGCCCGACGCCTACTAGTTATGGCTGGGTGGTATACACGGTTCATGCCGAACTATGCTGACTTAACTGCCTCCATAACTGACACTTTGAAGAATCCTAGTCAGTTCCAATGGACACCTGAAACCCGAACGTCTCTGGAATTGCTAAAGCAAAACTTACTTCTCCTCCGTTGCTAGTGAGCCCAGACTTCACGAAGCCGTTCATTATACACTGCAATGCGAGCCAACAAGGTATTGGTGGAGTGCTGCTTCAACTAGATGATGAAGGCCACGAGAACCCAATAGCCTACGTCTCGAAAAAGTTGAACTCAGCAGAACGAAATTATACCGTCACAGAGCAGGAATGCCTAGCTGCAATCTTAAGTGTACAGAAGTTGCGGACCTTCATAGAACTTATGCCGTTTAAGATAGTGACTGGTCATGCGAGCTTGAAATGGCTGTTTTCTCAGAAGGACCTCATCGGTAGACTTGCTCGGTGGAGTTTGAAGCTTCACTTCGACTTCACCATCGAGCACCGAAAAGGAAGCCTGAATGTCGGCCCTGATGCGCTGTCATGCATTCATTGCGACAGCTTGTCCACACTTGAAGATCCTGGCCCGGAAGTTGACCTTAGTTCGCCATATTTCAACTCGTTGGAATATGAAGAACTGAGGCATAAAGTTAAAACGACTTCTGGCAAACTACCAGATCTTTGCGTCAGGGATGGCTTCGTTTACATTCGGACTGTTCCGACAACAGGCGACCCGATTCAGGAAGAAAAAGCTTGGAAGCTTTGGATTCCACGAGGGCTTGTATCCGACGTTATTTCAAGAGCGCATGATCCGCCACCAGCTTCTCACGGAGGTATAGGGAAAACACTGGAACGTTTAAGAAGACACCTGCATTGGCCACGAATGACAGCTGATGTCAGAAACTACGTAGGCGCCGGTGACGTGTGTAAAGAGACTAAAGCCCCCAATACTATTATTAGACCACCTATGGGAGTCCAGTCTGTGACAGAACGACCATGGCAAAAGCTGTACATTGACTTTCTAGGTCCATATCCTCGGTCAGAGAAAGGAAATGTCTGCATATTAATAGTTCTTGACCACTTTTCAAAGTTCCCGATTCTCAAACCCATGAGAAAGTCATCAAATCGCAATGTGTGTCAGTTCATCGAAACTGAAATATTCCATGTGTTCGGAGTCCCGGAAACCATAGTCTCTGACAATGGAGTACAGTTTTGCTCGGATCAGTTCTCAAGATTACTGGACAAGTATGGGGGGAAGCACTTGCGAACGGCAGTTTACTCGCCGCAAACAAACCCCTCAGAGCGAGTGAACAGGTCTCTATTGTCAGAGATTAGGGCATACATCCGGAAGAAACATACGAAGTGGGATGAGAAGCTGAGCCAGATAGCTAGTTCCCTCAGGAGCTCTTTCCGCCAAGCCACTGGTTTCTCTCCCTACCGAACACTTTTCGGTCAGCAAATGATTGAACATGCCAGCTCCTATTCCATCTTAAGGAGCCTTGGAACACTAAATGAGCCTCTGAGAGTAGATGCTGAAGATAAACTGAGATTGATCCGTGCGAGAGTGCAGAAGAACGTACACCATGCGTTCGATCAGGGTTCAAAAGCCTATAATCTCAGGCCGAAGCTTGTTAATTTCAGAGTGGATCAAGAAGTATTCAGACGAAATTTTCCCCAAAGTAGCCTCCAGCAACAGACTAGTGCTAAACTAGGACGAGAATTCGTTAAGTGTCGACTCAAGTCAAAAAAAAGGAAACTCCTTATACGAGCTTGAAGATCTGCAGGGGAGACTGTTAGGAGTCTATCACGCCAAGGACATCAGGCCGCGAGATCCATCTGCTGACGCGTCTTCTATATTCTATGACTTTTATTCCTGGTAGCCCTAATAAGGCATCCAGCCAGCTTCACTGGCAAACTACAGGATGCCAGTGTGCCGCTTAGGACATCCCCAGCCTAGCAGCCGGCATACCTTTTGGGCAATAGCGATTTTTTTCCCTCCCCTCCCTAGCATAGTAATGCTTTAATCGCCTCCCATATGGTAACCCTGCGGCAGATAGCCTGTCGTAGGAATCCAATTTGCCCAAATGTCTTCGAAAGTTTTAGGAAGAGTACCAGCCTGTAACTATTTCGACGACGCCTTGTGGACACACCCTGGAACAATCGCCGGTCGGAGATCAGAGTGACATGCTGTGCCGGGAAAGCTTAGCGATCAGTTGGTAAGGTTACTGATCGCGAGCTTTTCTAGCATCTCGGTGAAGGAAGGCAGAGAGACATCCCCCGGCTGGATTTTTTATGTTACCAGCTTGTCGATGTACCTTTGGTTTCCAACACGGAGAATGATGTCGAAGTCTGATCAAAGACTGACGGGACTTCAAGGATGTGTCCCCGATGCGTCATCTGTCGAGCAAGCCAGAATGTCGTAGTCGATTTGTAATGCCCGCGAGACCGAGTAATGAGGAATGTTCTCATTGGGTCGTGGTTCGAGCCACACATTGGTCGCCCGCAGCGTTGAGGCCTATGTTTAAGACCGGCTAGCTCATTTGACCATTTTTCAGCGTTGTCTGAACCACGGGTGGTTTAGACCAATCTGCCCTGTTATGGTCGTAGCGGAATGCATATAGCAGAATGCTACACTGAGACGCACTGCAGCATGTATGAAGGCCTGCTGTCAAACCGACAGCCCGAACGCACCCAAAATCGACGAGCTCTTACTTGGTGATTGAGAAGAAGAAGACAATCGACATTTGTCTTGTCAAACCTTGCAAACGTAAAGACGTGAAAAGTGGAGCCAAAACGAAATCAAAATTTTCCATCGACATCGGGGAGTAAATCAACCCCTCACGTAAGTTCAAAAGAATTTATATCCCTGATAATAACATATTTTCAATTCGTAAAAATATTCTCCTCATTAGCACGAGAAAATCCGGTGTCAAAACCATCGAAATTCCGGCACCAGCAAAGTCGCCGCTTCTACGTTGCGAATAACTATATTGGCGAGAAATAAAAGTTTCACAACACGGTCGATAACGAACGATGAGCTTTAAATAAAATTTGCAATAATCGGGAGTGAGACCCTGTTCTTGTGACAGTTCAATGTCTGCCGCTAGCGATTTGCCAGAATTATAAAGAGGGTGGCATGAAGGAATGGATACTGTATTACCCAATGATCCTCCATATGTGCTGAGATTTGACAACGAATTGTTTCAGAACCAGAAGCCAGAAAACTTATAACAGATAAAATTCAGGAAGAACTTTTTATGTTACGTCGTGACACGGAATCACCGCATCAGTTTTTGTTCAATAGAAATGATATGGTTAGTCTTGTGGGAAAGTTTGTGACTTAAATTTCTATTTCTATGAGGAGTCATTACGCCTCTGATTTTTCATCGAACATCACCCTTCAGGGACATAAAAATGGCCCGAGCGAACTTCCTCAACTAAAATTAAGCAATACAGACTGCATGATTTAGATATTAGTTTGACCAGCAGGTATCACGAGTGTAAGGTTCCCTTTTGGAATAATAATACAATACGGCAATTAAACATTTTAATCATAATCGTTTCAATAGTGTTATGACTGGACAATCACGGAGGCGCCTCTGCGATGGACTACCAACAACATCAACCAAATATTTGTTTAAATACATCATATTGATTTTAGATTGCACATATTCCATTGATTTTTATTACGTGGTAATGGTTCTTATCAGTCATGTCTAAAAATGAATTCAAAACCAAAGACAATTATTTAATTAGGAAACAGGAGGTTTGTCATACCCTTAATTAGGAACCAGAATTATGAATACGAAACAAAAACTTTATTATAGATCCTATACATTTGCATAACCATATAGATAGTCGTCCATGTAGAATCATATGACGCAGAAAATTACGCAGTACACTGCATGAGTAGGTCACCCTTACCCAATACACAAATTGCATCGATTTATGTGACCCGCTAAAGCGGCACGCAAATAACAAGCGCAGTGACGAAATATCGATCACTGACCGCGATTCAACATGAGGACTTCGATGGAGAAATTATAATAAAATAAGTAATCATAATAGCAATTATTGTTACCCTAAGCTAATTTTAAGTTGTATAAATAAGCTAAGCGAATTAAAGAAAGCAATCATTATCAAAAGTTCACTCATCTTGTTTTTTTTAAACTTAGGTGGAGTTCTGCTATCTAGCTGCTCCCCGTGACTGTGGGATATCAGCCCTAATCATCCATTCAAAAGCAAAAGGAGGCCAAGGAAAAAACATTATGGTCAACTACCATACACCAGAGCTGAAATGAAAGATCAAATCGGCAGAGCATTTGATAAAATCTGCGCGCACATCGAGAAGTATAGGCAGCCAGAAGCAAGCACCGACAACTTAACATTATACCGCCCGGACAACATCCTAGAGCCATACATACCGAAACCAGTAGCAAAGTCAACTAAAGAAATACCACAATACAAGGCAGGCCCGAAAAGGTTGACAATTGAAAAATATAGGGAGCGGCATACGAGCTCAAAGACAACAAAAACATCAAAACCAGCCCGTAGAGGCCGACGAGCGATCCTTAACGAGGAAATATGGAAATTTAAACAACTGGTACAGATTGCAGTAACAAACACTGAGAAGAGGAAATACGAAAACCTGCTAGGAAACACGAAGAAAGAACTGAATAAGTAGAAAAGAGCAAGGAAGTAAAAAAAAAAAAATTTTTTTTGTCAATAGATCTGTATCGTAATAATAATATTATTATTTTTTTAACAAAATTTAATTCATAGTTTAACCGTACAATAAAACAAAAAGAAAAAACTTAAGCTCCTACATGAATAATAAACTTTAAATTTAAACAATTTTTTTTCCTGTATGGCCAGGTGTCTTATTTTCATTAAAAGCTTGATCAAACAATTAATCAGTACATACTTCTGAGCTAGAGAACACGTCTGGACAAACTAGCAAAAATCGAGGACGAACTAATAAGAACTCTAGAAAATTTCAAGAAAGCTAAAAATAGGCCGTATACAGAAAAACCATTAAAAGAAAAAGAAGAATTAATATACAAACTTCACGAAGAGGCAACGGAAATAGTATCGGTGCCAACAGAAGTGGCTACAATATTACAATACAAAGTAATTTATGACAAAATCAAAGTATTGGCCGAAGATATTCTAAAACTAGTAAAAGATCAAAAAGGCTACACCATGGCATTCGATATTAAAACTGCAACATCCCTGCTTCAAACCTATGATGGGAAGCACGAGGAAACGGAAACATTCGTTGAATCAATGGAACTGCTAGATGAACTAACGTCAGCAGAACATAAAAAAATAATGATCAAGTTCATTAAAACGCGAATAACAGGGAAAGCGAAACTTGCAATAAGAGGAGATGTTAACACAGTCGAGGCAATAAAAACAAAGATACGCCAAAAATTCTCAGTCAAACTTTCATCTGACGCGGTACTGGCTCAATTAAACACGTGCCGGCAAGGAAATAGAAAATTAGTAGACTTTACAAACCAAATTGAAAACCTCTCCAGCCAGCTAACAAGAGCACTGATAATTGAAAAAGTGGCGACAGGAGATGCAGCTAAAAAATTGGCTGACAAATTTGCAATACAGTCCTTCATTAATAATGTGACCAGTCAAGAAACATCGCTTATATTAAAAGCCAGCAATCTAACAACATTGCCGGAAATAACAACAAAAGCGGCGATGGTGGACAAAGAGCAGGCGCATAACATTCTTCATTTTAACAGCAACCAACATGGGAGATCAGGTAACTACCCAAATAAGAGTAGAAACAGTTGGCATGGCTACAGCAATTACAATAGAAATAATAACAGTAATAGACAAGAATACTACAACCGAAATAGACCAATCTATAGCAATAATAGCAACAGAAATTACCGGCCCATGCAAGCACAACACGCAAGTCAAAGGCAGAACACTCACAATCATAGGAGCTCGCAAAACAGAAGAGTTCAGCACTATGAATCAGGGGAATACCAAACCCCCAGCCAGAACCAGAACCGGAAAGGTTGGGGGTGGTACCATCAACATGCACACTCCAAGAATATTAAACATAAACCTCTCCTTAACTAATTTTATAAAAGCATATGTCGAGATGTGCGGAGTAGTATACACCTTTATAGTGGACACGGGGGCAGATATTTCAATATTTAAAAGAGGTAAAATTAGCGCCGATCAATTATACCAACCAACAGATATAACAGATTATAAAAGGCAATCAATAGGGGCAACAAATACAAAAATAACTTTCAACGATCAATTTTCAATCGAACACACCTTTCAAATAGTTAGTGATGATTTTTCTATAGGCGCTGATGCAATTCTGGGACTAGATTTTTTAACAAAAAATAAAGCAAGTATTGATTACGACACTTGGATGCTGACCATAAATACGTCAGGTGGAATAACAGAGGTACCCATTCTTAGCGGTCCTTCTCCAAACTCAATAGTCATACCACCAAGATGTGAAATAATTCGAAAAGTTCCTATACAAGAACAAAATGATTCAGAACATCTGGTCATAGCAAGACAAGAAGTACAACCAGGGATATTCATTACAGGATCTATTATCTCAAAAAGTAACCCACTGGTAAAAATACTAAATACAACAAACAAAACAGTTACACTTCAAAATTTAAAACTTTCAACAAAACCACTTTCAGACTTCAATATAATTAAAACACCTAAAGACAAAAGATCAGAAAAAGAAATTTCAAATTTAAAACTCGAAACTATCCCAAGCTATGCTAGATCACAATTTGAATAACTATGTCACGATTTCAGTGATATTTTTGCAACAGATGACGAACCACTAACTTCAAATAATTTCTATAAACAACATATATGTAGAAGTGGCAGATAACGTGCCTGTTTATACAAAAAACTACCGAATTTCCGAAGCTCATAAAACTGAAATAGACCATCAGGTAGACAAAATGTTAACTGACGGAATTATAGAAAATTCAGTGTCGCAATACAATTCACCAATATTAGTAGTCCCCAAGAAATCAGGCGACCAAAACAAAAAATGGCGTTTAGTAGTAGACTTTAGGAATCTGAACAAAAAAGTTCTGGCCGACAAATTCCCATTACCTAGAATAGAAGAAATACTCGACCAAATGGGTAGAGCAAAATATTTCTCTACTCTAGATTTAATGTCAGGATTTCACCAAATCTCTCTGGACAAACAATCCAGAAAGTTTACAGCATTCTCAACCAATAAAGGCCATTTGCACTACACCAGACTACCTTTCGGACTTAACATCAGTCCAAATAGTTTTCAAAGAATGTTGGCAATAGCCATGGCAGGGTTACCGCCAGAAACAGCATTTTTATATATCGACGATATTATAGTCGTCGGATGCTCCCAGCAACATCATTTGAAAAATCTCTTAACAATCTTCAAAAGGTTAAGAGAAAGAAACCTTAAGTTGAGTCCAGAAAAGTGTAAATTCTTTCAGACAGAAGTCACCTACCTATGACACAAAATATCAGCAGAAGGTATTAGCCCAGACACCTCGAAATACGAGGCTATAAAAAATTATCCATTACCTAAAAATACCGACGACGTTAGACGATTTGTAGCCTTTTGCAATTACTATCGCCGATTTGTACCTAATTTTGCAGAAATCGCGCTACCTCTAAATAAACTACTAAATAAAAAATCCCAATTTGAGTGGAATGAAAATCAGCAGAAAGCATTCGAAACACTAAAATCAATGTTAATGTCACCAATAATATATCAGTCCCCAGATTTTAGCAACCAATTCATAATTTCAACTGATGCCTCGAATTCAGCATGTGGTGCCATATTATCACAAAATATTAATGGAAAAGAACTCCCCATCGCATATGCCAGTAAAACTTTTACACAAGGAGAAAGTAATAAATCAACCATTGAGAAGGAGCTAACAGCCATACATTGGGCTATAACGCACTTCAAACCATACGTATATGGACGAAGATTTACAATAAAAACGGATCACAGACCTTTAGCATATTTATTTGGTATGAAAAACCCAACGTCTAAATTAACAAGAATGAGACTAGATCTCGAAGGATTCGATTTTGAAATTCAATACGTTAAAGGAAAAGAGAATGTTGGCCCAGATGCGTTATCAAGAATTAAACTTGACATAAATGATTTAAAGGACATCAACATATTAAAAGTACAAACTCGAGCAATGCACAAACAAAATAACCAATCAAATAAGAAAATAAGCTCAATAGAAGAAAATAACGAAAAACAACTGCATCCTGATCAACCGCATGTCATGGAAGTACTATCCCCAGACGAGGCTATAAACCTACCAGAATTAAAAATAGAAACCAACAGTTGCAGCAACGAGCGAATTAAACTAGTTATAGAAATCGTGCACAGATTAGGAAATGTTTATGAGCGGCATATAAATACAAAGATAAACCAACCAGTACAATCTGCACTAGAACAGGTATTTAAAATGTTGGAACATGGTATACAATTTCAGACCAAGACTGTGAAACTTTCTGCAGAGAGCGAAATATTTAAATTAATTACAATAACCGCATTTAAAGAAATAGGCAACAAAACGCTCAGAAATATACATATTATAATATATAAACCACCGAGATACATCAAAAACAAAGCGCAGATTAATAACCTACTACATGATTTTCACTCAACACCTACTGGAGGACATCTAGGACAAACTAGAATGCACAAAAAACTAAAAGCGATATATAGATGGAAAAGGATGGAGAAGACCATCGCAAGATATGTAAACAATTGTGAACTCTGCGCAAAAAACAAACACCAGACGCACAATAGAGAAAGCTTAGAAATCACAACAACACCAGCGAGGTATTCGACGTAGTATCCATAGACACTGTGGGACCATTTACGAAAACAACCTGTGACAATAGATACGCAGTAACGCAATGCGATGCGATTTAAGCAAATATGTAGTAATAGTTCCTACGAGAGATAAGGAAGCCAAAACTATTGCACAAGCAATAGTCAGCGGATTTATACTAATTTATGGACCAATGAGTAAAATAAAATCAGATCTCGGAACTGAGTATAAAAACCAAATCCTCTCGGAAGTATGCAATATATTGAAAATAAAGCAACTTTTCACAACCGCTGCACACCCCGAAACTATAGGGTCCCTGGAAAGAAACCACAAATGTCTTAACGAATACCTAAGATGTTTTCGTAAATGATAACAGAGATGACTGGGATACGTGGATACCGTACTACTCATTTTGCTACAACACTACTCCAAACAGCGTTCACAATTACACACCTTTTGAACTAGAACCTTCCTTCTGAGCTCACAGTTGCTACTCCAGAGCCCATCTATAACTACGACTTATATAGCAAAGAAATTAAAGCTAGGTTACAAAAACACTAAGTAAAGCAAAGCAGTACCTAGAGCATTCGAAAGAAATAAGAAAACAAAACAGTGATATTAACTGCAACCCCCTATTAATCCAAATAGGTGATCAAGTATTAATTACAGCACCGAATAGAAAAAAATTGGATCCTCTATACAAAGGACCATATAAAGTAATCGATATTGACACTGTTAATTGTATTATTGAAGACAGGAATAAGGTTAGGTCTAAGATACATAAAAATAGACTAAGAAAGATCAATATATAAGAAAAAAATAATAATAAGATAGAGTAGGAATTAAATCTAATAATTACAACATCAATAAGGTATTATTGAGTTAATATACAAATAAGAACATAAAAAAAAAATGTGTGTAAAATTTTAAAATGTTTGTTACAACGAACACTATGTAAATAAATAAAAAGTTTAATGAAACTAAGGGCATATTAATGTGCCACAAACTGTAAGCGTTATCTAATGGAAGCAAACTCTGAGAAAACAAAAAGAACAACAAAACGAACAAAAATATATAACCAAACATCATTATATGGAAGGCTAATAGCATCGAAAATATGCACAAAAATATATATACGAGAAATGAATAAACAACAAACCTAAGGCCATTAAAAATAATGATAAAATAAGGTTAACGGCCACTACTTATTGATAAATAAAGTTTTGTTCGAAATTAACAAAAGAAATTACAAAGTCAAAGGAACAGATACGATTAATAAATATTATTAAAAAGTTAATATGCATTCATGAAAATTGTAATTAAAATCATTAACGGAAATCATACAAAATGTAAAAAAAAATTTACGAAAATCATTAACACAAATTAAAAAAAAAAAACAATTAACTCGATTAATGAAAATTATCTAATCGATGTAAAGATAGATATAGAAAATATACATATAAAAGTAACATATACTTTAAGTAGATTTTAAACAAATCTAAATCTAAATGTTCACTATTCCATAATTTAATTCACTTATTCCATAATTAAAAAAAAAAAAAAAATTTTTAGCTCATTATAAAAAAAACACGAAGGCCTCATGATTGTTTTTAAAAACAAAAAAAAAAATTTTTTTTTTCTCTTAAGGGGGAGGGTGTGGCATACCTACATATAAACATACCTACATATAAACATACCTACATATCTACCTACATACATAAATATCTATCTACATATCTACCTACCAAAAACATACCTACCTACAAACATACATACATACCTACCTGAATTCATAATATTGTGATATACTTATTGTTCTAGCACAATAACTAATCATAATATTAAAACACAACCGATAAACAATAGTCGTTCATGTAGAATCATATGACACAGCAAATTACGCTGTACACTGCATGAGTAGGTCACCCTTACCCAATACACAAATTGCATCGATTAATGTGACCCGCTAAAGCGGCACGCAAATAACAAGCCAGTGACGAAATATCGATCACTGACCGCGACTCAACATGAGGGCTTCGATGAAGAAATAATAATAATGTAAGTAATCATAATAGCAATTATTGTTGTATAAATAAGCTAAGGGAATTAAAGAACCCATCATTATCAAAAGTTCACTCAACGTGTTTTTTTTAAAACTTAGGTGAAGTTCTGCTATCTAGCTGCTCCCCGTATATAGATCACCGGAGTTAACGCTCTAATAGCTGCTCCTATTTAAATCACGTTAAGAGTAAAGCCCATAGGCTGCTCTTCGTGCATTTAACTGGATAAACTAGGCAATGAAATTAAAGGTTTATCACCATTTTGAAACAAATATATCTATTTATATTGATTGATGATCCGCCAGATTAGTCAGAAGGGCGCTAAGTAATATAGTATTTTGGTGAATCCCTTTCTCGTTATACATATATATAAAATGTTAGCAAAGTAATTTGGTTTTTGTTGTATTCCATTCTCGATGTACACAATATTTTACTTTATATCTTTATTCGACCGAATGTAGGGAAATACTTCGGTATTTGGTGAATTTACCTTATATCTTTATTCGACCGAATGTAGAGAAATAATTTTGTATTTGTTTAATTTACTTTATATCTTTATTCGAACGAATGTAGACAAATAATTTAGTATTTGTTGAATTTACTTTATATCTTTATTCGACCGAATGTAGAGAAATAATTTAGTATTTGTTGAATTTACTTTATATCTTTATTCGACCGAGTGTAGCGAAGCAATTTAGTATTTTGTTGGAATTATCTAATAGAAATTATCATTAAGATTATAACGTAAGAATGAAGTGCTGAACGCTTTTACTTCTCCTTTCACTTTCCTGGAGCCCTCTCGCATGAAGGTCGTCTAGGTCCACTACGCTCTCTCTTTTTAGGTCTAAAAGGGATACTGTTCAATATCGCCCGCAGTATCGTAGGGTGGTTGGGCCAACGGCGATGGAAGGCAGAACATCTGCGCCTTCTCACGAGATCTGGGTAAGTGATGTAAGGGTCCCTCCATTCCCGAATGTGAGCTGGCATTTTTTTTTAAGTAGGCACGAATTTTTTTGTATGTGGCAGGCGGCAGCAGCAGGTTTTCGTGGAACCTTCCCACACTCTCCTTTAATAGCCGAGGCGAGCAAGCGTGCCGCCCTGCAGTCAACTCTGTCCGCCGAGTGGTCTGTCAGCTCATGCTGGCAGTTTGGACTTCACGTCCAAGCCAAATTACTCAACATAGTTACATAACAAAAATGGCGCCCAACGTGGGGCCACCTCAGTTAAACTTCGGTGGTCTAAGTATAATTTTCGGGGGACTGGGACTGTGAGTGAGATGATCATCTGGTATCTGCTAGTTGATTGACCTCAAGTCTCATATCCAGTGGAAGTTATATGCAGACTTGGGTCTAAGTGGTTTTTGTTGAGAATTTTTGTAGAGTAAAGTAACGTTTATGAAAGTTTTTGAAACCTTGATTTTTGATATGTTGATTAAAGTAAAGTAAAGTAACGACTTTTTGAAGGTTTTCGAAAGTTTTTTTTGAAAGTTTTTAAGTTCGACTTTAGGTCTGACTTTGGTCAAGCCTCAAGTGTGAACAGTTGTAAGTTTTTTCAGGTTTTTGAATAGATTCTTTCCGGTGGCCCCCTGCTATGGAAATAGTAGGTGGCCTCACAAATTTTTGATTGTGTTCTCACGGAGGCATGTCTCTGTCGTCCAACTGGTTGGACAGAGTCATGAATCTGTGAGACGAGTTTTTGGCGTTTAGCTAACTAGTTGACCAGATTCATGATTCTGCCCAGTTGGAAAGTTAGCTGGATATGACAATCAGGTGAAGAGGAATGAAAGAGATGGAGGATGGAAGTTATGCTGGAGACCTTCAGTAATCAGGTGTTGGCATACTGCCAACTGTCTGGCTGAAGAATCTCTAGTATCATTTTCAGTCTCTAGCTTCTCCAAACCGACTCTTCCCAGATTCGTGTGAGAACCCAAGTTTTGCATGCACACATTCACAGCACTTGCCTTTATCGATTGACTTCTGACCTGATTGGAGAGAGTGGGCCTGAGGCATCTTTGGGTTGAGCGTTAGCTCTTGGAGAGAGGGAGGAATCTTTCATGATTTTTGAATTGGTTTTGTACATTTTGAGTTAGCTCAGCAGAATTTTTTTAAGGAGTTTAGCTCATGAGAAATTGTTATGAATTTGTATCTTTTTGTGATAGAGTGAGTTTCGCTCACAACCAGATTTTGATCCTGTATGGTACAGTTTATTTTGTCTCGAATATTCTTGCCGGTGTATATACTACATTAAAAGCGATCCTGAACTTAAGCTCCGACCTTTTCTTAAGACCTCGCGTTTGCGTTGGAATGATTATACATTGATTTTGTTGGATCTTGGAAATTTAATGATAAACTTGTTGAATTTATCTGACTAGAACCTTTTATCACATGTTAGTTGTATGGTCATGTGAATCAAGAACCTGCATCGTATTAAAATTAAGTAACAATTTTGAAGTTGCTCTATTACCTTTAGTTTAAGCATCAACCTTTAGTTAGAGAAATTTTTGCTTGAATTTCTTTGCATTGATCATTCTGTATCCGGTTTTTGTCGGATTTTAAAAATTCCTCTGGAGACTGTAAGCTTTTATGATAGCTACAATGCCAACACCACCCCTCGGTGTGGTTCCCGTATCTAGACCAGACCAGTGTACCATCTGCCAAGACGGAGACTGGTTTGCGCACAGGAAACCAGTTCTGACTCTCTGTGGAAACTTATTCCATAAAGCGTGCTTGCGAACATGGATATGCGAGCAGGTAACTGGCCGAACTGTAGGTCTCCCCTTACATAAAAATATTTCACCACGCACACAGGCACCGTTCCGAAAAGAAATCAGCCTCGACAGAATAACCAGATTAATACGTCACATCAGCTTCCGCAGCTAAATCTACCACCACCGACAAATCCTCCTTCAATTCGTAGATCGTTATCTCCTGGCTTACAGTCAGTAAAGACGTCTCACGTTAGTTTACAAGTAAATAGTCCAATGCCTGCTACCAATGGTCAAGGCTTGGTAGCGTCAAAAGCGTTAATGACTGGCTTAAGAATACAGATGCGAGATCTTATTCGAGAGGGAATCACACAGAGTATGAACACTCTGCGGGACGAACTCTTTAACAACTTTCCTCGACCAACTCCTGTCGTGCCTCTCGTAGACACTTCTCGACCACCACCACGTATAGGACAACCTAGACCTTCCACAGAATGGCTCAGACAAGTTGATGAACAACATCACGCATCAGGCAATCAGAATAGGAACAACAGTGCTCAGAGGCCAGGTCCTAATATTTTCCCCAAGCACAGGCGTTTCAGAATGACAGACCTCAACGAAACGAGACGTTCTCGAAGTCCTATACGAAGCTGGAACATCTTGTATAGTGGAGATAGTTCCAAACTCTCAATGGATGAATTTGTCTTCCGAGTTGAAGCGCTCACTTAATCAGCTCTCGAAGGAGATTTTGACCTTCTAGTGAGGAATTTGAGCACGTTTCTCGCAAGTCCGGCCATGAATTGGTATTGGTCCTTACTTAGACTGCATTCCACAACAACCTGCGAATATATTAAAACAATTCTCCTAGCTGAATGGGGAGTTCCCAAAGACGATCTGAAGATGCGGGTGCAGCTAATGTCCCGCAGGCAAAAATCTGGAGAATCTTTCGCAGCATACCACCAAAATCTAGTGCGGTTGCGTGACCAACTGCAGACTCCAATGCTGGATAATGAGTTCTTGGATATAGTCAAATCCAATCTATTGCCAGACATCCAGAACAAAATATGTTTGCACTCCACCTATACTATCGGCCAATTGAGATCACTTGTCACTCAAATCCACGCCACACAGCTGCAAATTGCTACAGCTTGTAGCTGGAGCCCTTACCGGAGCCATCAAGACAACGACAATGACGACTGCCAGTTTTTACAGACAAACTTGTCATTAGAAATAGGCCGTGACACCAGCTTAGGCGACGTGTCAGGCATTTCAACCAGACATGCAGTAGTGTGCTGGAATTGTGGTCAACAAGGTCACTTTTACCAGGACTGTCTGCAAGAGAGACAACAGGTGTTCTGTTATGGAAGAATGTCTTTAAACCAAACTGCAGACCCTGTGCACAGAAAAACGAGAGACGGGTCGGGAATCCCAACACCTTTTCTCGACCAGTTCCGACGTCTCGAACGACAACAGCTCCAACGAATCCAGTTCAATCGTTGAACAGGGAGGACGGTCCGCTCAATCAGCAGACATAACTAACCAATCATAGACTGTCCGTTAATATCACTCAGTGACTCTGGTGGTATCGATCATCCATCTGACAGTCACACGGCTTTTCACATTCCTCTAGTAAAAGCAGGGAACCTGATTGACTTCTCTGTAGATCTTCAAGCTCCTGTTTCCACCCGTGAGGAGCCCTTGACCCTACTAGACACTTCTCTGGAAGAGTTTTTGATCTTTGACGTCCCGATAATACCGACAGCACTTTTCGCTGGCAATGTTACTGGGCAGAAGATTCGGCCATCTGGCGTTACTATATTAAAACGGCCACCAAGCTCTGTTATGACGAGTGGGCATGAGTTTGTTTTACATCCGCTGACGCCTTATCATACGCGTCTGCAAAATTACAATGCGGAGCTAGCTGAAATTATATATCCTGACCTCGACCTTGGAACAAGGAAGAAACGATCGACCGTTCGTTGGCGGGAATACTGTTGACGAATGAGACAGGAAAGAAAGAAACTGGCACATATTTCCGTGTCGATGCCAGACGACATTCGATCGTATGCCGAAGTGGGACTGCTCGGGCGAACTGAGACTGGATTACTTGATAGTGGTGCTACTGTCAGTATTCTAGGCCAGGGAGGTCTAGAGAAGGTTGCAGAAGCAGAGGTTGAATGGAAGAGGTATCGGACACAGGTACAACTAGCTAATGGTACCATGACGACTGTGCATGGTCATGTGAACTTGGACATCACTTTCCGTGGTAAGACCCAAAATGTGCGTTTTTACGTGGTTCCTGGGCTAACACAGGCACTATATCTAGGAATAGACTTCTGGCGTCTATTTGGGTTGGCTCCAGATGTCCTGCATATAGTTGCAGAAAAGAAACCAAGTCTAATAGCTACTCCTGATACCGATTTCCATGTTCTTCTCGGTATAGATCACCAACGTCTAGAGGCTACTAAACAGCTTTTTCCTTCTTTCGCCTCTTTAGTCTTGGGAAAAACATCTCTTGTCAGTCACATGATTGAAACGAATGACACGACTCCGATAAAACAGAGATTTTGTCCGAGTTCACCTGAAGTACAGAATTTTATGGATGCTGAATTGCGACGAATGCTACCGTTGGGTGTGATAGTGGAGAGCCAGAGACCTTGGAGCTCTCCTGATGTACTAGTGCGGAAGCCTGGGAAGGCTCGGCTTTGTTTTGACGCCAGGAAGGTCAACTCCGTTACTAAAAAGGACACCTATCCGCTCCCGCAGATAGATGCGCTTCTGAGTCGACTTCCTCCGGCAAACTACATCACGAGCCTGGACCTCAAAGACGCTTTCTGGCAGATCCCACTAAACACTGAGTCCAGAGAGAAGACCGCGTTTACAGTACCTGGTCATCCTCTCTATCAGTACACCGTGATGCCATTCGGCCTTTGCAATGCTCCACAAACTATGTGCCGCCTCATGGATAAGGTCATTCCATTCGATCTTCGTGAGAATGTTCTCGTCTATCTAGATGATTTATTAATTATTCTGTCTTCAGACTTCGACACTCATCTCACGCTGCTAGCCCATGTAGCAAATTGTTTGAGGAAAGCTGGCCTCACTATCAATGTCGAGAAGAGTAAGTTTTCTATCAAGGAGACCAAATACTTGGGTATCATTTTCGGAAAGGAGGTATACGAACTGACCCCGACAAGATTTCGGCCATAGTTGACTATCCGTCACCTAAAACTGTCCGGCAAGCCCGACGCCTACTAGGTATGGCTGGGTGGTATAGACGGTTCATGCCGAACTATGCTGACTTAACTGCCTCCATAACTGACACTTTGAAGAATCCTAGTCAGTTCCAATGGACACCTGAAGCCCAGACGTCTCTGGAATTGCTAAAGCAAAAACTTACTTCTGCTCCGTTGCTAGTGAGTCCAGACTTCACGAAGCCGTTCATTATAGAGTGCGATGGGAGCCAACAAGGTATTGGTGGAGTGCTGCTTCAACTAGATGACGAAGGCCACGAGAAGCCAATAGCCTACGTCTCGAAAAAGTTGAACTCAGCAGAACGAAATTTTACAGTCACAGAGCAGGAATGCCTAGCTGCAATCTTAGGTGTACAGAAGTTCCGGCCCTTCATAGAACTTATGCCGTTTAAGATAGTGACTGATCATCCGAGCTTGACATGGCTGTTTTCTAAGAAGGACCTCATCGGTAGACCTGCTCGGTGGAGTTTGAAGCTTCAGGGTTTCGACTTCACAATCGAGCACCGAAAAGGAAGCCTGAATGTCGTCCCTGATGCGCTGTCACGCATTCATTGCCACAGCTTGTCCACACCTGAAGATCCTTGCCCGGAAGTTGACCTTAGTTTGCCATATTTCAACTCGTTGGAATATGAAGAACTGAGGCATAAAGTTAAAACGACTTCTGGCAAACTACCAGATCTTTGCGTCAGGGATGGCTTCGTTTACATTCGGACTATTCCGAGAACAGGCGATCCGATTCAGAAAGAAGAAGCTTGGAAGCTTTGGATTCCACGAGGGCTTGTCTCCGACGTTATTTCAAGAGCGCATGATCCGCCACCAGCTTCTCACGGAGGTATAGGGAAAACGCTGGAACGTTTAAGAAAACACCTGTACTGGCCACGAATGACAGTTGATGTCAGAAACAGCGTAGGCGCCGGTGACGCGTGTAAAGAGACTAAAGCCCCCAATACTCTTATTAGACCACCTATGGGAGTCCAGTCTGTGAATGAACGACCATGGCAAAAGCTGTACATTGACTTTCTAGGTCCATATCCTCGGTCAGAGAAGAGAAATGTCTTCATATTAATAGTTCTTGACGACTTTTCAAAAATCCCGATTCTCAAACCTATGAGAAAGGCATCAAATCGCAATGTGTGTCAGTTCATCGAAACTGAAATATTCCATGTGTTCGGAGTCCCGGAAACCTTAGTCTCTGACAATGGAGAACAGTTTTGCTCGGCTCAGTTCTCCAGATTACTGGACAAGTATGGGGGAAGCACTTGCGAACGGCAGTTTACTCGCCGCAAACAAACCCCTCAGAGCGAGTGAACAGGTCTCTATTGTCAGAGATTAGGGCATACATCCGGAAGAAACATACGAAGTGGGATGAGAAGCTGAGCCAGATAGCTAGTTCCCTCAGGAGCTCTTTCCACCAAGCCACTGGTTTCTCTCCCTACCGAACACTTTTCGGTCAGCAAATGATTGAACATGCTAGCTCCTATTCCATCTTAAGGAGCCTTGGAACACTAAATGAGACTCTGAGAGTAGATGCTGAAGATAAACTGAGATTGATCCGTGCGAGAGTGAAGAAGAACGTACACCATACGTTCGATCAGGGTTCAAAAGCCTATAATCTCAGGGCGAAGCCTGTTAATTTCAGAGTGGATCAAGAAGTATTTAGACGAAATTTTCCCCAAAGCAGCTTCCAGCAACAGACTAGTGCTAAACTAGGACGAGAATTCGTTAAGTGTCAAGTCAAGTTAAAAAAAAGGAAACTCCTTATACGAGCTTGAAGATCTGCAGGGGAGACTGCTAGGAGTCTATCACGCCAAGGACATCAGGCCGCGAGATCCATCTGCTGACGCGTCTTCTATATACTATGACTTTTATTCCTGGTAGCCCTAATAAGGCATCCAGCCAGCTTCACTGGCAAACTACAGGATGCCAGTGTGCCGCTTAGGACATCCCCAGCCTAGCAGCCGACATACCTTTTGGGCAATAGCGATTTTTTCCCTCCCCTCCCTAGAATAGTAACGCTTTAATCGCCTCCCATATGGTAACCCTGCGGCAGATAGCCTGTCGTAGGAATCCAATTTGCCCAAATGTCTTCGAAAGTTTTAGGAAGAGTACCAGCCTGTAACTACTTCGACGACGCCTTGTGGACACACCCTGGAACAATCGCCGGTCGGAGATCAGAGTGAGATGCTGTGCCGGGAAAGCTTAGCGATCAGTTGGTGAGGTTACTGATCGCGAGCTTTTCTCAGCATCTCGGAGAAGGCAGGCAGAGAGACATCGACCGGCTGGATTTTTTAGGTTACCAGCTTGTCGATGTACCTTTGGTTTCCAACACGGAGAATGATGTCAAGCTCTGATCAAAGACTGACGGGACTTCAAGGATGTGTCCCCAATGCGTCATCTGTCGAGCAAGCCAGAATGTCGTAGTCGATTTTTAATGCCCGCGAGACCGAGTAATGAGGAATGTTCTCATTGGGTCATGGGTCGAGCCACACATTGGGCGCCCGCAGCGATGAGGCCTATGCTTAAGACTGGCTAGCTCAGTCGACCATTTTTCAGCGTTGTCTGAACCACGGGTGGTTTAGACCACTCTGCCCTGTTATGGTCGTAGCGGAATGCATATAGCAGAATGCTACACTGAGACGTACTGCAGCATGTATGAAGACCTGCTGTCAAACCGACAGCCCGAACGCACCCAAAATCGACGAGCTCTTACTTGGTGATTGAGAAGAAGAAGACAATCGACATTTGTCTTGTCAAACCTTGCAAACGTAAAGACGTGAAAAGTGGAGCCAAAACGAAATCAAAATTTTCCATCGACATCGGGGAGTAAATCAACCCCTCACGTAAGTTCAAAAGAATTTATATCCCTGATAATAACATATTTTCAATTCGTAAAAATATTCTCCTCATTAGCACGAGAAAATCCGGTGTGAAAACCATCGAAATTCCGGCACCAGCAAAGTCGCCGCTTCTACGCTGCGAATAACTATATTGGCGAGAAATAAAAGTTTCACAACACGGTCGATTACGAACGATGCGCTTTATACCAAATTTGCAATAATCAGGAGTGAGACCCTGTTCTTGTGACAGTTCAATGTCTGCCGCTAGCGATTTGCTAGAATTATAAAGAGGGTGGCATGAAGGAATGGATACTGTATTACCCAATGATCCTCCATATGTGCTGAGATTTGACAACGAAGTGTTTCAGAACTAGAAGCCAGAAAACTTATAACAGATAAAATTCAGGAAGAACTTTTTATGTTACGTCGTGAAACGGAATCACCGCATCAGTTTTTGTTCAATAGAAATCATATGGTTAGTCTTGTGGGAATATTTGTGAGTTAAATTTCTATTTCTATGAGGAGTCATTACGCCTCTGATTGTTCATCGAACATCACCCTTCAGGGACATAAAAATGTCCCGAGCGAACATCCTCAACTAAAATTAAGCAATAAAAACTGCATGATTTAGATATTAGTTTGACCAGCAGGTATCACGAGTGTGAGGTTACCTTTTGCAATAACAATACAATACGGCAATTAAACATTTTAATTATAATCGTTTCAATAGTGCTACGACTGGAAAATCACGGAGGCGCCTCTGCGATGGACTACCAACAACATCAACCAAATTTTTGTTTAAATACATCATATTTATTTTAGATTGCACATATTCCATTGATTTTTATTACGTGGTAATGGTTCTTATCAGTCATGTCTAAAAATGAATTCAAAACGAAAGACAATTATTTAATTAGGAAACAGGAGGTTTGTCATACCCTTAATTAGGAACCAGAATTATGAATAGGAAACAAAAACTTTATTATAGATCATATACATTTGCATAACCATATAGATAGCAAACGTGCGTACAATGACAATTTATGTTTAATGAACCATTTTGAAACAAATATATCTATTTATATTGATTGATAATCCGCCAGATTAGTCAGAAGGGAGCTAAGTAATATAGTATTTTGTTGAATCCCTTTCTCGTTATATATATAAAATGTTAGCAAAGTAATTTAGTTTTTGTGGTATTCCATTCTCGATGTACACAATATTTTACTTTATATCTTTATTCGACCGAATGTAGAGAAATACTTTGGTATTTGGTGAATTTACCTTATATCTTTATTCGACCGAATGTAGAGAAATAATTTAGTATTTGTTGAATTTACTTTATATCTTTATTCGACCGAATGTAGACAAATAATTTAGTATTTGTTGAGTTTACTTTATATATTTATTCGACCGAATGTAGAGAAATAATTTAGTATTTGTTGAATTTACTTTATATCTTTATTCGACCGAGTGTAGCGAAGCAATTTAGTATTTTGTTGGAATTATCTAATAGAAATTATCATAAAGATTATAACGTAAGAATGAAGTGCTGAACGCTTTTATTTCTCCTTTCACTTTCCTGGAGCCCTCTCGCATGAAGGTCGTCTAGGTCCACTACGCTCTCTCTTTTTAGATCTAAAAGGGATACTATTCAATATCGTCCGCAGTATCGTAGGGTAATTGGGGCAACGGCGATGTAAGGCAGAACATCTGCGCCTTCCCACGGGATGTAGGTAAGTGATGTAAGTGTCCCTTCAGGCCCGAATGTGTGCCGGCGTTTTTTTTTAAGTAGGCACGAATTTTTTTGTATGTGGCAGGCGGCAGCGGCAGGTTTTCGTGGAACCTTCCCACACTCTCCTTTAATAACCGAGGCGAGCAAGCGTGCCGCCCTGCAGTCAACGCTGTCCGCCGAGTGATCTGTCAGCTCATGCTGGCAGTTGGGACTTCACGTCCAAGCCAAATCACTCAACATAGTTACATAACAAACATGGCGCCCAACGTGGGGCCACCTCAGTTAGACTTCGGTGGTCTAAGTATAATTTTACTGGGGACTGGGACCTTGAGTGAGATGATCATCTGGTATCTGCTAGTTGATTGACCTCAAGTCTCATATCCAGTGGAAGTTACATGCAGACTTGGGTCTAAGTGGTTTTTGTTGAAAACTTTTTTAGAGTAAAGTAACGTTTATGAAAGTTTTTGAAACTTTGATTTTTGATTTGTTGATTAAAGTAAAGTAAAGTAACGTCTTTTTGAAGGTTTTTGAAAGTGTTTTTTGAAAGTTTTTAAGTTCGACTTTAGGTCTAACTTTGGTCTAGCCTCAAGTCTGAACAGATGTAAGTTTTTTTTCAAGTTTTTGAATCGATCCTTCCCGGTGGCCCTCTGCTATGGAAATAGTAGGTGGCCTCACAAATTTTTGATTGTGTTCTCACGGAGGCATGTCTCTGTCGTCCAACTGGCCGAACAGAGTCGTGAATCTGTTAGACGACTTTTTGGCGTTTAGCTAACTAGTTGAATAGATTCATGATTCTGCCCAGTTGGAAAGTTAGCTGGATATGACCATCAGGTGAAAAGGAAGGAAAGAATTGGAGGATGGATGTGATGCTGCAGACCTTCAGTAATCAGGAGTTGGCATACTGATAACTGCCTGGCTGAAGAATCTCTAGTATCATTTTCAGTCTCTAGCTTTCATGATTTTTGAATTGTTTTTGCACATTTTGAGTTCAGCTCAGCAGAATTTTTTTAAGGAGTTTATCTCATGAGAAATTGTTATGAATTTGTATATTTTTGTGATAGAGTGAGTTTCGATCACAACCAGCTTTTGATCCCCTATGGTACAGTTTATTTTGTCTCGAATATTCTTGCCGGTGTATATACTACATTAAAAGCGATCCTGAACTTAAGCTCCGACCTTTTCTTAAGACCTCGCGTTTGCGTTGGTACGATTATACATTGATTTTGTTGGATCTGACTAGAAGCTTTTATCACATGTTAGGTGTATGTTCATGTGAATCAAGAACCTGCATCGTATTAAAATTAAGTAACAATTTTGGAGTTGCTCCATTACCTTTAGTTTAAGCATCAAGCTTTAGTTAGAGAAATTTTTGCTTGAATTCCTTTGCATTGATGGTTCTGTATCTGGTTTTTGTCGGATTTTAAAAATTCCTCTGGAGACTGTAAGCTTTTATGATAGCTACACTGCGAACACCACCCCTCGGTGTGGTTCCCGTATCTAGACCAGACCAGTGTACCATCTGCCAAGACGGAGAATGGTCTGCGCACAACAAACCAGTTCTGACCCTCTATGGACACTTATTCCTTAAAGCGTGCTTGCGGACATCGATAGGCGAGCAAGGTAACTGCCCGAACTGTAGGTGTCCCCTTACACAAAAAGATTTCACCACGCACACAGGCACCGTTCCGAAAAGAAATCAGACTCGACAGGATAGCCAGATTTATACGTCCCATCAGCTTCCACAGCTAAATCTACCACCACCGACAAATCCTCCTTCAATTCGTAGATCGTTATCTCCTGGCTTACAGTCAGTAAAGACGTCTCACGTTAGTTCACGCGTAAATAGTCCAACGCCTGCTACCAATGGTCAAGGCTTGGTAGCGTCAGAAGCGTTAATGACTGGCTTAAGAATACAGATGCGAGATCTTATTCGAGAGGGAATCACACAGGGTATGAACACTCTGCGGGACGAACTCTTTAACAACTTTCCTCGACCAACTCCTGTCGTGCCTCCCGTAGACACTTCTCGACCAACACCACGTATAGCACAACCTAGACCTTCCACAGAATGGTCCAGACCAGTTGATGAACAACATCACGCATCAGGCAATCAGAATAGACCCAACAATCCTCGGAGTCCAGGGCCTAATCATTTTCTGCAAGCACAGGCATTTCACATGACATTTCAGAATGGCATTTCAGAATGACAGACCTCAACGAAATGCATGGTCAAGATGGAACTCTCGTATAGTGGAGATAGTTCAAAACTCTCAGTGGATCAGTTTGTCTTCCGAGTTGAAGCGAGCACTTAATCAGCTCTCGAAGGAGATTTTGACCTTCTAGTGAGGAATATGAGCACGTTTTTCGCAGATCCGGCCATGGATTGGTATTGGTCCTTACTTAGGCTGAATTCCACACCAACCTGGGAATATATTAAAACTGTTCTCCTAGCTGAATGGGGAGTTCCTAAAGACGATCTGAAGGTGCGGGTCCAGCTAATGTCCCGCAGGCAAAAATCTGGGGAATCTTTCGCAGCATACCACAAAAATATAGTGCAGTTGCGTGACCAACTGCAGACTCCAATGTTGGGTAATGAGTTCTTGGGGATAGTTAAATCCAATCTATTGCCGGACATCCAGAACAAAATATGTTTGCACCCCACCTTTACTATCGGCCAGTTGAGATCACTTGTCACTCAAATGCAAGCCGCACAGCTGCAAATTGCTACAGCTTGTAGCTGGAGCCCTTACCTTTACCCTTTAAACCAAACTGCAGACCCTGTACACAGAAAAACGAGAGACGGGTCGGGAATCCCAACACCTTTTCTCGACCAGTTGCGACGTCTCGAACGACAACAGCTCCAACGAATCCAGTTCAATCATTGAACAGGGTGGACGGTCCGCTCAATCAGCAGACATAACTAACCAATCATAGACTGTCCGTTAATATCACTCAGTGACTCTGGTGATTTCGAGCATCCATCTGACAGTCACACGGCTTTTCACATTCCTTTAGTAAAAGCAGGGAACCTGATTGACTTCTCTGCAGATCTTGAAGCTCCTGTTTCCACCCCTGAGGAGCCCTTGACCCTACTAGACACTTCTCTGTAAGAGTTTTTTGATCTTTGACGTCCCGATAATACCCACAGCACTTTTCGCTGGCAATGTTACTGGGCAGGAGATTCGGCCATCTGGCGTTACTGTATTAAAACGGCCACCAAGCTCTGTTCTGACGAGTGGGCGTGAGCCTGTTTTACATCCGCTGATGCCTTATCATATGCGGCTGCAGAATTACAATGCGGAGATAGCTGAAATTATATATCCTGACCTCGACCTTGGAACAAGGAAGAAACGATCGACCGTTCGTTGGCGGGAATACTGTCGACGAATGAGACAGGAAAGAAAGAAACTGGCACATATTTCCGTGTCGATGCCAGACGACATTCGACCGTATGCCGAAGTGGGACTGCTCGGGCGAACTAAGACTGGATTACTTGATAGTGGTGATACTGTCAGTATTCTAGGCCAGGGAGGTCTAGAGAAGGTTGCAGAAGCAGAGGTTGAATGGAAGAGGTATCGGACACAGGTACAACTAGCTAATGGTGCCATGACGACTGTGCATGGTCATGTGAACTTGGACATCACTTTCCGTGGTAAGACCCAAAATGTGCGTTTTTAAGTAGTTCCTGGGCTCACATAGGCATTATATCTAGGAATAGACTTCTGGCGTCTATTTGGGTTGTCTCCAGATGTCCTGCGTATAGTTGCAGAAATGACACCAAGTCTAATAGCTACTCCTGATACCGATTTCCATATTCTTCTCGGTATAGATCACCAACGTCTAGAGCCTGCTAAACAGCTTTTTCCTTCTTTCGTCTCTTTAGGCTTAAGAAAAACATCTCTTGTCAGTCACAAGATTGAAACGAATGACACGACTCCGATAAAACAGAGGTTTTATCCGAGTTCACCTGAAGTACAGAATTTTATGGATGCTGAATTGCGACGAATGCTATCGTTGGGTGTGATAGAGGAGAGCCAGAGACCTTGGAGCTCTCCTGTTGTACTAGTGCGGAAGCCTGGGAAGGTTCGGCTTTGTTTTGACGCCAGGAAGGTCAACTCCGCTATTAAAAAGGACGCCTATCCGCTGCCGCAGATAGATGCGCTTCTGAGTCGACTTCCTCCGGCAAACTACATCACGAGCCTGGACCTCAAAGACGCTTTCTGGCAGATCCCACTAAACACTGAGTCCAGAGAGAAGACCGCGTTTACAGTACCTGGTCATCCTCTCTATCAGTACACCGTGATGCCATTCGGCATTTGCAATGCTCCACAAACTATGTGCCGCCTCATGGATAAGGTCATTCCATTCGATCTTCGTGAGAATGTTCTCGTCTATCTAGATGATTTATTAATTCTGTCTTCAGACTTCGACACTCATCTCACGCTGCTAGCCCATGTAGCAAATTGTTTGAGGAAAGCTGGCCTCACTATCAATGTCGAGAAGAGTAAGTTTTCTATCAAGGAGACCAAATACTTGGGTATCATTTTCGGAAATGAGGTATACGAACTGACCCCGACAAGATTTCGGCCATAGTTGACTATCCGTCACCTAAAACTGTCCGGCAAGCCCGACGCCTACTAGGTATGGCTGGGTGGTATAGACGGTTCATGCGAACTGTGCTGACTTAACTGCCTCCATAACTGACACTTTGAAGAATCCTAGTCAGTTCCAATGGACACCTGAAGCCCAGACGTCTCTGGAATTGCTAAAGCAAAAACTTACTTCTGCTCCGTTGCTAGTGAGTCCAGACTTCACGAAGCCGTTCATTATAGAGTGCGATGCGAGCCAACAAGGTATTGGTGGAGTGCTGCTTCAACTAGATGACGAAGGCCACGAGAATCCAATAGCCTACGTCTCGAAAAAGTTGAACTCATCACAAAGAAATTATACCGTCACAGAGCAGGAATGCCTAGCTGCAATCTTAAGTGTACAGAAGTTCCGTCCCTTCGTAGAACTTATGCCGTCTAAGATAGTGACTGTTCATGCGAGCTTGAAATAGCTGATGTCTCAAAAGGACTTCAGCGGTAAACTTGCTCGGTGGAGTTTGAAGCTTCAGGGTTTCGACTTCACCATCGAGCACCGAAAAGGAAGCCTGAATGTCGTCCCTGATGCGCTGTCACGCATTCATTGCGACAGCTTGTCCACACCTGAAGATCCTTGCCCGGAAGTTGACCTTAGTTTGCCATATTTCAACTCGTTGGAATATGAAGAACTGAGGCATAAAGTTAAAACGACTTCTGGCAAACTACCAGATCTTTGCGTCAGGGATGGCTTCGTTTACATTCGGACTATTCCGAGAACAGGCGATCCGATTCAGAAAGAAGAAGCTTGGAAGCTTTGGATTCCACGAGGGCTTATCTCCGACGTTATTTCAAGAGCGCATGATCCGCCACTAGCTTCTCACGGAGGTATAGGGAAAACACTGGAACGTTTAAGAAGACACCTATACTGGCCACGAATGGCAATTTATGTCAGAAACTACGTAGGCGCCGGTGACGTGTGTAAAGAGACTAAAGCCCCCAATACTATTATTAGACCACCTATGGGAGTCCAGTCTGTGAACGAACGACCATTGCAAAAGCTGTGCATATACCTTCTAGGTCCATATCCTCGGTCAGAGAAAGGAAATGCCTGCATATTAATAGTTCTTGACCACTTTTCTAAGTTTCCGATTCTCAAACCTATGAGAAAGGCATCACATCTCAATGTGGGTCAGTTCATCGAAACTGAAATATTCCAAGTGTTCGGAGTCCCGGAAACCATAATCTCTGAAAATGAAGTCCAGTTTTGCTCGGCTCAGTTCTCCAGATTACTGGACAAGTATGGGGGGAAGCCATTGCGAACGGCAGTTTACCCGCCGCAAGCGAATGCCACAGAGCGAGTGAACAGGTCTCTATTGTCAGGAATTAGGGCATACATCCGGAAGGAATATAGAAAGTGTGATGAGAAGCTGAGCATTGCTAGTTCCCTCAGGAGCTCTTTCCACCAAGCCACTGGTTTCTCTCCCTACCGACCACTTTTCGGTCAGCAAATGATTGAGCATGCCAGCTCCTATTCCATCCTAAGGAGCCTTGGAACACTAAATGGACCTCTGAGAGTAGATGCTGAAGATAAACTGAGATTGATCCGTACGAGAGTGCAGGAGAACTTACACCATGCGTTCGAACAGGGCTCAAAAGCCTATAATCTCAGGGCGAAGCCTGTTAATTTCAGAGTGGGTCAAAATGTATTCAGACGAAATTTTGCCCAAAGCAACTTCCAACAACAGACTAGTGCTAAACTGGGACGAGAATTCGTTAAGTGTTGAGTCAAGTCAAAGAAAGGAAACTCCTTATACGAGCTTGAAGACCTGCAGGGTAGACTGCTAGGAGTCTATCACGCCAAGGACATCATGCCGTGAGATCCATCTGCTCACACGTCTTCTATATACTATGACTTTTATTCCTGGTAGCCCCAATAAGGCATCCACCCAACATCACTGGCACACTACAGGATTCCAATGTGCCGCTTAGGGCATGCCCCGCCTAGCGGCCGGCATACCTTTTGGACAATAGCGATTTTTTCCCTTCCCCTCCCTAGCATAGTAATGCTTTAATCCCCTCTTATATGGAAACCCTGCTGCAGATAGCCTGTCGTAGGAATCCCATTTGCTCAAATGTCTTCGAAAGTTTTAGGAAGAGTACCAGCCTGTCACTACTTCGACGACGCCTTGTGGACACACCCTGGAACAATCGCCGGTCGGAGATCAGAGTGAGATGCTGTGCCGGGAAAGCTTAGCGATCAGTTGGTGAGGTTACTGATCGCGAGGTTTTCTCAGCATCTCGATGAAGGAAGGCAGAGAGACATCGACCGGCTGGATTTTTTAGGTTACCAGCTTGTCGATGTACCTTTGGTTTCCAACACGGAGAATGATGTCAAGCTCTGATCAAAGACTGACGGGACTTCAAGGATGTGTCCCCTATGCGTCATCTGTCGAGCAAGCCAGAATGTCGTAGTAGATTTTTAATGCCCGCGAGACCGACTAATGAGGAATGTTCTCATTGGGTCATGGGTCGAGCCACACACTGGGCGCCCGCAGCGATGAGGCCTATGTTTAATACCGGCTAGCTCAGTCGACCATTTTTCAGCGTTGTCTGAACCACGGGTGGTCTAGACCACTCTGCCCTGTTATGGTCGTAGCGGAATGCATAAAGCAGAATGCTACACTGAGACGTACTGCAGCATGTATTCCGGCCTGCTGTCAAACGGCCAACCCGAAGGCACCAAAATCGACGAGCTCTTAATTGGTGATTGAGAGGAAGAAGACAATCGACATCTGTCTTGTCAAACCTTGCAAACGTAAAGACGTGAAAAGTGGAGCCAAAACGAAATGAAAATTGTCCATCGACATCGGCGAGTAAATCAACCCCTCACGTAAGTTCAAAAGAATATTTATCCCTGCTAATAACATATTTTCAATTGGTAAAAATATTCTCCTCATTAGCACGAGAAAATCCGGAGAGAAAAAGCATCGAAATTCCGGCAGCAGCAAAGTCGCCCCTTCTACGCTGCGAATAACTATATTGGCGAGAAATAAAAGTTTTACAACACGGTCGATTACGAACGATGCGCTTTATACCAAATTTGCAATAATCAGGAGTGAGACCCTGTTCTTGTGACAGTTCAATATCTGCCGCTAGCGATCTGCTAGAATTATAAAGAGGGTGGCATGAAGGAATGGATACTGTATTACCCAATGATCCTCCATATGTGCTGAGATTTGATAACGAAGTGTTTCAGAACCAGAAGCCAGAAAACTTATAACAGATAAAATTCAGGAAGAACTTTTGATGTTACGTCGTGAAACGGAATCACCGCACCAGGTTTTGTTCAATAGAAATGATATGGTCAGTCTTGTGGAAATGTTTGTGACTTAAATTTCTATTTTTATGAGGAGTCATTACCCCTCTGATTTTTCATCGAACATGTTATGGAACGTTATGGAACTATGTTGAGTGATTGGCTTGGACGTGAAGTCCAGACTGGCAGCATGAGCTGACAGATCACTCGGCGGACAGAGTTGACTGCAGGGCGGCACGCTAGCTAACCTCGGCTATTGGCGGAGAGTGTGGGGAGGTTCCACGAAAAACCAGCCGCTGCCGCTTGCCATAATCAAAAAAATTCGTGCCTATTTACCAAAACGCCGGCACACATTCAGTCCTGAAGGGACCTTTACGTCACTTACCTACATCCACATTGAAGGCGCAGATGGTGTGCCTTCACTGCATGCCCCAACCACCCAACTGACTCTGAGGGCAGATATTTTCAGAGTACCTTTTAGACGACCTTCATGTGATAGGGCTCCGGGATAGTGAAGGAGAAATACCAAAAGCTTACATTTCCATTACGTTATAATCAAAACTTTATTAAATAACTTTTCCGTTGTTCGTGTTGAAAGAGACTTTCCTTCCTTCTTTCTTTGTTGCGTCTAATTCCTCCCAGGCTTATCGTTGTGCACGTTGAGTTGCTTGGAGTAGCAGTATATGTTCGGTTCCTAGCGAAGCTATGGAGTAGCTTGTAGAAGCTCAGCTCCTATTAAAGATCTGGAGTAGCTTGTTGAAGCTCAGCTCCTATTGAAGATCTGGAGTAGCTTGTTGAAGCTCAGCTCCTATTGAAGATCTGGAGTAGCTTGTTGAAGCTCAGCTCCTAAATGAAAATAATCTTCGCTTGATTAACACTGGTTATGCTCGTACTGGAGTAGCTTGTTGAAGCTCAGCTCCTAAATAATTTACGACTGGATACTACTGAATTTACTTTTTTACTGAACATTTCTTTTACATTTTCTTACTCTATATATACAAATTGCTCGCAATTTACTTCTGACTGTATTTTACTTCCGACTTAACACTTTGTGTACATAATGTTGACCTTGTACAAAGTGTTAAGTCACGCATATTACATTCTTCAATTAAATCGCGGCACTCGTCGCGTTTGTATACATACAAATATTTTGCAAGAACCAGAATCACTTGCTGTTTGTTGTTAATTTATGATGTAATTCTCGAGTTACAGTAGGCATTTGTGGCTTACTGTATTAACCGTGAATTAACATCTTGCTAGTTGCTACCTACATACATATGTTTGACCACCGGCGCAAGGTCGTCGTATTGCAACTTGAGACTTCTTGCGCGCAGGGGTATTGCGACATCTTCGCTGTTTTACATGAAGAATATTTGACGTAGGTCAGTGATTGAAATTCTTCATGCAGCGAAAATGATGTAGTAGATAGGTATATAGACACAATGTTGTTAGTTATGCGTTGCAATAAATATGTTTTCTTCCTACATGATGTAGGTATGTATACGCATGTGCATTAAGTATGCTTTCTTCCTACATATTGTAGGTATGTACATATATGCATGTGCTTTAAGTATACTTTCTTCCTACATGATGTAGGTATGTATATGCATGTGCTACTTTCTACATGATGTAGGTATATGGATATGCATGTGCTTTAAGCATATGTATGTAACAAATCTCCAACTTTTTAAAAAAAATGTGTTATTCTTGGAAGAGGAATAACGCATTAAAACATGATTCAAGCGTATGGTTCTTTTGGAAGCATTAGTTTAGTGATTTTGTATATATACTTAACGTCGAGCGCCGGGACTGGTATGTGGATAATGTAGTTACTAAAGGAATCATACTTATTTATGCGTACATTAATTTGAGTTGGTTGACAATAGTTTTTTTTTTAACATAGTTGGTATTTAATTAACTATAATAATGGTGCTTTTAGATTTCATACGTACATCTAGGTATATAAAGTTTTAACATTATAGTTTCGCAAGTACATAGGTCTATTTGTTGACACTGGTTTGTTTTGTATTTCATATTTAAGTTTTATTATATACATATATATTTTCCATTTGGAACTAGTGTCCATTTACAGTATGTATATGTGTACACATTTTGTTTTTTTTTTTTTTTTGAACTAATCTAGATTTAAACTTGAGCTAAAAGTTATATAGGTAGTGTCAATAGTACATCTTATTTCTATAAAGTTTAATTATATGTTAATACATTTATAAATATGTATGTCTCTAGGTTTGCTCTTGATAAAGTTAGAAATTAGCCTGGTTATACATTTGAAAATATGCATGTGTGCAGGTTTATTCTTAATATACATTAGAGATTAGCCTTGCTATACCTTTGTAATATGTATGTATGCAGGTTTATTCTTGATCTAACGTTAGAGATTAGCCTGGCTATACATTTGTAATATGCATGTGTGCAGGTTTATTAAGGATATATATTAGAGATTAGCCTGGCTATACATTTGTAATATGTATGTGTGCAGGTTTATTCTTAATATATATTACAGATTAGCCTGGCTATACATTTGTAATATGTATGTGTGCAGGTTTATTAAGGACATATGTATATATATTTTTGAATTTACATCTTAAAGTCAGATATTTCTTGTTATTTTGTACTATCTAAAAAAAAAACTTAGCTAACTCTTAAAGACAGATAATTCTAGTTATTTTGTACTATCTAGAAAGTTATGTTGAGAACTTATTTAAACTTAAAGACAGGTAATTCTAGTTATTTTGTATTATTTGCAATTTGTATTGAAAACTTAGTTAAACCACCTGTACATGGCGGGTGCGTGACATTGAATCTGGCTCTGCACGACTTAAAGAAGGTGGAAGTGGTGGTGGGGGTGGTATTGGTAAATTTTGCCGGCTATTTGCCTGTGGAGGCTCGGCAGATTGGTGTTTGATTGCGTCCTTTAATTCTGAACGAATAGTTTGATAGATAGCTCTTCCTTTGGTTGTTGTTGTTGGAGGCATAAATAAACCTACATCGGCACGAGGGGGTAGGAGTATCAAATTACGTAGGGAGATGTATTATTTTAAAATGAGAGCTAATCTTGCCTCGACCGAAGAGGAGAAGCAGAAATTTGAGAGGCTGGCATCGGATAATTTAAGGCATATAAATGCCAATAAGAGAAAAAGAAGTTCAAAATGATATGGTGCATAATGTGGTATTTTGTTAGATTTACTCAATAAAAATCCAATTATCAGATTTTTTTTTTTTTTTAATGAATCTTCCTCCCCTTTTTTTTTGTGTGTTCTTACTGAATGGATATGTTGGGTTGCCTTTTATTCTTGACTAAGAATTGTTGCCTCGTTTTTCTGTCTCTTTTTGTTTTTTTTTTTAATTTAGCCGTTATTCGTAAAATGGCTTCAGCCTGTTATTATGTACTGTTACTCTTCGTTTACCGATTTGAATAACAGTATTAACAGAGTTAAAAACTTGTACCACGAGATATGGACCTAGCCATATCTGGGAAAGTTTGTGTTTTTTAGCTGGATTTTTTAATAGGACTTTATCTCCTGGTCTGATTGTTACAGGACGCGCGTGCTTATCGTAGTGTTGTTTTGACTTTTCCTTGGCGTTAAGTAGATTTTTTCGGGCGATATCATATGTTTTCTGTAATTTGTGTTTCAGAAGGTTATAGTAACTTACGTGATTGTATATTGGCTCTGGCTCTCTTCTTATATTTGTGGGTACATCCGCTGTAAATCTAAATAGACAGTCCATTGGGGTGAGCTTAGTTCCTTCATGTGGACTATTATTATATACGAAAGCCGCGGTTCTCAGGCATCGATCCCAAGCCTTTGGATTTTCGGATACAATGGCTCTTAGATACTCCACAAGTGGTCTGTGGGTTCGTTCAAGTGCACCGTTGGATTGTGGGTGATAAGCGGATGTTTGTAGTTTTTCAATTTTTAAGAGCTTGCAAACTCGTTTGAAGAGATCGCTTAAGAAATTAGAGCCCTGATCAGTTACTAATTTTTTAGGAATACGGTAACGAGTGATTATCTCGTCGAAAAATATTCCTGCTACTGTTTCCGCTTCGCCATTTGGCAAGGCATAACAATCTACGAATTTCGTTAGATTGTCTTGGAAAGTCTAAATGTACTTATTTCCCGAATGGGAAGTTCCTGGCGGCCCATACGATAGCGATTAACTCTTTTTCTATTGTGGAATATTTTTGTTCCGCCTTATTTAAACTTCTACTTGCATACGCTATTGGCTTGTCCTTGCCTACTTCCCCTTGGATAAGACAGCTCCCAATGCTTCGTTGCTAGCATCTGTTGTTAAATTAAAGGGTTCAGTAAAATCAGGATATGTGAGAAGGGGAGGATTTACCAGCGACTTTTTAATTTCCTCGAAAGAGTCTTGGCACTTTGGTGTCCAAGAAAATTTAACATCTTTGCGTAACAGGTTGGTTATTGGTCTGGCTATTTTTGAAAAGTTCGGAATGAACTTGCGGTAGTAGTTAGCCAACCCAAGGAACGATTGAGTTTGTCTAACAGTTCGGGGTTGAGGAAAATGTTGGACACAACTCGTTTTGCTGGGTCTGGAAGTGCTCCTTCATTTGTACATTTGTGTCAAATCACTTCTCTGCAAAGGAACTGGCACTTTTCGGGTTGTAATTTAAGGTTATGTTCTCTGAGCCTGTCGAATACCTTAGTCAATTTCTCGTTGTGATCTTGTAAATTTGTTCCATAGATTACAATATCATCGAGATAGGCAAAGCATTCTAAGCCTTGGAGACCCGTTAGAATGTAATTCTTTAATCGCTGGAAGGTCGCAGGCGCGCCTTTTAGCCCAAATGGCATTCTCTTAAATTCATATTGCCCATATGCGGTACTGAACGCAGTTTTGGGTCTATCCTTTGGATCAGCAAGTACTTGATGATACTCGCTTGCAAGATCGAGTGTAGTAAAATATCTGGGGTGGCCCAGTTGGTCCAATATATCCTCTATTCTAGGTAATGGAAAAGCATCCCCTATAGACTTCTCGTTAATTTTACGGAAATCTACTACTACTCGCCAATGTTTATTGCCGTCAGCTCCAGCTTTCTTGGAAACTACTAGTAAAGGGGAATTCCACGGCCTTTAACTTAATTGGATTATGTCATTTTCTAACATTTCCTTAATTTGCTCATTTATGACTGCCCTATGCGTTTCTGGGAGTCTATACATTTTCTGGTTTATGGGTGGTTGATTATGTAATGTGGGAATGGTATGTTTTATACTGTTAGTATACGTTAGCTTGTCCCCCTTTAGATGGAAAAGGTCATTATAGTCATAACATAGTTCCAGAATTGATTTTCTCACTCCGTGATTTAAGTTTTTATCCAACAGTAATTCTTCACGTAAAGCCGCAAGTCTGTTTTGACTATAATATTTAATGCGGTTCACGTTTATTGAATGTGGATTGGAATCGAATTTTGACTTGTCGCTTTTGACATTGTGTGTGCTTTTGTTTGATGCACGAAGGAAAGGTGGACCACCTTTTTTCTGAGAACCTTGGGTATTTATGTCGTCCAAGGGTAAATGGAGATACTGTACGTTATAAGAATTAATTGGAACTAGAGTAAGCGTTAAGCTCGTTAGGAATATTGGTTCCGTGTTTACGTTTAGAACTGATAATGGTATGAAACTTCTATGAGGACTAACTAGACAATTTGCGACAAATACTCCTTCTTGAATCTCCTGAGACAAACAGATCATTTCCTGGTCTATTTGTAACGGTATGCGTAGTACCATTTGAGAGCGAGGGGGTATTCTATTATAAGATCGCTGAAGTAATACTCCATATTGCCTACTTTCATCTTCACTCTTGTTTCTCAAGTTGTTCGAAGTTTCGTCCACTGGTGGTAAGGCATTCTTGCTATCTGGTGCCCGTGATTTAAATTGCTCCTCCAGTTGACCGCTTGGTATTTCCTCTCCATCGTCTAGGGATGTTTCGAGAGGTACCGTGAAATCAATAGGGTTGGTTTCCGTGCGAGGAGACCGGAGTAATTTATTAGGTCCTTCAATATTGCAATTTTTTGCAAGAAAGTCATTGCCTAACAGCCCATCGTGAGAAATTTGGGCGTCATTTTCTACAACCTGGAGTTTACACGGGATATTGCGGCTTAGTAAAAAGTTGCCTTGCCAGTTACCCAATGTTTCTCCTTCTCCAAATGGAGTTTTCAGAGTCACCTTTTGGCTTTGCTCTATCCGTTCTGGTGTATCCAGTGCTTTCTGTTTGATCAAGCTTACTTCTGCTCCAGTGTCTACTATCAGCCGCACGGCTGTGTTTTTACTTATATCTAATGGTGACTCTACCACTGAAACGTTTTCCCTCATATGTGGTTTTTCTGTTTGAGAGCACCCTGACGTATTATGCGAGATTTTATTTAATGTCGAGCCGGGGATTTTTCGGTCGACAGTGTGCCGTTTCCCGAATGTTTGGCCTCCCATCGGCGCTGCAGGTGATCTTATTTAAAAGTACTTTTTGTTTTGCCGTACTTTCTTTCCTCCTGCTGGTAAGAAGAGTTCTGGTATGGAGGTGGACTTCCTGAAGATCTCCTTGTCATACTGGCTTGATTAGAGCGCCACTTATTTTCAGAGTTTCCGTCGATATTAAAAGATACTGAAGGTACCCTTGATGGCTCAGGTATGGGAGGTATACTAAATTCAGTTTTTATGTTAGGCTTCCCTAGCTCATTTGCGTAAGAGTAAGGAGAAAAATTTACACTATTGTGTATAGGGTGACCATAGGCATTTGAAAAATTTGTGCTATTTGGTCGACATAAGTTATCCATTTGGAAAATGTGTGTAGGGTGAGGAATGAAATTTGTGGGCTGTGGTAAGAAAAGGAGTCCTTGTTGCAGCCTTTCCATATCTAATGCCTTTTGAATGAGATTTTCAAAGGAATTTTCATTCAATGTAAGTAAATAGACGCTAAGATGGGGATTAGTTGCACCACTCTTTATGGAAGTCATACCAAAGTCTTCAATTTGTTGTTTTACCACTTTAAAGTTTTCCACTCCGTATTTACTCTGTGCTGCTTCGTTGCACGGTATTAATAGACTCTTTAGTCTATTAGTAAATGAATTAAATGACTCCTGTGGATATTGTCGGCAAGCTATCAGCTTGTTAATTAATTCCTGATAAGTTTCACGGGGTAAATACGTTCGGTAAAGAAATTGTTCCACTTCCTCAAATTTCGTAAGAGCACAGGATGCGATCAATTGATATGCATTTCCTCTCAACCTGGTTGGGAAAATTTGCATAAATGCTGTCTTTTCTTCTTCTCCTAGACACTGCTGTACCTGTTTACAACAGCCTATGAATGTTTGTAACTCGGTGAGAATTTGTGCACTTATTTCTCCAGAGAACAGGGGCACCATCTGAGCAGTCAGTTTTACTACTTTTTCGTAGTTTACAGACATTTTGCCTGTTTTGTTTGTTTGATCTATTTGGGAAATGTGTTGAGTATTTTCACTCGAATTTGGTGTGGTTAATGTCTGTTTGGGTATTAAGGCGTCCAAATTATGAGTTCGTGCCAGAAAGCGAATCAAACTGTGCCTTCTGAAGCGTTTACCTGAACGGTGTTCGCGGTACCAATTTATAGAAGGTCTACCTGGGGATGTACTTCGTTCGGCTCTTGGGCTATCAGGAGGGCTGGTATTGTCGAAAGACAATGAACCTATTGCTACCTCAAAATCTGAACAAGGAGAGCTTTGATCGGGTCTGTGCATGAAAGCAATCCCAATGAAGTTTTAATGAATGTGAGGTAGTTTAACTAAGTAACATTGAATGGAGGGGTGTTTTTGTCCCTTCTTTACACTGAGTTCAATTAATGTATTATACCTAGCTATGTAACTTATTTGGAATGGGAGAGGGCAATAAGTCCTAGCGAATTTCTTTCTTAAAATGTTATGAATTTTCCGGAGAAATTCGGCTAATCGCTTTTGCCTTCTTTACAAATTTAGCTATGTAACTTACTTAAGGTAGCGTCGGTTTGTTGGAGATTTCACTGGCCAATTTCTTTCTCTTTTTACTGTCTTTTTACACTTTTGGCGCTGATGAATTTCAGATGACGGGTGTTCCGCTTATTCTTATTGATGGCTGGTAGAATTAGACCAGAACTGCCCTAACGTCCTTCCTTTGACGCTAGTTTTTGGGGGGTAAGATGTTCTTACGCTCACTTCTGTGTAGGTTCAAGGATCAAGGTTTTTCAAGTGTGTTGTATTAATTAACTTCCTTGATCCTACCGGCTGCGCCAATTGTTGAAAGATTTTCCTGCCTTCTTTTTTGTTGCGTCTAATTCCTCCCAGGCTTATCGTTGTGCACGTTGAATTGCTTGGAGTAGCAGTATATGTTCGGTTCCTAGCGAAGCTATGGAGTAGCTTGTAGAAGCTCAGCTCCTATTGAAAATCTGGAGTAGCTTGTTGAAGCTCAGCTCCTATTGAAGATCTGGAGTAGCTTGTTGAAGCTCAGCTTCTATTGAAGATCTGGAGTAGCTTGTTGAAGCTCAGCTCCTAAATGAAAATAATCTTCGCTTGATTAACACTGGTTATGCTCGTATTGGAGTAGCTTGTTGAAGCTCAGCTCCTAAATAATTTACGACTGGATAGTAGTGAATTTACCTTTTTACTGAACATTTCTTTTACATTTTCTTACTCTATATATACAAATTGTTCTTATTCTATCTATTGTATATACATGGAAAATGTCATACTTACTTTCCAGTACGGAAGATGTGCAATTTACTTCCGACTTAACACTTTGTGTACATAATGTTCACCTTCTACAAAGTGTTAAGTCACGCATATTACATTCTTCAATTAAATCGCGGCACTCGTCGCGTTTGTATACATACAAATATTTTGCAAGAACCAGAATCACTTGCTGTTTGTTGTTAATTTATGATGTAATTCTCGGGTTACAGTAGGCATTTGTGGCTTACTGTATTAACCGTGAATTACCATCTTGCTAGTTGCTACCTACATACATATGTTTGACCACCGGCGCAAGGTCGTCGTATTGCAACTTGAGACTTCTTGCGCGCAGGGGTATTGCGACATCTTCGCTGTTTTACATGGAGAATATTTGACGTAGGTCAGTGATTGAAATTCTGCATGCAGCGAAAATGATGTAGTAGATAGGTATGTAGGCACAATGTTGTTAGTTATGCATTGCAATAAATATGTTTTCTTCCTACATGATGTAGGTATGTATACGCATGTGCATTAAGTATGCTTTCTTCCTACATGATGTAGGTATGTACATATATGCATGTGCCTTAAGTATACTTTCTTCCTACATGATGTAGGTATGTAAATGCATGTGCTGCTTTCTACATGATGTAGGTATATGGATATGCATGTGCTTTAAGCATATGTATGTAACATTCGGCACGTTTTAAAATGTTACTTAAGTTGCTCTAAATTGTGAATTTCAAACAAAAACGTGATTCGAATGCCAAAATAAAGAAAAATTTAAGCACAATTCAAAGATAGTAGTACGAGACATAAGAATTTCTAAATGTACCGAAAATAGAATGTCAGCCTAAGCTAGCGGAAGAATTTATTACCATACATATTACTTATGTATGAAAAATTATATAATTTTTGGATATGTATATGTAATAGATCAAATTTTTTTTGACTTAATTTAAATGTACAAAGAACCAAGTCGCAACAACTTACATGTAATTCGTTACTGTGGATCCATCGCCGAGGCGCCTCCGTGACGATCCGCATGCCACTGCTTATGCGCTAAATGAAACCTTATAAAAGCAGCCAACAACCAATGTATCAGCTCATATGACTTATATTGAAAACTTAAATCCAAAATATAGCCAATATATACGACCGACGTGGTACATAATTTCCTTAGTATTATTCGTTTCTTGTTAAAAATTTTCAACAGTTCTTGCATACAAATATCTCCTCCTAATTCACTTTATGTGGCAACCGTATTAGTTTTTTTTTCTCTTTCATAGTTTTTTTCTAACACTATAAATCAAGTCGAACTCTCATCTCCATCAGAGTATAGTGAAAACTTATAAAATAAATATTAACAGAGCGACAAAAGAATAAAGTAACGTTCAGAAGCATCACCATTACTACACAATAATTAATTATAGTTAATCCTTCGAGAAAAAGCAATTTTTGGTTAATTCGTGGTTACTTTCGTTCCAACTAAATGACAAAATTCGCCTTAAAATTGAATAAAATGTGTGGTCAGTTCCGAACCGATTTTAGTAAATCATTATTTTCCATGGATATTTAAGACATAAAATGAAGGGAAAATATACGTAATAATTCCTGAAAACAATCACGTGCACGTTATGTATCTCGAGTTGGACCTATTTATCTGTTTCTGAGTTAACTCGAAATCTAATTGAGCGTGTGTGTACCGATTGTTTCTGGGTTTTCGCGTTTACTATCTCTTCAATTTGTCCATTGGAGATATGAACCTTTCCCTTTTCTTCCTTTTTTTGATAATTCAGTTTTGAAGTTACTCTTGATGCACCGAGACGGGTGATTTTGGTATTAGTCTTAACTACTTCTTATCTCATCGTTCTGTTCCTTGAATGTTCCTTTGTTCAATTGTTTAATGCAAAAAGCCCAAAAGAAATGTTCTGGATGGAATGGTTTGTACATGGCTGTTATACACTGTCCTGTTATTGGTTTCGAACGTCCAGCACAGAGTGATCCACGCTTGGCATGATAATGAGTCTCACAATATGGAAGACCTTCACGATCGCATTCAACGCCTGGAAATTCAGCTATTCTGCAGTGTAGGTTAGGAACAGACGAAACGTCAGGTACAAGAACAAGTGATTCAGTAATTCTCCCAATAACGAAGTAGGCAATCTTAAATCTATGATGTACTTGTGATTTATTTACAGAAATCCTAAATGTACTACGATTCCAATTTCACTGCGTTGATAGGTTGCTGAGTTATCGAATTCATAATCGACTTTGAGGCTGGCTGATTTTGTGCGGGGTAGATGAAAATGTATTAATTGAAAATAGATCAGTATGAGGACTGAAAAATATTCTAAATCTACTTACAGGATTTATTTCCTCGCCGATGTCTACGAAATCTTTTTGTTTTATTCACTCTGCGCTGTTGCTGACTGGATGATTTGACAAGAAAAGAAGATTGTCTTCTTCTTCTCCATCAACGACAAGCAAGAATTCTCCGAGCTAGGGTGCGTGCGACTGTCGGCATGGCAATCGGCCGGTATACGTGTTTCAGTAATTCTCCGTGTAGCATATTGCTATTTATGCAATACGCTACGACCATAACAGGGCAGAGTGGTCTAGACCACCCGTGGTTCAGACAACGCTGAAAATGGTCGACTGAGCTAGCCGGTCTTAAACATAGGCCTCATCGCTGCGGGCGACCAATGTGTGTCTCGACCCACGACCCAATGAGCGTTCCTCATTACTCGTACTCGACTACGACTGTCGCCAATCTTTGCCGATGACGCATCGTGAACACATCCTTGAAGTCCCGTCAGTCTTCGACCAGACCTCGACACCCTTCTCCGTGTTGGAAACCAAAAGTACATCGACAAGCTGGTAACCTAAAAAATCCAGCCGATCGATGTCTTTCTGCCTTCCTTCATCGAGATGCTGAGAAAACCTCGCGATCAGTAACCTAACCAAATGATCGGTAAGCTTTCCCAGCACAGTATCGCACTCTTATCTCAGACCGGCGATTGTTCAAGGGTATGTCTCCAAGGCGTCGTCGAAGTAGTGACATACTGGTACTCTTCCTAAAATTTCCGAAGACATATAAACAAATGGGATTCCTACGACAGGCTATCTGCCGCAGGGTTACCATATAGGAGGGGATTAAAGTAGTACAAGCATTACTATGCTAGAGAATGAGGAAAAGAAACAAATTTAGTACTGTCCAAAAGGTATGCCGGCCGCTAGGCTGGGGATGTCCTAAGCGGCACATTGGCATCCTGTAGCAAACTACAGGAAGCTGGCTGGATACCTTATTAGGGCTACCAGGAATAAAAGGGACAATAAATAGATGACGATTCTAGGATTGTTATCACTGCCTGATGTCACATACATATACTTAATGCACATGCATATACATACCTACATCATGTAGGAAGAAAGTATACTTAATGCACATGCATATACATACCTACATCATGTAGGAAGAAAGTATACTTAATGTACATGTGTATACATACCTACATCATGTAGGAAGAAAACATATTTATTGCAACGCATAACAAAAAACATTGTGCCTACATACCAATCTATTACATCATTTTCGCTGCATGAAAAATTTCAATCACTGACCTACGTCAAATATTCTTCATGTAAAACAGCGAAGATGTTGCAATACCCCTGCGCGCAAGAAGTCTCAAGTTGCAATACGACCACCTTGCGCCGGTGGTGAAACATATGTATGTAGGTAGCAACTAGCAAGATGTTAATTCACGGTTAATACAGTAAGCCACAAATGCCTACTGTAACCCGAGAATTACATCATATATAAATAACAAACAGCAAGTGAATCTGGTTCTTGCAAAATATTTGTATATATACAAACGCGACGAGTGCCGCGATTTGAATACCACTGATTATACTCGTTTACTACTCTTTTCTTTTACATTTTCCTACTCTGTATATACAAATTGTTCTAATTCTATGCATGGAAAAATGTTATACTTACTTCCCAGTACGGAAGATGTGCAATTTACTTCCGACTGTATTTTACTTCCGACTTAACACTTTGTGTACATAATGTTCACCTTATACAAAGTGTTAAGTCACGCATATTACATTCTTCAATCAAATCGCGGCACTCGTCGCGTTTGTATACATACAAATACTTTGCAAGAACCAGAATCACTTGCTGTTTGTTATTTATTTATGATGTAATTCTCGGGTTAGAGTAGGCATTTGTCGCTTACTGTATTAACCATGAATTAACATCTTGCTAGTTGCTACATACATACATATGTTTCACCACCGACGCAAGGTCGTCGTATTGCAACTTGAGACTTCTTGCGCGCAGGGGTATTGCGATATCTTCGCTGTTTTACATGAAGAATATTTGACGTAAATCTGTGATTGAAATTCTTCATGCAGCGAAAATGATGTAGTAGATAGGTATGTAGGTACAATGTTTTTAGTTATGCGTTGCAATAAATATGTTTTCTTCCTACATGATGTAGGTATGCATATGCATGTGCATTAAGTACACTTTCTTCCTACATGATGTAGGTATGTATATGCATGTGCATTAAGTATATGTATGTAACACTGATGTCTTTGGCGTGATAGACTCCTAACGGTTTTCCCTGCAGATCTTCAAGCTCGTATAAGGAGTTTCCTTTCCTGGCTCTAACCCGACACTTGACAAATTTTCGTCCCAGTTTAGCACTAGTCTGCTGTTGGAAGTTGCTTTGGGCAAAATTCCGTCTGAATACTTCTTGACCCACTTTGAAATTAACAGGCTTCGCTCTGAGATTGTAAGCTTTCGAACCCTGTTCAAACGCATAGTTTAAGTTCTACTGCACTCTCGCACGGATCAATCTCATTTTGTCTTCAGCATCTACTCTCAAAGGCTCATTAAGAGTCCCAAGACTCCTCAAGATGGAATAGGAGCTGCCATGTTCAATCATTTGCCGACCAAATAGTGTTCGATAAGGAGAGAAAAAGTTGTTTGGTGGAAAGGGCTCCTGAGGGAACTAGCTATCTGGCTCAGCTTCGCATCCAATTTTGTGTGCTCCTTCCGAATATATGCTCTAATCCCTGACAATAGAGACCTGTTTACTCGCTCTGAGGCATTTTCTTGCGGCGAGTAAACTGCCGTTCGCAAGTGCTTCAACCCATACTTGTCCAGCAATCTGGTAAACTGAGCCGAGCAAAACTTGTCTCCATTGTCAGAGACGATCGTTTCCGGGACTCCGAACACATGGAACACTTCCGTTTCGATGAATGGCACGCATTGAGTGTAGATGATTTTCTCCTAGACTTGAAAATCGGAAACTTTGAAAAGTGGTCAAGAACTATTAAGATGCAGACATTTCCATTCACTGACCGAGGATATGAACCCAGAAAATCAATATACAACTTTTGCCATGGTCGTTCTTTCACAGACTGGACTCTCATAGGTGGTCTCAGAATGGTATTGGGGCCTTGGTCTCTTTACACACGTCACAGGCGCCTACGCAGTTTCTGACATCAACTGTCATTCGTGGCCAGTACAAGTGTCTTCTCAGACGTTCCAGTGTTTTCCCTATACCACCGTGAGAAGCTAGTGGCGGATCAAGAGCTCTTGAAATAACGTCGGAGACAAGCCCTCGTGGAATCCAAAGCTTCCAAGCTTTTTCTTCCTGAATCGGGTCGCCTTTTCTCGGAACAGTCCAAATGTAAAGGAAGCCATCCCTGACGCAAAGATCTGGTAGTTTGCTAGAAGTCGTTTTAACTTTATACCTCAGTTCCTCATATTCCAACGAATTGAAATATGGCGAACGAAGCTCAACTTCCGGGCCTGAATCTTCGTTTGTGGACGTTTGTGAATGCGAGACAATGCATCAGGGACGATATTCAGGCTTCCTTTTCGGTGCTCAATTGTGAAGTCGAAACCCTGAAGTTCTATGAAGGGCCGGAGCTCCTGTACGCTCAAGATTGCAGCTAGGCATTCCTGCTCTGTGACAGTATAATTTCTTTGTGCTGAGTTCAACTCTTTCGAGACGTAGGCTATTGGCTTCTCGTGGCCATCGTTATCTAGTTGATTCAGCATCCCACCAATACCTTGTTGGCTCGCATCGCACTGTATAACCAACGGCTTGGTGAAATCTGGACTCACTAACAACGGAGCAAAGGTAAGCTTTTGTTTTAGTATCTACAGAGACGTCTGGGCTTCAGGTGTCCACTCGAACTGAATACGGTTCTTCAAGGTGTCAGTTATAGAGGCAGTTAAGTCAGCATAATTCCCATAGTCCCGACAATAAAGATGGAAAAAAGGTCAAAAATTGTGCATAATAATGATTTAAAACACTTTTATGATTAAGTAAAGACAGAACAGCAACCCTAACGTAAGACTTACCTTTCAGGTAATGACTGCTTTACTACTGATCATCTGCGCAATCGCTGTAGGCGCAGTAGGATCATTAAAAATCACCCCAATAAACTATCATCCAGGGATATACTTCGAAGAACTAGGTCGAGTCGAATTCTATTCTAGGGAATGGAAAGTTGTAGTTTTCTACGATTTGCAAAGTCTCTCTACTGCTCTCAAACACGCCACACAATACGTAGATAAAGTAAGTAACTACTGTTCTTCTTTAAAGGATGACCCAGATTTCTCCGTAATCTGCGACAGTACCGTGTCTGAACTACATCATCTAATGACGGATGTCACGCATAAGTACAATCTGCTTACAGGAAATTCCAGAAGTAAACGATCTCTCTTCGGCGCTATAGGCGTAGTCAGTAAAACCTTATTCGGAACTCTTAATGTGGCGGATGCTAAATATTATGATGGGCAAATTGACAAATTACATACAAATGAAAATCATCTTCTAAATTTAATTAAAAATCACACATTAATTATAGACACAACACAAAAGCAGGCAAGACTTCAATGAAGTTACTGTTCTATGATTTACGGAAGGTAATGAGTTCAACTCTCTAACTAAACAAATTAATGTATTGAAGAATGAAGAACGCAAGGAACTTTTACCTGTCGATAAACATAATATACATCATTATACATTGACGTATGTTACAGTTTTTGGTCTTATTTTATTGGTCCTGTACAAGATAATAAAAAAAAATTTCACGATACCCTGCAAAAGGAAAAATATAGAAATTAATGCTGTTGAAAGCAAAAAGGCCGAATGTACAGATTGTTTTAACCTGTACGTAAATCGTAAGCTAATTAAAAACTAGACCACCATACTATCTATCAGTAACGCAAGATTATTTGTGCAAAGCATTTTTTATCTACACGTATGTAAGTATAATTAAATGTAATAAAATTTCAAAAAAAAAAGAAAACAAAAATTATAATAATAGATTTAACAAAAATTTTGTAATGCAAAAATAGAATGCATATAAGTATAAAATTAAGTATCTAAGAATTGAAAAAAAAAGCAAAAAGAAACACATATTATGTAGTATGCATAATAATGTCAATATAATTTGTAAAAGCACTTAATCAAAAACAATAGGAGAAAAAGAACGAAAAAAAAATTTGTTAAATAAAACAACATATAATAGATTTAACAAAATTTTGTAATGCAAAAATGGAATGCATATAAGTATACAATTAGTTCATTTTATAAGAGTTAAAGAGCAATCATTTAGTCTCGTTTTTAAACCTTAATAAATTAGGAAATTAATTTTATTCATTCAAATTTAATTAAAAACCGTATACAAATCGAACTGATCCCAGAGACTAGAATACTGGCTAGTAATCTTACCGTTGTCAGACTCGTAAACTCAAGCATCCAATATGAGAGAAAATTCTCTCCACTCTTGCGTGTTCGCATTTTCTTTTTTCAAGGGGGATGGAGTGTGATGAACACACTTAAACCATACCTAAGTACGATGACCAGGCACATATGCTGTGGTGTAATGTAGATTACGGCATTTAGGTGGACAGTGTAGCGGTATGAAAAAAAATAGATATGTGTGCTTGTGTTTAATGCTATATTTATTGAATAATTCTTTTGCGAAACCCTCAAATTCATAAATTCACTACAATTTAATTCCGTTCATTAATTGCTCGATTGCATGTGTAGTTATTATGCCGTATTTTGGCATATTTTCAACTAAGTGCAATTTGTAGCCTTTTCTAAAGTTTTTACGCTTTATAAACTTATTTTTTTAAATCATTTTGAGCTTATTTTAACTTAACTATTTAACTATTTTGTTTCGTTGCATATATTCTTAAAATGCCAGATTTGACATGTGTTTAAGTTTATGCAAGAAACCTATTTAAATTATGCACTAATTAGTATCACACAATACTTATCTGAAATCCAAATCCAACGAAAAACTTTATGTCCCTTGCCAGCAACAATTGCACACCAATTTCCAGCATGTATAATATTGTACCTTAAATATGGCACTTTTCATTGTATGCTTAATTGCTGAAAATGAAATATATTTATTATCACTTGATCGGAAGCTAGAACTTGCATATATGATCGCTTTGATGAAACTGAGAGAGATCTTAGGGATTGCCTCCTTTTTATAGGCTTTAAGCGGCCATTTTGACATACGTTCCACAAGAAAAATGCAAATTAAGCATATTTTTCGACTTTGCTTGACTTGTATAATTATATCAAAATGTGCCAATTTCCTTCAACTAATTTATTTTAAATTATCCATGAATTTTCGTAATTTATTTTATTAAATATTTTAATTTTTCTGAAATTTATCAAGATGGCGGCTCCCCGCCATATTATGACAATTTCCACTGTGGAACGCAAATATTTCTCATTTTTCTTGCATCTCGTTTCCACTTCTTTCTCTTTCCCACTCATAATGGGAATTAATTTCACCTTTTTTGTTAAATTTCTAATTAACTGGTGAAATTCGCACCTTCTAAGCCTGCTCAATAGGTTGCGCGCCGTCGATTTCATCTAATTGACTTTCTCGCGAGTCAATTTGACAGTCGCGATAGCGGTGTTTTAGTTCGAAAGTGTCGGGTTTGTTTATGCAGTTTTTTCGGCAAATTATGGATTAATTATCCAGGTAAGTGTGTTTTATTATTTTCTAAGTGTTTAGTTTTAATTATGTGGCAGTTCCAGCATAAATAATTTGCAGGAAATATGTAAATTCTTATAAATTATTTATGCTGGAAACTGATTTGTGACATGTCAACAATGATGTAAATTGTTGATTTTTGTTAATTATACGTTTTGTGCTTAATGCAAATTCATGTAATTTGCATATGTAAACATATTTGCATAATTTGCAAATGTTTATTATGCAGAGAATATGAATTTTGCAAGAATTGGCAATATTTACATTTGCATGCAATTGTTGTTGTACTGCCAAGAAATTGGTTTCTTCGCAGTTTTGCATGTAATTTGCTTATTCTTGTAGTTTTTTGTATACTACTTTGTTTAATTCGTTGCTTCAAACTAATCTATATATAAAATTTTATTTTCAGACGCGTTCCTGACCTGGAGGATGTACCTGAAGAGGTGACTGGAGGAATCAGGAAGAAATTGAGGGAAGTATGAAATACTTAGCATATTTGTTTTTAATGTTTTTTTTATTTTATTTTAGCTGTGCTCAACATACTCCCCCCGTTGAATAGTTCGTTCAACCAATGCTCCTTTTATTTTGCTTATACCTCTTTTGTGGTGATGATGGAAGATCATTGTCCCATTCTTTAACACTCGTAGTCGAACCTGATACTTATCTGGGAGATTAATGGTTTTCTCCCTGTTTCGTCGCCGTTGTATTGCCTTGACATCGATGCGCTGTAGCACATATCGTGGCAAGTATATGTCGATGCCTTCTCGAGTGACGAAGCGTTGAAAGCTGTTAGCGGCTCTCATTTTAAACTCATTTATGTTTGCGGTTCGAAGCAGACTTGTTAAGGCCGAGATTCTACCGCCATTAACCACTGCTGTTTGTTCCGGATGCGGATCAGTAAATGGAGTCGGACCAGTGAACGTGGGTTCTGCCGTAATTGCAGCTCTTGGTGCTGGAGGATTCCTGCTTCCGCTTGCCGTGGCTCTGTAAGTTGATTCCTCACCGGTTGCTGGTGGATTTCTGCTCCCTGATGGCATCAATTCGTGGGCCAACTCTTGTTGAGGCATGCCAAATACATCGCAGCGAGGGTCGCGTAGCATCCTGAGTTCAGGACTTCCTGGAGGGCTAAATTGGATGTCCTCTAAAATATACAGCGTATCCTCTTGCTCATATGTGGATGACATCTGAAATAGTAACTTGTTAGTATAGTGTAACAAAAATGATGATGACCCTCCGCCAGCAATGTGACACTTCTGGACAGACACATGACGACACTAATAACAGGCAGTTAGTCTTATGCTAGTGGTAGAGGACTAATTTTAGCGATTGGTCGTAAGAAACTACCATTTCGCGTTTTAACAAGGACAACATCTCCATCATGCATGTTCGGTTGCCTTGTGTACCATTTGGGTCTGTTCTGCAATTGGTTAAGGTAGTCCTTTGACCACTTATCCCAACATTTTTTATTCAATTGTTGAATGTACTGCCAACTTTTGGACAATTCTACAGGTTCATTTGTATAATCAGGTTCTGGAATCGCGTTTAGTGCTTGGCTATTTAAGAAATGTCCAGGTGTAAGGCTAAATAACTCCGCTGGATCATTTCTAACATAGCATAGTGGCCTAGAGTTTAAACACGCTTCGACCTGAGCTAATAGGGTTGCATACTCTTCAAAGGTACATTTGGAGTATTGTAGTGTTCTTCGAAGATGATATTTTACTGACTTTACTCCCGCTTCCCAGATTCCTCCGAAATGCGGAGAGGCTGGAGGGTTAAAGTGCCAGTTGATTTGCCTGGAGGACAAATATTTTTCTGCTTCTGGTGTTGAGGCATGAATGGCTTGTCGTAAATCCTTTTCCAGAAGTGATTTTCCACCAATGAAGTTGGTGCCACAATCTGAATATATGTCAGTGCACAATCCTCTTCTAGCTACAAATCTCTTTAATGCTGCGAGGAATGCTTCAGATGTGAGATCTGACACCAATTCTAAATGTACAGCTTTTGTGGCCCTACAAACAAAGATACAGAAACATGCCTTTTGTGACTTGGCGTTGCGTAACTTTGAGCTTCTTATTGTTACAGGTCCGGCATAATCGATTCCCACTTTAGTAAATGGCTTCGTTTCATTTACTCGCGGGGTTGGTAAATTTCCCATCAACTGGCTTCTAGTCGTAGTGCGATATTTGAAACATGTAATGCACTTATGTAATCGACTGGTAATGCAACGTTTAGCATCCAATATCCAGAATCGATTTCGACTAGTGCTGAGAACCAATGAGGGACCGCCATGTAGAGTTTCTACATGTAATTTGTCGATTAATATTAATGTGACATGATGATCACGTGGTAAGATGACTGGGTGTTTCCTATTGCATGGAATTGAGGCATTATCGAGTCTACCACCCACTCGTAACATTCCATTGTCGTCCATAAAAGGATTAAGTTTAATCAACTTGCTATTCTGTGACAACGGATTCTTGTTCAATATAATTTTGTACTCATCTGCGAACGCAGTTTGTTGTACCAGTTTAAATATTGTTAGTTCTGCCTGGCTCCATTCGAGCGAATCGATATACTGTGAGCGTTTATTATGAGCTTGCCGACAATTGTATATGAATCGTTGCATCATAGCTACTATGCGAACGAGGCGAGTATATAATGAATATCGTAGAAGGAACTGGTCATCTACTTTTGCTACAACATTTATCGCAATAGGTTCTTTAGCCTCCAGATTGGTTTGTTCCGAAATATCCTTTAATTTTGGCCATGCATCTTGTTCCACCGATAGCCATGATGGGCCGTGCCACCATAGTTGATTATTTATTAAATTCGCAGCAGGCACTCCTCTTGAGGCCATATCCGCAGGATTATGATTCGTTGACACATGGCGCCATTGCTCAAAGCGTACGATGTCCTGAATCTCTACTACACGATTTGCAACGTACGTTTTCCATCGTGATGGATGTTCCTTTATTCATTGCAGGACAATCGTGGAATCTGTCCAAGCAAAAACTGGAACCTGTTGTAAGCGCATGTCCTTCATTGTAGCTTGAAGCAGTCTTGCTAATAATAGAGCTCCATTTAGCTCCAAAGGTGGTATGGTCGTTGGCTTTATGGGAGCTACCCTGGTTTTGGCAGTAAAACAGTCGTAAACATGCCATTCTTATCTCCTACACGTAGATAGACTACTGCAGTGAATGCCTTTGTTGATGCATCACAGAAGCCATGTATTTGGATATGTGCATTTGATGAAGAGTTAATCCATCTAGGAATTTGTAAGTTGTCGATAGACTTCAAATTATTTTTGAAACTATCCCATTGATGTTCAATGGCTTCGGAAACCTTATTGTCCCATGCGCATCCCGTCACCCACAATGATTGCATAAGCACCTTTGCTGTAATTACAACTGGTGCTAACTAACCCAAAGGATCGTACAGTGATGCAATATCTGACAAAATGGTTCGTTTGGTTACCTTGGTATGCGTTTTCCAAGGTTTGGTCAAGAACGAAAATTTATCTGATTTAGGATGCCAATGAATTCCTAACGGTTTTACAGATTCCGTGTCCGAAATCATTAACGTATCCTTGAATTCGCGCTGTGCTGGGGCAAGATGTTTCAACAAGTACGAATTGTTACTTGTCCGTTTCCTCAGATTGAATCCTCCCGCTTTCAACATGCTAATTAGGTCATCTAATAGATCCTTCGCATCTTCTATGCTCTCAGCTCCTATGGCTGTGACCTAGAGGCCATCTTTGTTGTTCATCACATGCTAGTTGTTGAAGCGTCTGAATGGCGCAGAAAACGTTCCAAAGGTCACCGTATTCAACTGAAAATCTTGGATCTCCTTAGTTTTAGGATGTCTCCAAATGATTCGCTGAAAGGTACGATGATCCGGAAGCATGGTTATCATACGGTACATCTTTTCAATGTCCGCGTTCATAGGAATCTTGTATTTACGCCAGTTGAGCTACGTGGCGAATAATTTAGGTTGTAAAACTGATCCCTTTAATAGAAACTCATTGAGTGAGTTGCCATTTAACATTTTCGTTGAAGCGTCAAATACTACTCTCACCTTTGTTGTCGTGCTTTCTTTGACAACTGCATGGTGAGGTATGTAGTAGTGTGGCTCGTTGCTGTTGGGTGGAGGTATTTCCTCCATGCGACCCAACTCGAGATATTCATCTAAACATCTCTCATATTCGGACTTCAAAGCTTGATTCCTTTCAAGTTGACGTTCCCTGAAAGCGTTTAATTGCTTGTTGTCTTGATTGCCCTAGGTCAGGCACTTCATCATTCACAAATGGTCATTTAACTTGATAAGTCCCATTGTGAAGACGTTGATGGGTGAGTTGATATCTGTGTTGACATTCTCTGTCTTCTTTGTTGAGAATCGGATTTGTGGGAAACTCTTCTGTTTCCCAAAACATTTTAAGTTGTTCAGCTAAGTCCTCAGTTGTGACGGTAAACGCTGAGGTATTGCTTTCTACAACCTTTGCTGTTGACCCTAGTAAGATCCAACCAAATATTGTCTTAATGGCTGTAGGGGTAGTAGTAGATCCTTGTTTAATGCCGTTTAAGACTATCTGAGCATAAACTCTTTCTCCCAGTAAAGCATCTACCTTTCCAGGCTTCCAAAATGTGGGATCAACTAGTGGCAGTTTATTGAGATGTAAACATTCCCTTTTAGAGATTATTCTAAGGGGTAAAGGACCTGTGATTTTGTTCAATATTAGAAAATTTTCTTCTAATATTCTTGTAGACTTCGCTTTTCGTGATCGAAGTGTAAGTGTGGTTTGCTGCTTTGAGATTGCTGTATGGCTAGTGTTTAAACCAGTAATTGATACTGCAGTTGGGCTGCGACATGCTACCAGTTTCCTGCAGGCTTCCTCTGTAATAAAGGATGATTGCGAGCCACTATCTGTGAGACATCGTAGAATATGTGAGTTCCCGCTTTTTGTTTGTGCCACTACTAACGCTGTTGATAGCAGGGCATTATGGTCCTCTCTAGTTACAAAGTTTTGACTAGTGTTTAAGTCGTCAGGGTTGTTCACTGACTGTAACCGTGGAGAGCGTTTATGAATAGTATTGCTAGCTTGATTGACTTGACTTGAGTTCGAGCTAACGTTGTTAGTATTTGTCCTATGCTCAGTTCCGACAGCTGCATGATTGGGTTTGTCCCTGTTGTGTTCTTCATGCAGGGTGCTATGATGCTTTTTGTTGCATCTTTGACAGCTATATTTGCTAGTGCAATTGTTGACATGATGCAACCCTAAACAATTGGTACAACGGCTTGATGCCTTGATTATTTGGTATCTGGATGGTATATCCATCCTACGATAGTTTGGGCATCTTTGTAAAAATTGACTTGCATTGCATGCGGGGCATTTGATTCCCTTTGTAATATGGTATGATTTGGTTGTATCGGATGTGCAGCTTGATTTGGATTGTGTGGACTTAATTAAACTATCTGCTAAAGACTCTAATATTCTGAAACGCGTACTTAAAAACTGCTTAAATGACTTGAATGTTGCGAGTTCTTGTGTACCTCCCTGCTCTTCTTCCAACAGTTTCAGGGTAATGAAAGCTAATTTCTGTACTAACAGATGTATTAGAAGTACATCGTGGGATCAACTTCTAAACTTTGTAATTGTTGAATACATTCGTCTGTTGTATCAATTATTGATTTGAGTCCTTTAGCAGACTCTGAATTTAGTTTGGCTTGGTTTACTAAGACTTTTAATTGATGATTAACTAAAATTCGCTTGTTCTCATTTCTAGCCTTCAACTTGTTCCATGCTGGCATGTAATCTTCATTTGTTACTGGGGTGTGCCGCAACAATTTCTCAGCATCACGCACTAAACAAGATTTCAGATGATGCAGCTTTTGAACTGGTGTTAGCTTTGTATTGTCATGAACAAGAGAAATGAATAGATCATGAAATGATCGCCATAAATCGTAGTTGCCGTTATACTTGGGCAACTGAATGCGCGGAAGGAACGATTCCTGTTGAACAACAGTTGTCGAATGAATTGGTACTTGTCCCGAGCTTGATGCTTCAGTAGCTGGGACGAATTTCCGCAATCCTTCTACTAATTCTCCCATATATTCGGAATATTTTAACTCTGTTGAGCTATGATTATCTGGGGCTAAATACTCATGTTGCTTTTCATCAGAACTTTCTAAGAAAGCCTGATTTACTGCCATATCTGTATCACTATATACTTCCCATAGTTTCTTCAAATCTGTCATTTTAGTCTCATAAAAGCCTTGTGTTCGTTTTCTTTCCATTTTCGATTAACCTTTCAATTCGCGCACGCAATATGCTTTCCGTAAGGATTAGTTTATCTACTGAATCCATGTTGATTTATATTCTACTATTATAGTTAAATAACCGTGTGGGTTAAATGATGAAAATAATTGAAGGAAGCAATTTAATGCCACGTGTGGGATAAATAGAAAATTTAGTCGAAGAACGTAAACGGCATCCATTTATGACAAATTGACGTGAAAAATATTTAAATAAATTTTTGTTCCTAATTCTAATTAATTTAATTAACCAACTATTTATTAAGAGTTACTGACATGTCAGTTCAGCAATTAATTATTTATCGTGATTTACTGACATGTAAGTTCAGCAATTATAACAGAAATTTCGATAATATTCGAGCTGCCTCGTCTGGGCACCCTGAAGTTTTACGTCTAAGCACGTTTATAAATTATTTTTTGTAGTTTTTAATGACAACTGCCACGTCTAAGCACAGTTATAACTTAATTTTCGATGGTTTTTAACTCGAAAAAATAATTTTTAAAAAACTGTTGATCACTAAATTGAGTGTACTAGAATTATTCGCAATCACAACAGTAAACAGGCACGCACACAATCCTGGATGGAACCACCATTAAATGTGGTGTAATGTAGCTGCAATCGATAACAACAGGTAGATTACGGCATTTAGGTGGACAGTGTAGCGGTATGAAAAAAAATTAGATATGTGTGATTGTGTTTAATGCTATATTTATTGAATAAATCTTTTGCGAAACACTCAAATTAATAAATTCACTACAATTTAATTCTTTTCATTAATTGCTCGATTGCATGTGTAGTTATTATGCCGTATTTTGGCATATTTTCAACTAAGTGCAATTTGTAGCCTTTTCTAAAGTTTTTACGCTTTATAAACTGTTTTTTTAATTTACTTTGAGCTTATTTTAACTTAACTACTTAACTATTTTGTTTCGTTGCATATATTCTTAAAATGCCAGATTTGAGATGTGTTTAAGTTTATGCAAGAAACCTATTTAAATTATGCACTAATTAGTATCACACAATACTTATCTGAAATCCAAATCCAACGAAAAACTTTATGTCCCTTGCCAGCACCAATTGCACACCAATTTCCAGCATGTACATATAATATTGTACCTTAAATATGACACTTTTTATTGTATGCTTAATTGCTGAAAATGAAAAATATTGATTATCACTTGATCGGATGCTAGAACTTGCATATATGATCGCTTTGATGAAACTGAGAGAAATCTTAGGGATTGCCTCCTTTTTATAGGCTTTAAGCGGCCATTTTGACATACGTTCCACAAGAAAAATGCAAATTAAGCATATTTTTCGACTTTGCTTGACTTGTATAATTATGTCAAAATGTGCCAATTTCCTTCAACTAATTTATTTTAAATTATCCATGAATTTTCGTAATTTATTTTCTTAAATATTTTAATTTTTCTGAAATTTATCAAGATGGCGGCTCCCCGCCATATTATGACAATTTCCACTGTGGAACGCAAATATTTCTCATTTTTCTTGCATCTCGTTTCCACTTCTTTCTCTTTCCCACTCATTATGGGAATTAATTTCACCTTTTTTGTTAAATTTCTAATTAACTGGTGAAATTCGCACCTTCTAAGCCTGCTCAATAGGTTGCGCGCCGTCGATTTCATCTAATTGACTTTCTCGCGAGTCAATTTGACAGTCGCGATAGCGGTGTTTTAGTTCGAAAGTGTCGGGTTTGTTTATGCAGTTTTTCGGCAAATTATGGATTAATTATCCAGGTAAGTGTGTTTTATTATTTTCTAAGTGTTTAGTTTTAATTATGTGTCAGTTCCAGCATAAATAATTTGCAGGAAATATGTAAATTCTTATAAATTATATATGCTGGAAACTGATTTGTGACATGTCAACAATGATGTAAATTGTTGATTTTTGTTAATTATACGCTTTGTGCCTAATGCAAATTCATGTAATGTGCATATGTAAACATATTTGCATAATTTGCAAATGTTTATTATGCAGAGAATATGAATTTTGCAAGAATTGGCAATATTTACATTTGCATGCAATTGTTGTTGTACTGCCAAGAAAATGGTTTCTTGGCAGTTTTACATGTAATTTGCTTATTCTTGTAGTTTTTTGTATACTACTTTGTTTTATTGGTTGCTTCAAACTAATCTATATATATAATGTTATTTTCAGACACGTTCCTGACCTGGAGGATGTACCTGAAGAGGTGACTGGAGGAATCAGGAAGAAATTGAGGGAAGTATGAAATACTTAGCATATTTGTTTCTAATGTTTTTTTTTTTATTTTAGCTGTTGTCAACATATACCTAAGTATGATGACCATGCACTTATTAATTTGAAGTGCCCACAAAATTTATATCTTAACGTTTCACATGAACACATAAAACTTGCATTTTATGTCCAGCTTTCAAAAGAATTATCTTTCACGACAAATGCCATTCGTGATAATGTAAACAAAAAATCTCTTAGGAATAAACAGTTTTACAATTTTACTTGTTCATTCCTAATCAATGTATCAGGTTACATCCGTTGTATCGTGCTAATGACACGAACAAGACCCCGACCATGGCAATATTTTGCTAAGAATGCGAGATTTGGAGATAATTCAAGATTCGAGACTGGCAATGGGGATTACTTGCGGTGAGTTGGAAGTAATATCTGGTACCAGTCGGTTCGCGTACGCATTTTGTCCCGGAATTTAAAAAAAGTCGTTTGAGTTTTAATAGTTTTAAAAAGTACGGAATAATAATAATAAAAATTTTAAAATTGAAGTGAAAGTGAATTTTCTTTATTTCTTCTCGAAAATCCAACTCCTCCTAGCTGGCTCTTCTCCAAGGAAACCACGGCCAGCAGGATTGTAACAGAGCCGAAAGAAAGGAAAAGCTGTTTAGTAGCTTCTAGACGCTGTTGATCTAGACTGGAAAGAACATGGCGGTCGGTGTCAGGAGTAGCTAGTAAACTTGGTTTCACTTCTGCAACTATACCTGGGACATCTGGAGCCAACCCAAATAGACGCCACAAGTCTATTCCTAGATATAGTGCCTGTGTGAGCCCAGGAACCACGTAAAACGCACGTTTTTGGTCTTACCACGGAAAGTCATGTCCAAGTTCACATGACCATGCACAGTCGTCATGGCACCATTCGCTACTTGTACCTGTGTCCAATACCTCTTCCATTCAACCTCTGCTTCCGCAAGCTTCTCTAGAGCTCCATTGCCTAGAATACTGACAGTGGCACCATTATCAAGTAATCCAGTCTCAGTTCACCCGAGCAGCTTCACTTCAACATACGGTCGAATGTCGTCTGGCATCGACACGGAAATCTGTGCCAGTTTTTTTCTTTCCAGTCTCATCCGTCGACAGTATTCCCGCCAACGAACGGTAGATCTTTTCTTTCTTGGTCTAATATCCAGGTCAGCATACATAATGTCAGTTAACTCCACTACTGAGGAGAAGATTCGGTCCCTTACTGCATTATAATTCTGCATACGCGTGTGATACGGCTTCAGCGGATGTAAAACAGGCTCAGCCCACTCGTCATAACAGAGCTTGGTGGCCGTTTTAATACAGAAATTCCATGAGACCAAATCTCCTGCTCAGTAGCCTTGTCAGCTAAAGGTGCTGTCGGTGTTATCGGGACATCGAAAATTAAAGACTCTTCCAAAGAAGTGTCTAATAGTGTCATGGGCACCCCAGAAGTGAAAATTGGAGCTTGAAGATCGGCGGAGAAGTCTATCAGGTTCTCCGTCTCTATCAGCGCAGTATTTGTACTATCAGGGGGTTTACTAATATCATCAGAATCACTGAATGATATCAGTGGACAATTCAGGGATTCGTCGTTAAGGTCTGCTGATGGAGCGGACCTTCCTCCTTGTTCAAGGCATGAACTGGAGTGTTCGTTGCAGTTGGTGTTCGTGACGTTGACACTGGTCGAGAGAAGGTGGTCGTATTCCCGGCCCGTTTCAGGTTTTGCTGTCTACAATGACTGCAGTCAGGCTTGAAGATATTTTTGCGTCCGCATCCATAGCAGAACACGGCTTGTCTTTCCTGCCGGCAGTCTTGGTAAAAGTGACCGGGCTGGTCACAATTCCAACAGCTAACGTTCTGAGATGTTGTTAGGGCAGATAGTAGGACGGCTTCCTCACTGCGTTGAGGTTAGCTGTGCTGTTCGGCATCTGTTGGATGGCAATCATCTACCTCGCTGACTCTTGGACTGCGATAGGCATTCCAGCTGCACGCTGTCGCGATTCGCTGCTGTGTAGCCTGTATTTGAGCCACGAGACTCTGTAGTTGGTGGATGGTATTAGTGGGATGTAAACAAATTTTCTGCTGAATGTCTGGAAGCAGATTAACCTTCACGATTTCTAGAAACTCTCCGTCCGCCAAAGGACTTTGCAGTTGATCGCGCAGATGTACCAGGTGTTGATGGTACGTGGCAAATGACTCCCCTGCTTTCTGTTTCCTCAGCATCAGTTGGACTTTGACCTTTAGTTCATTCTTCGGTACTCCCCATTCAGCTAAAAGAGCTGCCTTTACATACTCCCACGAAGGCGTGTAGTTCCGCCTCACGAGAGACCAGAACCAGTCCATCGCTGGACCAGAAAGCAAGGTTGTCATGTGCCGTACTAGGAGATCAAAATCTCCGTCTAAGGCCGAGTAAGTCAATGCTTCCACTCTAAACACGAATTCGTCGACAGTAAGTCGAGAGCTGTCGCCACTATAGGATATACTCCATCTCCGGATGACGGGATGCGATGAGATGGAGCTGGCGGAGGCTGGTTAAAATTCGGTCTAAGCTGACCACTAGGCTGACCAAGAGGTGATGACGATCTGTTAAACGAATGCCTATGCGTGTCGTTGAAATCGTGCGGCGGTATCGGTTCACCCATAGAAGGAGGTGGCCGTGAAAAATCAACTGGTGGAATTGCAGCTGATATTTGCTGCCTAACGCTAGTAAGATATTTAAGCTCTGCTCAAGGCCTACGCAAACCAAGTCCTGCAGCTGTATGCGCAGACCTGCCAGGAGGGCTTCAGTCGCTGCTGAGTTCTGTCCAATGCCAGAAGGCAGTGGGCTATTTCGTCGCGAGTTAGAATGGGAAAAGGTCGTGGAATGCGGATTTGACATTCCAGGTGATAGAGATCTTCGGCTAGCTGGTGGCATAGTCAATGGGGGTGGAAACTCAAATGTCGGTGCGGGCTGATTACGCTTGTTATTGACAGGTTTCGTCTTTGTTTTCTTTGAAACGGCTCCCATATATTCGGTAAAATCATATTGGGTAAGGTGAAGCCGACAGTTTGGACAATTTGCCTGTTCGCCTATCCACGTGCACAAACATGCTTTGTAGAACACGTGTCCACATACAGTCTTAACAGGCTTTCGTTCGAATGACCAGTCTCTATCTTGACAGATAGAGCACTGTTCAGGCAACCTATTTACACTGTCTGTCGTGGAACGGGGTGTTCTCACGGTCCGCACCATGATGCAATCTTTCAATCGTACAGTCAAGATTTAAAAACTATTCCAAGGGTTTGGAAGGAATGCCAAGAAGTTCAAAAAAGAAAAAAAAATCGAATGTTCGAAGAATCAGCTAAGTCTTCAAAGATCGAGTTACCAGGAAGAACAATTTAAAATTTCAAAAAAAAATTCCAAAAGTTCGAGCAAACAAATTCAAAAATCACCAAGAGTCTGGAGGAATTCTAGTCGTAGTTACCAAAGTTTCAAATATTCTTAAAGAGATACGAAATTTCAAGACTGGGAGTACTCTAACCTCAGAATTCACTACGGGTACTACCACAGTCGCGCAGTAAGAAAAAAATATAAATGCTAGCTGTATTTGAAAAAGATATAAATGCTAACTGTATTTGAAAAACTACAAAAATCTTAGCTCAAACGTTAAAAAAATATCCACAAGAAAGAAATTCATAACATTTCTCCCTCACTCTCCAAGAGCTAACCCTCCAAACATAAAAGTCTCTAGGCCACTCTCTCTAATCAGGTCAGAAGTGGAATGCAAGCAAGCGACGTGAATGTGTGCATGAAAAATGTTTGAGTTCTCACAGAAATCTGGGAAGAGTCGGGTTGAAGAAGCTAGGGACTGAAAATGATACTAGAGATTCTTCAGCCAGGCAGTTAGCAGTATGCCAACTCATGTTTACTGAAGGTCTCCAGCATCACTTCCATCATCCAACAACTCTTTTTTTCCTCTTCACCACCTGATAGTCATATCCAGCTAACCTTCCAACTGAGTCATGAATCCGGTCAACTAGTTAGCTGAAAGCCAAAAAGCCGTCTCACAGATTCACGACTCTGTCCAGCCAGTTGGCCAACAGAGACATGTCTCCGCAAGAACACAGTCAAAAAAAATTTTGGTGAGGCCACCTACCATTTCCATGGCAGAAGGCCAGCGGGAAAGATCATTCAAACAAAATTCAAAAATTCAAAAACTAGACACCTGTTCAGACTCGAGGCTTGACCAAAGTCAAACCTAGAGTCGAACTTCAATTCAAAAACTTTCAAAACCTTTAAAACGTTACGTTACTTTACTTTACTCAATCAACTTACAAAAATCAAAATATCGAAACTTTCAAAAACTTTACTTTACTTTACAAAAATTCAAAAATCAAAATAGCAAAAACTTTCATAAACTTTAAAGTTTACTCTACAGAAAAATCCACTGGAAATGAGACTTGAGGTCGGTCAATTAGCAAAGTGCCAAATGACCATCTGGTTCTAAGTCTCAGCCCCGAGTAAAGGTCATACTTAGACCACCGAAGTCTAACGGAGGTGGCCCACGTTGGGCGCCATTTTTGTTATGGAACTATGTTGAGTGATTGGCTTGGACGTGAAGTCCAGACTGCCAGCATGAGCTGACAGATCACTCGGCGGACAGCGTTGACTGCAGGGCGGCACGCTAGCTCGCCTCGGCTATTGGCGGAGAGGGTGGGGAGGTTCCACGAAAACCCTGCCGCTGCCGCCTGCCATTATCAAAAAAAAAATCGTGTCTATTTACCAAAACGCCGGCACACATTCAATCCTGAAGGGACCTTTACGTCACTTCCCTACATCCACATTGAAGGCGCAGATGGTATGCCTTCACTGCATGCCCCAACCACCCAACTGACTCTGAGGGCAGATATTTTCAGAGTACCTTTTAGACGACCTTCATGTGATAGGGCTCCGGGATAGTGAAGGAGAAATACCAAAAGCTTACATTTCCATCACGTTATAAACAAAACTTTATTAAATAACTTTTCCGTTGTTCGTGTTGAAAGAGACTTTCCTTCCATCTTTCTTTGTTGCGTCTAATTCCTCCCAGGCTTATCGTTGTGCACGTTGAGTTGCTTGGAGTAGCAGTATATGTTCGGTTCCTAGCGAAGCTATGGAGTAGCTTGTAGAAGCTCAGCTCCTATTAAAGATCTGGAGTAGCTTGTTGAAGCTCAGCTCCTATTGAAGATCTGGAGTAGCTTGTTGAAGCTCAGCTCCTATTGAAGATCTGGAGTAGCTTGTTGAAGCTCAGCTCCTAAATGAAAATAATCTTCGCTTGATTAACACTGGTTATGCTCGTATTGGAGTAGCTTGTTGAAGCTCAGCTCCTAAATAATTTACGACTGGATACTAGTGAATTTACTTTTTTACTGAACATTTCTTTTACATTTTCTTACTCTATATATACAAATTGTTCTTATTCTATCTATTGTATATACATGGAAAATGTCATACTTACTTTCCAGTACGGAAGATGTGCAATTTATTTCCGACTGTATTTTACTTCCGACTTAACACTTTGTGTACATAATGTTCACCTTGTACAAAGTGTTAACTCACGCATATTACATTCTTCAATTAAATCGCGGCACTCGTCGCGTTTGTATACATACAAATATTTTGCAAGAACCAGAATCACTTGCTGTTTGTTGTTAATTTATGATGTAATTCTCGAGTTACAGTAGGCATTTGTGGCTTACTGTATTAACCGTGAATTAACATCTTGCTAGTTGCTACCTGCATACATATGTTTGACCACCGGCGCAAGGTCGTCGTATTGCAACTTGAGACTTCTTGCGCGCAGGAATATTACGACATCTTCGCTGTTTTACATGAAGAATATTTGACGTAGGTCAGTGATTGAAATTCTTCATGCAGCGAAAATGATGTAGTAGATAGGTATATAGGCACAATGTTGTTAGTTATGCGTTGCAATAAATATGTTTTCTTCCTACATGATGTAGGTATGTATACGCATGTGCATTAAGTATGCTTTCTTCCTACATAATGTAGGTATGTACATATATGCATGTGCTTTAAGTATACTTTCTTCCTACATGATGTAGGTATGTATATGCATGTGCTTCTTACTACATGATGTAGGTATATGGATATGCATGTGCTTTAAGCATATGTATGTAACAAATCTCCAACTTTTTTAAAAAAATGTGTGCGCCGGGACTGGTATGTGGATATTGTAGTTACTAAAGGAAGCATACTTATTTATGTGTACATTAATTTGAGTTGGTTGACAATAGTTTTTTTTTAACATAGTTGGTATTTAATTAACTATACTAATGGTGCATTTAGATTTCATACGTACATCTAGGTATATAAAGTTTTAACATTATAGTTTCGCAAGTACATAGGTCTATTTGTTGACACTGGTTTGTTTTGTATTTCTTATTTAAGTTTTATTATATACATATATATTTTCCATTTGGAACTAGTGTCCATTTACAGTATGTATATATGTACACATTTTGTTTTTTTTTTGTTTTTTTTGAACTAATCTAGATTTAAACTTGAGCTAAAAGTTATATAGGTAGTGTCAATAGTACATCTTATTTCTATAAGGTTTAATTATATGTTAATACATTTATAAATATGTATATCTCTAGGTTTGCTCTTGATAAAGTTAGAAATTAGTCTGGTTATACATTTGAAAATATGCATGTGTGCAGGTTTATTCTTGATATACATTAGAGATTAGCCTTGCTATACCTTTGTAATATGTATGTATGCAGGTTTATTCTTGATCTAACGTTAGAGATTAGCCTGGCTATACATTTGTAATATGCATGTGTGCAGGTTTATTAAGGATATATATTAGAGATTAGCCTGGCTATACATTTGTAATATGTATGTGTGCAGGTTTATTCTTAATATATATTAGAGATTAGCCTGGCTATACATTTGTAATATGTATGTGTGCAGGTTTATTAAGGATATATGTATATATATTTTTGAATTTACATCTTAAAGTCAGATATTTCTTGTTATTTTGTACTATCTAAAAAAAAAACTTAGCTAACTCTTAAAGACAGATAATTCTAGTTATTTTGTACTATCTAGAAGGTTATGTTGAGAATTTATTTAAACTTAAAGACAGTTAATTCTAGTTATTTTGTATTATTTGCAATTTGTATTGAAAACTTAGTTAAACCACCTGTACATGGCGGGTGCGTGACATTGAATCTGGCTCTGCACGACTTAAAGAAGGTGGAAGTGGAGGTGGGGGTGGTATTGGTAAATTTTGCCGGCTATTTGCCTGTGGAGGCTCGGCAGATTGGTGTTTGATTGCGTCCTTTAATTCTGAACGAATAGTTTGATAGATAGCTCTTCCTTTGTTTGTTGTTGTTGGAGGCATAAATAAACCTACATCGGCACGAGGGGGTAGGAGTATCAAATTACGTAGGGAGATGTATTATTTTAAAATGAGAGCTAATCTTGCCTCAACCGAAGAGGAGAAGCAGAAATTTGAGAGGCTGGCATCGGATAATTTAAGGCATATAAATGCCAATAAGAGAAGAAGAAGTTCAAAATGATATGGTGCATAATGTGGTATTCTGTTAGATTTACTCAATAAAAATCCCATTATCAGATTTTTTTTTGTGTGTTTTTTGTGTGATTTTTTTTCCTCCCCTTTTTTTTGTGTGTTCTTACTGAATGGATATGTTGGGTTGCCTTTTATTCTTGACTAAGAATTGTTGCCTCGTTTTTCTGTCTCTTTTTGTTTTTTTTTTAATTTAGCCGTTATTCGTGAAATGGCTTCAGCCTGTTATTATGTACTGTTACTCTTCGTTTACCGATTTGAATAACAGTATTAACAGAGTTAAAAACTTGTACCACGAGATATGGACCTAGCTATATCTGGGAAAGTTTGTGTTTTTTAGCTGGATTTTTTAATAGGACTTTATCTCCTGGTCTGAATGTTACAGGACGCGCGTGCTTATCGTAGTGTTGTTTTGACTTTTCCTTGGCGTTAAGTAGATTTTTTCGGGCGATATCATATGTTTTCTGTGATTTGTGTTTCAGAAGGTTATAGTAACTTTCGTGATTGTATATTGGCTCTGGCTCTCTTCTTATATTTGTGGGTACATCCGCTGTAAGTCCAAATAGACAGTCCATTGGGGTGAGCTTAGTGCCTTCATGTGGACTATTATTATATACGAAAGCCGCGGTTCTCAGGCATCGATCCCAAGCCTTTGGATTTTCGGATACAATGGCTCTTAGATACTCCACAAATGGTCTGTGGGTTCGTTCAAGTGCACCGTTGGATTGTGGGTGATAAGCGGATGTTTGTAGTTTTTCAATTTTTAAGAGCTTGCAAACTCGTTTGAAGAGATCGCTTAAGAAATTAGAGCCCTGATCAGTTACTAATTTTTTAGGAATACGGTAACGAGTGATTATCTCGTCAAAAAATATTCCTGCTACTGTTTCCGCTTCGCCATTTGGAAAGGCATAAGAATCTACGAATTTCGTTAGATTGTCTTGGAAAGTCAAAATGTACTTATTTCCCGAATGGGTTTCTTCAAGAGGTCCTACGATATCCAAATATACTTTTCCGAATGGCATTAGGGTAGTATCTGTTATGACCATTGGCATGCGATACTCTGGACTTGCCTTCATTTTCTGACATTTAGTACATTTTCGAATATATTTGCTGATGGAACTGAACACATTTCTCCACTTATATTTTCTCTTTATTCTTTTGTAAGTTTTAATGACTCCTTGGTGACCACCAAATGCAGAATCATGGTAGTCCCTTAAAATTATTTGAATTTCTTCAGGGTCTGAAATAATTTCAGGTGATTTATTTTGAGAAATTCAATAAATGATTGTTCGAAGGTAAGTTGCCTAGCTCAGATGTCTGTTTTCAGACTGGCTGCTTTTAGTTGAATCGGTTTCAACTGAGTTGTTTTTGGAGTGCTTTAATTGCTTTTGAATTCTTTGAGGAGTTTTCTGGTATTGAATTACTTCCTCCAACTTATTTTCTGCCTCTTTTGATTGAGCTCTAGTGACAACATGGCAAATGTGCTGGTTTGGAAATTGATGGTTGCGGGGAATTACAATCGTCTATGTCAGAATCGGCTCGGTGGGGTACCTGAGCTTCCACAATGAACGAATTGCGGTTAGCTTGGTTTAATTTGGTAGGTATTCGACTAAGCGCGTCTGCATTAGTGTTATATTTTCCAGCCTTATATTCAATTTTGTAGTCAAACTCTGAGAGTTTATGGTGAAATCTGACTAATCTTGTAGTTGAGTCTTTCACATTGAATACGCCTTTCAGGGGCTTGTGATATGTGTAGACCGTGAACGTTCTGCCCTGTAAATAACACCTGAAGTTCCTGGCGGCCCATACAATAGCGATTAACTCTTTTTCTATTGTGGAATATTTTTGTTCCGCCTTATTTAAACTTCTACTTGCATACGCTATTGGCTTGTCCTTGCCTACTTCCCCTTGGATAAGACAGCTCCCAATGCTTCGTTGCTAGCATCTGTTGTTAAATTAAAGGGTTCAGTAAAATCAGGATATGTGAGAAGGGGAGGATTTACCAGCGACTTTTTAATTTCCTCGAAAGAGTCTTGGCACTTTGGTGTCCAAGAAAATTTAACATCTTTGCGTAACAGGTTGGTTATTGGTCTGGCTATTTTTGAAAAGTTCGGAAAGAACTTGCGGTAGTAGTTAGCCAACCCAAAGAACGATTGAGTTTGTCTAACAGTTCGGGGTTGAGGAAAATGTTGGACACAACTCGTTTTGCTGGGGTCTGGAAGTGCTCCTTCATTTGAACATTTGTGTCCAAGGTAAATCACTTCTCTGCAAAGGAACTGGCATTCTCTTAAATTCATATTGCCCATATGCGGTACTGAACGCAGTTTTGGGTCTATCCTTTGGATCAACAAGTACTTGGTGATACCCGCTTGCAAGATCGAGTGTAGTAAAATATCTGGGGTGGCCCAGTTGGTCCAATATATCCTCTATTCTAGGTAATGGAAAAGCATCCCCTATAGACTTCTCGTTAATTTTACGGAAATCTACTACTACTCGCCAATGTTTATTGCCGTCAGCTCCAGCTTTCTTGGAAACTACTAGTAAAGGGGAATTCCACGGCCTTTAACTTAATTGGATTATGTCATTTTCTAACATTTCCTTAATTTGCTCATTTATGACTGCCCTATGCGTTTCTGGGAGTCTATACATTTTCTGGTTTATGGGTGGTTGATTATGTAATGTGGGAATGGTATGTTTTATACTGTTAGTATACGTTAGCTTGTCCCCCTTTAGATGGAAAAGGTCATTATAGTCATAACATAGTTCCAGAATTGATTTTCTCACTCCGTGGTTTAAGTTTTTATCCAACAGTAATTCTTCACGTAAAGCCGCAAGTCTGTTTTGACTATAATATTTAATGCGGTTCACGTTTATTGAATGTGGATTGGAATCGAATTTTGACTTGTCGCTTTTGACATTGTGTGTGCTTTTGTTTGATGCACGAAGGAAAGGTGGACCACCTTTTTTCTGAGAACCTTGGGTATTTATGTCGTCCAAGGGTAAATGGAGATACTGTACGTTATAAGAATTAATTGGAACTAGAGTAAGCGTTAAGCTCGTTAGGAATATTGGTTCCGTGTTTACGTTTAGAACTGATAATGGTATGAAACTTCTATGAGGACTAACTAGACAATTTGCGACAAATACTCCTTCTGGAATCTCCTGAGACAAACAGATCATTTCCTGGTCTATTTGTAACGGTATGCTTAGTACCATTTGAGAGCGAGGGGGTATTCTATTATAAGATCGCTGAAGTAATACTCCATATTGCCTACTTTCATCTTCACTCTTGTTTCTCAAGTTGTTCGAAGTTTCGTCCACTGGTGGTAAGGCATTCTTGCTATCTGGTGCCCGTGATTTAAATTGCTCCTCCAGTTGACCGCTTGGTATTTCCTCTCCATCGTCTAGGGATGTTTCGAGAGGTACCGTGAAATCAATAGGGTTGGTTTCCGTGCGAGGAGACCGGAGTAATTTATTAGGTCCTTCAATATTGCAATTTTTTGCAAGAAAGTCATTGCCTAACAGCCCATCGTGAGAAATTTGGGCGTCATTTTCTACAACCTGGGGTTTACACGGGATACTGCGGCTTAGTAAAAAGTTGCCTTGGCAGTTGCCCAATGTTTCTCCTTCTCCAAATGGAGTTTTCAGAGTCACCTTTTGGCTTTGCTCTATCCGTTCTGGTGTATCCAGTGCTTTCTGTTTGATCATGCTTACTTCTGCTCCAGTGTCTACTATCAGCCGCACGGCTGTGTTTTTGCTTATATCTAATGGTAACTCTACCACTGAAACGTTTTCCCTCATATGTGGTTTTTCTGTTTGAGAGCACCCTGACGTATTATGCGAGATTTTATTTACTGTCGAGCCGGGGATTTTTCGGTCGACAGTGTGCCGTTTCCCGAATACGTGGCCTCCCATCGGTGCTTCTGTTGACATGTGGACACGGTATGCTCTCTTCTACCACAAAAGTCGCACATGTTTTGTATATGGTGAATTCTCGGTTCCCGATTTGCAGGTGCCTACCGAACATTGTTGCTAGTGTTTGCATGTTCGGGTGGTGTTTTAGCAGTTTGCTTACAATATTGGGCATCATGGCCCTTTGTTCTGCAGTTAATACAAATGGGAGTATTCTTGCGTTTTAGGCATTCGTCGTACGTGTGCCCTTTGTAATTGCAGTAGCTGCAGGTGATCTTATTTAAAAGTACTTTTTGTTTTGCCGTACTTTCTTTCCTCCTGATGGTAAGAAGAGTTCTGGTATGGAGGTGGACTTCCTGAAGATCTCCTTGTCATACTGGCTTGATTAGAGCGCCACTTATTTTCAGAGTTTCCGTCGATATTAAAAGATACTGAAGGTACCCTTGATGGCTCAGGTATGGGAGGTATACTAAATTCAGTTTTTATGTTAGGCTTCCCTAGCTCATTTGCGTAAGAGTAAGGAGAAAAATTTACACTATTGTGTATAGGGTGACCATAGGCATTTGAAAAATTTGTGCTATTTGGTCGACATAAGTTATCCATTTGGAAAATGTGTGTAGGGTGAGGAATGAAATTTGTGGGCTGTGGTAAGAAAAGGAGTCCTTGTTGCAGCCTTTCCATATCTAATGCCTTTTGAATGAGATTTTCTAAGGACTTTTCATTCAATGTAAGTAAATAGGCGCTAAGATGGGGATTAGTTGCACCACCCTTTATGGAAGCCATACCAAAGTCTTCAATTTGTTGTTTTACCACTTTAAAGTTTTCCGCTCCGTATTTACTCTGTGCTGCTGCGTTGCACTGTATTAATAGACTCTTTAGTCTATTAGTAAATGAATTAAATGACTCCTGTGGATATTGTCGGCAAGCTATCAGCTTGTTAATTAATTCATGATAAGTTTCACGGGGTAAATACGTTCGGTAAAGCAATTGTTCCACTTCCTCAAATTTCGTAAGAGCACTGGATGCGATCAATTGATATGCATTTCCTCTCAACCTGGTTGGGAAAATTTGCATAAATGCTGTCTTTTCTTCTTCTCCTAGATACTGCTGTACCTGTTTACAACAGCCTATGAATGTTTGTAACTCGGTGAGAATTTGTGGACTTATTTCTCTGAGCAGTCAGTTTTACTACTTTTTCGTAGTTTATAGACATTTTGCCTGTTTTGTTTGTTTGATCTATTTGGGAAATGTGTTGAGTATTTTCACTCGAATTTTGTGTGGTTAATGGCTGTTTGGGTATTAAGGCGTCCAGATTATGAGTTCGTGCCAGGAAGCTGATCAAACTATGCCTTCTGAAGCGTTTACCTGAACGGTGTTCGCGGTACCAATTTATAGAAGGTCTACCTTGGGATGTACTTCGTTCGGCTCTTGGGCTATCAGGAGGGCTGGTATTGTCGAAAGACAGTGAACTTATTGCTACCTCAAAATCTGAACAAGGAGAGCTTTGATCGGGTCTGTGCATGAAAGCAATCCCAATGAAGTTTTAATGAATGTGAGGTAGTTTAACTAAGTAGATTGAATGGAGGGGAGTTTTTGTCCCTTCTTTACACTGAGTTCAATTAATGTATTATACCTAGCTATGTAACTTATTTGGAATGGGAGAGGGCAATAAGTGCTAGCGAATTTCTTTCTTGAAATGTTATGAATTTTCCGGAGAAATTCGGCTAATCGCTTTTGCCTTCTTTACAAATTTAGCTATGTAACTTACTTAAGGTAGCGTCGGTTTGTTGGAGATTTCACTGGCCAATTTCTTTCTCTTTTTACTGTCTTTTTACACTTTCGGCGCTGATGAATTTCAGATGACGGGTGTTCCGCTTATTCTTATTGATGGCTGGTAGCATTAGACCAGAAGTGCCCTAACGTCCTTCGTTTGACGCTAGTTTTTGGGGGGTAAGATGTTCTTACGCTCACTTCTGTGTAGGTTCAAGGATCAAGGTTTTTCAAGTGTGTTGTATTAATTAACTTCCTTGATCCTACCGGCTGCGCCAATTTGTTCAAAGATTTTCCTTCCTTCTTTCTTTGTTGCGTCTAATTCCTCCCAGGCTTATCGTTGTGCATGTTGAATTGCTTGGAGTAGCAGTATATGTTCGGTTCCTAGCGAAGCTATGGAGTAGCTTGTAGAAGCTCAGCTCCTATTGAAGATCTGGAGTAGCTTGTTGAATCTCAGCTCCTATTGAAGATCTGGAGTAGCTTGTTGAAGCTCAGCTCCTATTGAAGATCTGGAGTAGCTTGTTAAAGCTCAGCTCCTAAATGAAAATAATCTTCGCTGGATTAACACTGGTTATGCTCGTACTGGAGTAGCTTGTTGAAGCTCAGCTCCTAAATAATTTACGACTGGATACTACTGAATTTACTTTTTTACTGAACATTTCTTTTACATTTTCTTACTCTATATATACAAATTGCTCGCAATTTACTTCTGACTGTATTTTACTTCCGACTTAACACTTTGTGTACATAATGTTGACCTTGTACAAAGTGTTAAGTCACGCATATTACATTCTTCAATTAAATCGCGGCACTCGTCGCGTTTGTATACATACAAATATTTTGCAAGAACCAGAATCACTTGCTGTTTGTTGTTGATTTATGATGTAATTCTCGGGTTACAGTAGGCATTTGTGGCTTACTGTATTAACCGTGAATTAACATCTTGCTAGTTGCTACCTACATACATATGTTTGCCAACCGGCACAAGGTCGTCGTATTGCAACTTGAGACTTCTTGCGCGCAGGGGTATTGCGACATCTTCGCTGTTTTACATGAAGAATATTTGACGTAGGTCAGTGATTAAAATTCTTCATGCAGCGAAAATGATGTAGTAGATAGATATGTAGGCACAATGTTGTTAGTTATGCGTTGCAATAAATATGTTTTCTTCCTACATGATGTAGGTATGTATACGCATGTGCATTAAGTATGCTTTCTTCCTACATGATGTAGGTATGTACATATATGCATGTGCTTTAAGTATACTTTCTTCCTACATGATGTAGGTATGTATATGCATGTGCTACTTTCTACATGATGTGGGTATATGGATATGCATGTGCTTTAAGCATATGTATGTAACATTCGACACATTTTAAAATGTTACTTAAAGTGCTCTAAATTGTGAATTTCAAACAAAAACGTGATTCGAATGCCAAAATAAAGAAAAATTTAAACACAATTCAAAGATAGTAGTACGAGACATTAGAATTTATAAATGTACCGAAAATAGAATGTCAGCCTATGCTAGTGGAAGAATTTAGTACCATACATATTACTTATGTATGAAAAATTATATAATTTGTGGATATGTATATGTAATAGATCACATTTTTTTACTTAATTTAAATGTACGAAGAACCAAGTTGCAACAACTTACATGTAATTCATTGCTGTGGATCCATCGCCGAGGCGCCTCCGTGACGATCCGCATGCCACTGCTTATGCGCTAAATGAAACAGTATAAAAGCAACCAACAACCAATGTATCGGCTCATATGATTTATATTGAAAACTTAAATCCAAAATATAGCCAATGTATACGACCGACGTGGTACACAATTTCCTTAGTATTATTCGTTTCTTGTTAAAAATTTACAACAGTCCTTGCATACAAATCTAATTCACTTTATGTGGCAACCGTATTAGTTTTTTTTTTCTTCTTTTTTTTTCACTTTCATAGTTTTTTTTCTAACACTATAAATCAAGTCGAAATCTCTGTTATAGGGGCGGGGGTTAGAGGGGGAACGAAATTTTCATCAGAAATTCTCTACGGGCTTTGGTTTTCGAGATAATAGCTATTTTACATTTTTAGATATAGTTAATATTAGTAATAATTCAAGTATTTTTGCTCATGGGGGTGCTGCGTCTAAATGTAGGCTTTGTTCAGCATCATTCGAATTTCACAACATGATATCAGCATGAACAGATTCTGGAAGATGTCAGTGAGACATTAGCCGATACTACCAGCATTCTCCGTTTCTACGGCTTTCTTGGATGTGTGGTACGATTCTATTCACACGTGGCAGCATGCTACGATTTTGGGTAGTTTTTTGCTTCACTTTTGCCCACACGTGGCAGCATGCTACGGTTTTGGTGCGCCTAAATGTAGGCTTTTGTTGTTTTCAAGTGTTGCGCCTGGTTTTGAATTAATATTAGTAATAATTGATTTTTCTTGAGCGCCTAAATGTAGGCTTTTGGTTTTGAACTAATAATTAAAGTTAATAGTAGGAAATTTTTGTTCATGCCAATGGATTCTAGAGGGGTGGTATGTGGGGGGATAATAAAGATAGGGAGGGGGGTAATGACATTTTTATCAGAAATCCTCTACGGGCTCTGGTTTTCGAGATATTAGCTTATTGATATTTCAAGTTATTTTTGCTCATGGAAATGGATTCTTGGCGGTGTGGGGTGGGAGGGGGAACGATTAGCTAATTGGCAATTATATAATTACTAATTGGCAATTAGCTAATTGGCAATTAGCAGCTTGGTTGGTAATTAGCTAATTGGCAATTAGCTAGCAATTAGTAATGTGGTGTGATGAGCTTTACTGGAATTCTCATAAAATAAACAGATTTAAGTAATATCAACATTTGCTGTAAATATTTAATAGAAAACTTCAAGTTTAAGGTAAAAATATGGTTGCTGTGACTAGTTTCACATTATTGATTTTTTTATTTAACGATTATAATAATTAATTGGATACAAATTTTCATCATGCTGAACAAATTCAATTTTGTATGAACGTCCGATTACTTCTTTATTGATTACGTAGAAGTCTCCCTTGGTGTTTATTTCATTCAAAGAGTCCTCTGAAATTCTGCTGTACCTCGAAGGAAGAAAAAGGTGGTAGTTTTCCAACTCGAGAGCCACACGATCTCCAAATGCAGTTTTGCATCGCCTTGCTGCAACAACCTTATATTTCTGGCCCAGCTCCATTTGGGATGTCTTCAAGGTTGGTGAGTATTGCTCCAGCTTCTTTAGTTCTTCCATTGCGCCAGCCATTGTATTACTCTAAGTCGTGGTTGCTTCCTTGAATTCCAAAATAAAACTGATTGCAAATCTGATTCAGCTCCTCAATTTATAGTCATGATTCGAAAACAAGTTTAATCCTGTTTAAAGCAAATTTACAATATCAGCACATTACGCTGAATGATTTATGTAATTTGATACCACACTTCCTGTAAGGAACCCAATTCCAAGAATTTTACTGATCGAAACGTTTCATTGGAATTCGTAAACATCCTGTTGTAAACAAATTTAAGCAATATCAGCAAATGATTCATGTTTATTCTACTGATCGAAACGTTTCATTGGAATTCGTAAACAAATTCGCATTTAAGCTGCATGGTTCATACACACCTGTGTAAACTTCCTGTTTACAAATTCGCATTTTAGCTGAATGAGTCATGCACACCTGTGTAAACAAATTTAAGCTATATCAGCACATTTATTCTTTTCATCTAATTTGATGCCACACTTCCTCTAGGCAGCCAAAAAGTTTATTGTTCCAAGAATTTTGCTGATCGAAACGTTTCATTGTAATGTAAACAAATTTTCACATTTTCATGTATGCATTCATGTAAACAATCTTATTTGCATATTCGACCAGCAAAATAAAGTAATCAAATTAATTTGAGTGATTTTCTTATCGTGTAATTCGATATCATCTCAGCCTGTAAGCAAATTCGTTGGAATTCATCCTGTGCAATTATTATTGTAGCAGCAGGATCATTCATGTTTACAAACCGTTGCTATAAAAGCGCAAGCAAACTCTTGGGGAGCACCAGTCAATCTAAGTGATTCTAAGTGCGAGTGTTGAATAAAAAAAAATTAAAAATGTCTATCACATTATTAAATGAAAGTTTTTCATTAATTAAGAAATTGCGAGAAGATGTTTTGAAGTGTTTAAGTGATGCAAATTTTGTGAATAAAAACAATATTATTAAAGAGTGCAACAGAAACATTCGTAAATATCAAGCAGCATTTCGGAAGTGTAATAAGAATGCTAGAAAACAACATTTGCACAGCTGTATTGCTCAAATTAAATCGTTGAGAGTGTTAATCGAAGCTCCCCATCGAGGTGGAGGAATTAATCAACGAGTAATAAGAAGTGATTTTGTTAAATGGGAAGAAATAAAAACAGCATTCGTAGGTAGAATTAGGGCACGTGTTATCATGAATATAAGCCATCTAGATCCTAAGCTGTTTATGCAAGATGCTTCCAAATTACTTGCTCGCCGCATTAAGAGTACATTAAAACAACAATATCATATTAAAGTTGCTACAACGTTTTGCGGTGAGTTTATTAAAGAAACTGGTGATAATGAAGTTATTAAAGACATTAAGTACTTCCAAGCAAGAACTGCTCCAATCAGTGTGGAGGATAATTTGAATGAGTGGTATAAATTAAATATATACGACCCAATACTTACTCAACTGGAAGTGTTTCAAGAGAAAGACAGTGGTTGGGCTCCGCATTCTATAATACATTTAGCGGTGCTTATCAACAAGTTTGAGCCGATTCGTGGATCATTTTATATACCTCTGCCAAAGGAGATTGCATCAAAGAAAGCTTGCATCAATGTACAAAATAATGATGAAGCATGCTTCGCGTGGGCCGTAATCTCAGCGCTATATCCTGCAAATGTTCACTCCGATAGGACCTCTTCATATCCAAATTATTCTACTGTGCTAAATTTAACTGGAATAACATTTCCCATGACGCTTAAGCAAATAACGCAATTTGAAGACCAGAACGATTTATCAATAAACGTGTTCATCCTAGAGAAAGAGCGTTTCTTCACCACAGTTCCAGTTAGACTTACGAAACACAGGCTAGAGCGACATGTAAATCTATTATTGCTACAAGATGACTATGACCAGGATGATGATGAAGATGAAGATCATATGGATGATGATGACCATGATGATGATGATTATGATGATGCCAGCAGATATCATTTCTGCTGGATTAAAGATCTTTCGCGCCTTTTATCGAAACAAACTTCACAACATAAGTCTAGAGTGTATATATGTGACAGATGTTTGCTCTACTTTTACTCTGAAGAAAAACAGAGAAACAAAACGACTGTAGGATTATGTTTCCCTCAGAGGAATAGAAAAGGTTGGATTATAAGAATTATAACCATAAGAATCCAGTCCCGTTTTGTGTATATGCTTATCTTGAATCAATATTGAAGCCGATTCAGGGAAACGATCAAAATACACAGCGAATCCACGAATATGAAGTTCATAGCATAGGATTCTATTTCCACTCCAAACATGATGCTAAGCTCTCATATTACAGAGCATATCCAGGCAAGGCCTGTAAAAAATGGTTTGCATTAGAATTGCAAAAGATTGCATCCATAGCTGTACAGGAGAAGCTGATCATCAGGTCAATGCAACCCCTGACTAAAGAGGAACGGCGATCGTATTTGGAAAATACTTGCTGTCATATATGTGAAAAAACGGTTGCAACCGATGAGGAACCAGTCCGGGACCATTGCCACTTAACAGGTAAATATTGATAATCATAATTCAATTCATTTTTTTTTCGTAAATTCTTTTAACAGGAAAATACCGAGGGCCAGCGCACAATGCATGCAATCTTATGTATCAAGATTGCTCCATAGTTCCAGTCATTTTTCACAATTTATCTGGATATGATGCTCACTTCATTATTACGGATATAGCTACATTTTTCCCAGGGAATGTTGATCTCTTGCCAATAAGCAAGGAAAGATATATCTCGTTCACCAAGCACATCGACGGCAGCTACATAAAATTCAGATTCATCGATTCCTTCCGTTTTATGGCTGAATCTTTAGATAAGTTATCATCATTGCTGCCGATGGATAAATTAAACATTACAAGATCAGTATGGCAGGGATTGGATGATGACACTATCAAACTTCTTACACGCAAGGGTGTCCTCCCATATGATTTTATTGATGACTGGGATAAATTGGATTTCCGGAACTTGCCAACACAGGAAGCGTTCTACAATAAACTGACTGACAGTGCTATATCTCCTGAGGACTACAATCATGCTGAAGAGGTCTGGCAAAAATTTGAAATACAAACACTTGGTGAATATTCAAATCTATACCTTAAGACTGATTTTCTCCTATTGGCCGATGTATTTGAGAACTTTCGAGAAGTGTGCATGAAGACATACAATTTAGATCCAACACATTATTACACCATGCCAGGCCTAACATGGGATGCTATGCTAAAATACACTAATGTGAAATTAGAGCTGATAATCGACGTAGATATACTACTATTCATAGAGAGAGGCATTCGAGGTGGTATAAGTCAATGTTCGAACAGATATAGTAAAGCCAATAACAAATATATGGATGATTTTAAGCCTGAGGAGAAAGAGAAATACTTGATGTATTATGATGTGAATAACCTTTATGGATGGGCCATGTCACAGCATTTACCAACCGGAGGATTCAAATGGGTTGATGTTCCCAATATTGAAGTTTCCGAAATTCCTGATGATTCTCCAAATAGATACATATTCGAAGTCGACTTGGATTATCCTCAACATCTGCATGCTAAGCATAAGGACTTACCGTTTTGCTCTGAGCATGCAGCACCACCTGGAGCAAAAATAGAAAAGCTTCTGACAACATTACATCCAAAAACTAAATATGTTATACACTACCGAAATTTGAAGCAATGCTTATCACATGGACTCATCCTGAAAAAAGTGCACCGGGTACTTCAATTCGACCAATCAGCTTGGCTTAAGCCATATATTGACTTAAATACCACCAAACGGATGCAGGCTACAAGCGATCATGAGAAGGACAGCTATAAGAAGATGAATAATGCAACTTTTGGTAAGACCATGGAAATTGTACGCAAGTATAGCGATATCAAGCTTTGCATGAAGTGGGAAGGTCGCTATGGTGCAAAAGCTCGGATTGCGGCACCCAACTTCCACAGTGCAACGATATTTGATGAGAATTTAGTTGCTGTGGAATTAACGCGACTCAAAATATTATTCAATAAGCCGCTTCCTGGCAGTTATGGAAATTTCGAAAATATGCCTCTACGATTTTCACTACAGTTTTATACAGCGTGAGTATGGAGATAAATGTAAAGTCATGTATACTGATACAGATTCTCTAATATATGAACTTGAAGAGAAAATGCATATGAGTTCATGGCCAAAAATATAAACAAATTTGATACAAATGATTACCCAGAAGATATCCAGTTCGATTTACCGCTCATGAATAAAAAGATTCCTGGGCTAATGAAGGATGAGCTGAATGGGAAAATCATGAGCGAATTTGTAGGCTTGCGCTCGAAAATGTACAGTCTGCGTATAAACGCTGGTAAAACTGTAAAAAAAGCGAAAGGAGTAAAGGCTAATGTAGTCCAGAAGAATATCAATTTCGAAGACTACGTCGAATGCTTGAATAACGAGCGAATATTAACTGCCAATCAGAGCTCCATACGATCCCATAACCATAGCGTGTACACTGTCAGTCAAAAGAAGATCGCAGTGAGTCCTTATGATAATAAGCGACATATTATGAGCGGAACGACGGATACTCTACCTTGGGGGCATTACTCCATTTCATCAGATCAACAAGTGGCAACCGCAGACAGTATCCAACTCTAGTGTAAATAATAAATGTATTATAGTTTTAGTTTTATTTATTAAAGTAATTTGCATTATAACTACATGTATAAAGTATTATAATTATTTTAAATTGTTAAATGTTTCTTCAAGATATTATAAAACATCTTTGTTATTAATCCAAGAATTGTGTTTTAATGAAAATCCGAGCCATTTAACGTAAGCTTTATCTCCACTCCTCTTTAAGATTTTCTCTACGAGATATAGCTTTGGGTGTTTAACTTTCAGCAGCTCCAATTCATAAAAGCCTCCTGTGATTGGATTTCCTTGATAATCTTCCAGCCGATATGTGATGGGGTTTGTGCCTTAAGAAGTGCGATTTAACTAAGCACTAGAAATTCTCATTTTGTTTACTTGGATAGCTCATAAAGGATCATGGAAACTTGCGCTGTAGGCAGATGTTGATTTCAACGACATTACATCTAATATCGAGATTACAGCTCGGTCCCATAGGATTATAAGATGTGAAATAGAATGATACACTAAGAGTTATATGTTAATACTTTTTAATTTTTAATAAATGATATTTTATATATGGCCTTCTTTTTATTCAACTGATAACAGATAAACTGCTTTTCAAACAGCTCTGATAACAGCTTAACAGCTTTTCAAATAGCTCTGATAACAGCTTTGATAACAGCTTAACAGCTTTTCAAAAAGCTCTGATAACAGCTTAACAGCTTTTAAAACAGCTCTGATAACAGCTTAACAGCTTTTAAACAGCTCTGATAACAGCTTAACAGCTTTTCAAACAGCTCTGATAACAGCTTAACAGCTTTTCAAACAGCACTGATAACAGCTTAACAGCTTTTAAAATAGTTCTGATAACAGCTTAACAGCTTTCAAATAGCTCTGATAACAGCTTCACAGCTTTTAAAACAGCTCTGATAACAGCTTAACAGCTTTTCAAACAGCTCTGATAACAGCTTAACAGCTTTTAAAACAGCTCTGATAACAGCTTAACAGCTTTTAAACAGCTCTGATAACAGCTTAACAGCTTTTCAAACAGCTCTGATAACAGTTTAACAGCTTTTAAAACAGCTCTGATAACAGCTTAACAGCTTTTAAACAGCTCTGATAACAGCTTAACGGCTTTCAAAACAGCTCTGATAACAGATTAACAGATTTAAAACAGCTCTGATAACAGCTTTAATTTTTTGCTAGTAAAGTACATTTAAAAACATTGAGGTGAATTAATTTAATAGAAATATTTGCAAGATTTTATAGATGGACTTTTCCAGCTTTTTTCGCCACGAATGAGTAAACAATTTTTCATAAAACCTAAACCTTTTCACCAAGGCATGCTAGTAGTTCCGGCTAATGCCGCTAGGTAACCTTACTCGAGAAATATCGAAATCCTATGCTATTTCCCTATGCTTGTGAGTGCTGTAAGTGATATCGTATCCCCGAACCCGAGATGAACAACATAGGTAGTACCAGCAAATGCCACCAGGGGACCTTTCTCAAGAAATGGTGTTTGGACTCGAAAAACTTCTCCGCTAATAAAAGAAAACAGCAAAACCGAGGCATGCTATTAATTCCGGCGAATGCCGCTAGGTAACCTTACTCAAGAAATATCGAAATTCTATGCTATTTCCCCAAAACCAAGATGACGCCATGCTGATATCTAGCACTTCCCCGCTAATAAAAGAAAACAGCAAAACCAAGGCATGCTAGTAGTTCCGACTAATGCCGCTAGGTAACCTTACTCGAGAAATATCGAAATCCTATGCTATTTCCCTATGCTGGTGAGTGCTGTAAGTGATATCGTATCCCCGAACCCGAGATGAACAACATAGGTAGTACCAGCAAATGCCACCAGGGGACCTTGCTCCAGAAATGGTGTTTGGACTCGAAAACTTCTCCGCTAATAAAAGAAAACAGCAAAACCGAGGCATGCTATTAGCTCTGGCTAATGCCGCTAGGTAACCTTACTCAAGAAATATCGAAATTCTATGCTATTTCCCCAAAACCAAGATGATGCCATGCTGATATCTAGCACTTCCCCGCTAATAAAAGAAAACAGCAAAACCAAGGCATGCTAGAAGTTCCGGCTAATGCCGCTAGGTAACCTTACTCGAGAAATATCGAAATCCTATGCTATTTCCCTATGCTGGTGAGTGCTGTAAGTGATATCTTATCCCCGAACCCGAGATGAACAACATAGGTAGTACCAGCAAATGCCACCAGCGGACCTTGCTCAAGAAATGGTGTTTGGACTCGAAAAAGCAACTGTGATTTTTCAATAAAAACCAAGATGGCGCCATGCTGATATGTAGCACTTCCCCGCTAATAAAAGAAAACAGCAAAACCAAGGCATGCTATTAGTTCCGGCTAATGCGGCTAGGCAACCTTACTCAAGAAATATCGAAATTCTATGCTATTTTCCTATGCTGGACGTATCCCCAAGCCCGAGATGAACAAAAATTGGTAGTACCAGCAAATGCCACCAGGGGACCATTCGAGATGAAAAATAAGCGAACTTCAGAAACAAAATCAAAATCCTATGCTATTTCCTTATGCTGGAGAGCGCTAAAAGTGGTCTCGTATCCCCAAAATGGTCTCGTATCCTCAAGATTCGAGATGAAAAATAAGTGAACTTCAGAAACAAAATCAAAATCCTATGCTATTTCCCTATGCTGGAGAGCGCTAAAAGTGGTCTCGTATCCCCAAGATTCGAGATGAAAAATAAGCGAACTTCAGAAACAAAATCAAAATCCTATGCTATTTCCCTATGCTGGAGTAGTACCGGCTAATGCCACCAGGGGACCATGCTCAAGAAATGGTGTTTGCACTCGAAAGAGCAACTGTGACTTTTCAATGCATGCACCCCCAAGACCTAATAATAATAATTTGCTAAGAAAACATCAAGCCAAGTTGATATCATGTTGTGAAATTTGAATGATGTTGATATCTACAACTTCCCCGCTATGAAAACTTATTTAGGCACACCACTTGAAAACAGCAAAACCAAGATGACGTCATTCTGATATCTACAACCCCCCCGCTAATAAAAGAAAACAGCAAAACCAAGGCATGGTGGTAGTACCTGCTAATGCCGCTAGGGAACCTTACTTTCCCTCGAGGTGAACAATATATGAAGTACGGGCTAATGCCGCTAGGGAACCTTACTCAATAAATGGTGTTTGCACTCGAAAGAGCAACTGTTACTTTTCAATACACGCACCCCCTAAACCCAATAATATTAATTTTCTGAGAAAACATCAAGCAAAGGTGATGTCATGTTGTGAAATTCGAATGATGCTGATATCTACAACTTCCCTGCTAAGAAAACGTGCAGCATTTGAAAACAGCAAAACCATGATAGCGTCATGCTGATATCTAGAACTCTCCCGCTAGTAAAAGCAAACAGCAAAACCAAGGCATGCTGGTAGTTCCGGCTAAGTCCGCTAGGGAACCGTACTCAAGAAATGGCGGTTGCGCCCGAACGAATGTCGCTAATATTTCGAAAACCAAAGCCTGTAGAGGATTTCTGATGAAAATTTCATTCCGCCTCCCACCCCACACCGCCAAGAATCCATTTCCATGAGCAAAAATAACTTGAAAGATTAATAAGCTAATATCTCGAAAACCAGAGCCCGTAGAGGATTTCTGATGAAAATTTCATTACCCCCCCTCCTTATCACATACCACCCCTCTAGAATCCATTGGCATGAACAAAAATTTCTTACTATTAACTTTAACTATTAGTTCAAAACCAAAAGCCTACATTTAGGCGCTCAAGAAAAATCAATTATTACTAATATTGATTCAAACCCAGGCGCAACACTTGAAAACAACAAAAGCCTACATTTAGGCGCACCACACATCCAAAAAGTGAAGCAAAAAACTTCCCAAAACCGTAGCATGCTGCCACGTGTGGGCAAAAGTGAAGCAAAAAAACTTCCCAAAACCGTAGCATGCTGCCGCGTGTGGGCCAAAAGTGAAGCAAAAAACTTCACATATCCAAGAGAATTGTACCACACAAACAAGAGAGCCGTAGTACCGGAGCATGCTGGTAGTATCGGCTAATGTCTCACTGACATCTTCTAGAATCTGTTCATGGTGATGTCATGTTGTGAAATTCGAATGTTGCTGAACACAGCCTACATTTAGACGCAGCAACCCCCATGAGCAAAAAAACTTGAATTATTACTAATATTAACTATATCTAAAAAGGTAAAATCGCTAATATCTCGAAAACCAAAGCCCGTAGAGGATTTCTGATGAAAATTTCGTTCCCCCTCTCACCCCCGCCCCACTAACACCTTCTAGAATCTAGTGGCATGAACAAAACTATCCTAGGTAGCTTGAATTATTAATAATATTAACTATAAAAGAAAAGGTAAAATCGTTAATATCTCGAAAACCAGAGCCCGTAGAGGATTTCTGGTGAAAATTTCGTCCCCCCTAATAGCCCCACCCCAACCATCTAGAATCCATTGGCATGAACAAAAATTTCCTAGCGTTAACTTTAATTATTACTAATATTAGTTCAAAACCAAAAGCCTACATTTAGGCGCACCACATATCTATGCAAGAAAACCGTAGTACCGGAGCATGCTGGCAGTACCGGCTAATGCCGCTAGGGTGCAGTCAAGATCTAATGATACATCCCGGTAGTACCGATTAATCCCGCTAGGGCGCAGTCGAGATTCAATGAAACCAAAAGCCTACATTTAGGCGCAACACATATCTATTTAAGAAAACCGTAGTACGGAAGCATGCTGGTAGTACCGGCTAATGCCGCTAGGGTGCAGTCAAGATCAAATGATACATCCCGGTAGTACCGATTAATCCCGCTAGTCGAGTCTCAATGGTGCACCCAAGACACAATGGTGCATCCAAGGCGCAAAGCTGTATCCAAGACACAAACCAACACAACCAAGGCACAAACCTACATTTATCACGGTCTCAAACCACCTAGCGACTGTGGCGCCATCTGTGGCGAAATCCTGGAGGCATAAAAAGTGGCCCAGAACCCGCATAGCTTATCTACTTCTGAGTTAACTCGAAATCTAACTGAGCGTGTGTGTACCGATTGTTTCTGGGTTTTCTCGTTTACTATCTCGTCAATTTGTCAATTGGAGATATGAACCTTTCCCTTTCTTCCTTTTTTTGATAATTCAGTTCTGAAGTTACTCTTGATGCACCGAGACGGGTGATTTTGGTATTACTCTTAACTACTTCTTAACTCATCGTTCTGTTCCTTGAATGTTCCTTTGTTCAATTGTTTAATGCAGAAGGCCCAAACGAAATGTTCTGGATGGAATGGTTTGTACTTGGCTGTTATACACTGTCCTGTTATTGGTTTCGAACGTCCAGCACAGAGTGATCCACGCTTGGCATGATAATGAGTCTCACAATATGGAAGACCTTCATGATCGCATTGAACGCCTGAAAATTCTGCTATTCTGCAGTGTAGGTTAGGAACAGATGAAACGTCAGGTACAATAACAAGTGATTCAGTAATTCTCCCAATAACGAAGTAGGCAATCTTAAATCTATGGTGTACTTGTGATTTATTTGCAGAAATCCTAAATATACTACGATTCAATTTCACTGCGTTGATAGGTTGCTGAGTTATCGAATTCATAATCGACTTTAAGGCTGGCTGATTTTGTGCGGGGTAGATGAAAATCTATTAATTGAAAATAGATCAGTATGAGGACTGAAAAATATTCTAAATCTACTTACAGGATTTATTTCCTCGCCGATGTCTACGAAATCTTTTTGTTTTATTCACTCTGCGCTGTTGCTGACTGGACGATTTGACAAGAAGAGAAGATTGTCTTCTTCTTCTCCATCAACGACAAGCAAGAATTCTCCGAGCTAGGGTGCGTGCGACTGTCGGCATGGCAGTTGGCCGGTATACATATATCAGTAATTCTCCGTATAGCATATTGCTATATGCAATACGCTACGACCATAACTAACATCACCCTTCAGTGACATAGAAATGGTCCGAGCGAACTTCCTCAACTAAAATTAAGCTATAAAGACTGCATGATTTATATATTAGTTTGACCAGCAGGTATCACGAGTGTGAGGTTCCTTTTTGGAACAATAATACAATACGGCAATTAAACATTTTAATCATAATCGTTTCAATAGTGTTATGCCTGGACAATCACGGAGGCGCCTCTGCGATGGACTACCAACAACATCAACCAAATGTAAGGGCTGCCAAATTTATGTTTGAATACATCATATTGATTCTTGTCAGTCATTTCTAAAAATGAATTCAAAACGAAAGACAATTATTTAATTAGGAAACAGGAGGTTTGTCATACCCTTAATTAGGAACCAGAAATATGAATAGGAAACAAAAACTTTATTATAGATCATATACATTTGCATAACCATATAGATAGCAAACGTGTGTACAATGACAATTTATGTTTAAGAACCATTTTGAAACAAATGTGGGTTTCGTTCCCACAAATTAATCTGCTTATCGCACTTCAAAATGTAAGATTATCCCAGTTCAGCAAGATACAAAGAAAACACGAGTATTAGTGAATTCTTATTTTACTTTTATTAATGGTTTCTTCTATGGATTTCCAATATGATCAATATTGGAAATCTGTTAGACGTCGCACAACTTTATAATAACTTTACAAATATTAGATTTTAATGACTCTTTTTACAACTTTTATCTCTATTAACAGCTTTAACTTTATTACACAGCTTTTATTTAAACTATATTTTTTTAACCACTTTAGCTTTATTCTATCTCTAGACAACTTTTCTACCTTCTCTTCACAACTTTCTTATTATTACTTTTCAACTTAGAGCTTATTCGTCTTCTTACTTACTTCATCACTACTTCTAGGTGAGCTAGCACACATCCCTGTTCTGACACTTTTAGAACGAAGGTTGTATGGTATGGCGTTGCCAGATCCCACAATCGGCCTTCCTGACCGGTCATTGGACCCGTATGACTCAGCCCATTCCTTCATAAAATCAGCAGCACTCGTAGTTAGCTTGGGTCCTTCATGTTCACCGATCCTTTCAACTTTGTATCGATCATGATTTCCAACAGAAATTACCTTATAAGGTCGCAAATACTTCGGCTTTAGTTTCATCCCTGGACCATACTGCGTCCGCTTGATAGCGACGAGGTCGTTTACGGAATACTTTCGTGCCTGCTTCCTCTTCTTATTATACTGACGTATATTTTCTTCCGGCATCTTTAGTATGTTTTCTCTAGCTAAAACACGTATGTCACTTCTTTCATCACTAAGTTTAGCAACTAATTCATCTTCTATTAAACAGCGTAAGTCCTCATTATTTTTCAACATCATGTCTAATCCAGTTAAGATTTTAAATGGAGGAAACTTGGTAGTTCTACTTATGGTGGAATTTCTAAACTGTTGAGCTCGATCTACGTGCTTATACCAAACCTTAGGGTTTTCGATGGACATCTTTGTAAGCCAAGGAATTATTATTCTATTAACACGTTCCACTTGCCCGTTTCCGCGAGGAACTCCGGTCGTTATTAAACAATGCTGGATACCCTCTTCCAGACAATATTCCTTAAATATTTTGGACGTAAATGCACTGCCTCGATCAGACACTATGCGCCCTGGACTACCAAACGTCACTGCTTGTTTCTTCAGCCTATCTATCACTTCGTTGCTGGACGTACTTCTTGTTGGGTATAGCCACACAAACTTAGAGAATCCGTCAATCACAACAAAGATGTGATTGTATCTTTTCTTTGTATTTTCCATAGGTCCAAGATGATCTATATGATAAGTTTGTAGCGGTTTATCATCTTTGTTAATCACATTGAGAAAGCCTTCTTGCTTCCCAGCTTTACGTTCTGCTAAAATACATGGTATACAACTCTTTATGACATCCATTATTTTCACCTTAATATCCGGAATATGATACGATCTCTCTAATAAACCGTGAGTTTTACCAACTGAAAAGTGACCTTTTTTGTGTGTTTCGCGTATAATCTCATTCTCAAGTGTTCTTGGTATCACTAGTCGTTCATTTATAGGATCCTTATACAATAATCCATTCTTCAGTACATAGTCCTCATAATTTCTCTCATACAGAATTCCTTGGATAGCACTTATCCACGGATCTTTTAACTGAGCTTCTCCAACTCTGTGCAACACACTTTCTTGAATAATCATAATATGACGACTCAGTGCATCTACATGGCGCATTTTAGTGCCCGACCTGTGTTCTATATCATAATTGAAGTCTTGCATGCACATGGCCCATCTTGCTACTCTTAGTGGAATATCTTTCATATTCATTTACCCCGTTCACATGAAGCTGACTGGAGTGGATTAGCGTACTTCGGAGTGAGATAATTCGCCATGTGAACACCATCCGGACTGGAATTACCTACACCGGCGTTAATTCGGTAGTGCAGTGGAATTAATCACAAGTGAACACTTGAGTGGATCGAAGTGGATTTACGTTTGGATATTTTTCGGTATACTTTCATTTTTCGCTTCGAACACCTTCGTGCTTTCATACAATATTTTCGAAATTGTAAATTGTAAAATTATACTTCTTTCCATGATCCGTCTTTCAATATCTACAAAAATAACTTCAAATGAGATGTGACTTTAGATTAAGAACTGTCAATAGAAAAATGTCTCTCTTGTCGATTTAATCCAGTCCATGGCATGTGAACACTTGGTACTATGCGAATTAGTACTATTCCAGTCCAGTCCAGTCCGCTTCATGTGAACGAGGTAATTGTCATAGCGAAAGCATTGCAATCCGTAATTATTTTGAAGTGCTTTTCCAACAAGTAAACGCGCCATTTCTTTAAACCGTTAATTATTGCTAAAACTCCAATTCGTACGAGTGATATTTTTCCTCGCTAGCACTTGTCTTTCGACTCATGTATTGAATAGGATGCAGTTCCTGATCATCGCAATCTCTCTGAAGCAATATAGCTCCGTAGCCAGCTTTGCTAGCGTCAGTATGCAACTCCGTGTATGCTTTTGGATTATACAATTTAAGAACAGGTTTGTTCGACAATATCTTTTGCAAATTAGTGAAGGCTTTTTCTTCTTCTTCCTCTATTTTGAACATTACATTTTTACGCAACAGATTACTCAATGGTCTTGCTATCACCGCATAATTCGGAATGAATTTTCGAAAATACGATGTTAGCCCTAAAAAGCTTTGAACTTCTTTTGCATTTCTAGGTATTGGAAAATTAACCACAGCTTTAGTTTTATTCTGGGACGGACGGATGGTTCCGTTCTCTATAATATAACCTAGACACTCGATACTTCTTTTCATGATCTGAGATTTACTCCAGTTAATGACTAGACCGTATTTACTTGCAACACGCAGTATTTGTTCCAGGTACTCAATAGATTCTTGCTCGGTCTTTGTTGGTATAACCAGATCATCCATGTAAGTTAGTAATATTCCCTTCTGCACCAAAGGTCTAAAAATTACCGAAATATATCGGGTGAACGTTGATGGTGAATTACACAGATCAAAAGGTACCTTCAGAAATTCATACTGCCCGTTATGTACAACAAATGATGTGTATTTAATTGACTGTTTCTCCATAGGCACATGAAAAAAACCATCTTTCAAGTCCAATGTACTATACAATTGGGCTTCCTGCAATCTGTCCACTATATCTTCAATTAATGGCATGGGGTAATGATCTTTAATGATCTGCTTATTAATTCTCCGAAAGTCACAGCAAAGTCATTTGCTTCCGTTTTTCTTTGTCAATAATACAACCGGACTAGCGAACTCTGAACAGCTCGGTTGTATAATACCTTCGCTTAACCACTGATTGACTTGGCGTTCAACTTCAGTTTGATCTTCATGAGAAATTCGTCGTGGTCTTTCGAAGAGAGGAGTTTCATCTTGAAGGATGATTTTCATTTCAATTGGTGACTCGACTTGTTTGCTCGGATTGTAATTATTAATGACCTCTACTACTGCCTTCCTTGTCGGAAATGGAATATGATCTAAGTCAATTGAAATCGTGTTTTCCTCACACTCATCCAATCCAAAACAACATTGCAGCGTCTCACCGTATTCTTTCATTAATTCGTTTATTCCGCTACTGGATCCGTTTTCCTTTTTCGCGTCTCTATTTTCGGACTGGTTAATAAGAGGGTCACTCTCATTTCCTTTCCTTGTTATGACACATTTGCTGCCACTTGGATAAAGGTTAATGCCTCCATTCTCCATGACAACTACAGCTTTATTTAATATATCATTTCCGACAATTACTTGATAGGGCATAGCATCGATAGGTACAACATGGCAATCGATATTGAATTCAACCGAAATGCGCGTTTTAGCCACTCCAATTGTCTGAATTTCAACACTTCCTAAACCACTCATTGACTCTTTACTTGGTGTTAATTCAAGCAAATCTAATTCTTTAAAGAAATCGTATCGACATACTGATAAATCACAGCCCGTGTCTATTAATGCTCGCACAGTTTTTCCTTCCATTTTGATCTCTTTCGTCATTTTTTGATACCAAAATTTATCTCAGTTTTAGGTTTGAAATTCCCTAATTTCGCTAACTTACCACACTCGAACGATCTGTGTCCGAATGCGTTACACTTGAAGCACTTATATCCTTTGGCTTTGTTTGGACAATCATAGGACATATGTTTCGCATCACCACATTATTTTATTTATTATGTATGAAATAATAGACTCCTCTTCAATGTCCACTTGGTTAGCAATTTGCAACATGTGATAGACATAATCTCGCAGACTTTCATCATGTTGTTTCCTGCGATTCCGTAATTGCTTATGAACTTCAACACTACTTACTGCTGTGTCAAACTCACTGATAAGTGCCGCCTTTAACGCAAGCCAACCGCTAACGTTTTTTTCAGAGTTAATAAACAATCTGGCTGATTCTATAATTAATTTTTTACCATATACAAACTTTTGAAGATTACTTCAACCCACTATAGCACTGATCTCTTCGAAATCCTGAATCCACTTTCTGACTGAAATCGTCTGATCACCTGAGAATGGGGAAATACTATCTTCGATATCTCGAAACGAAAAGTATTCCTTGGGTGTAAATGAAGCCACATGATTTTGACTTACATCTCTTTCTCTACTTTGTTCATTGTCAGTTGTTGCTGTCGGAGAATTTGTTCCTGGTTGAACATTGACAACTGTGATATCATTATCACCTTCCATGTCTGTTACGTAATTTAGTTCAAGGTATTCTATCAGTCTTTCTCGTAACTCGCTTTTCCGCCCTCTAGTCATACAACCATACGACCTAAGTTCTTTCTCTACATCTTTTTTGTTCATACTTGAAATGGTTCGCTTATCCATTTTGAATACTTTGATATGGCTAGCTCCCTTTACAACTTTAATTATTTCAGACACACCACCTACGTACAATAGGTGTACTTAGCAACTTTTACCGTATCTAAACGCTTGAAATTCAAATGAAGTACCTGTTTCCTTTCTTTACCGTGGTTATACTTTATTTTACTTATGTCTGAACTTATTATGTAATATAATATATTTTGAGTAATATATTTTAAATATGATATTTTGAAGAAAATTATTCAAATATAGTATTTTGAAGAATATTATTTAAATATAGTATTTTGAAGAATATTATTTAAATATAGTATTTTGAAGAATATTATTTAAATATAATAATTTGAAGAATATTATTTAAATATAGTCATTTGAAGAATATTATTTAAATGTAATCTTTTTAAGAAAATTATTTAAATATAACAATTTGAAGAATATTATTTAAATATAATAATTTGAAGAATATTATTTAAATATAATATTTTTAAGAAAATTATTTAAATGTAATATTTTGAGACAATGCTCCGAATGATATACTTAAGGCAGCACTGTTTAATGCAACACAATCAAAACAATTAAGAAACTTATTTTCCAAATTAAACCTCGCCAAATATTGCCCTGCTCGTATAGCTTTTCAAATACGTAAAGGTGTTTGGTTAATCAATGCTACTAACTTATTCACAAAAATAATGTTTCCTAACAAACATTTTGGTTTTTGAACAAATTTGTCCTTCGCACTTGTTTGATTTTATGAGTTCCGCACAGCACAAAATCCTATCCGCAATCAGAATCAATGCAAACAATAGTTTATTATAGCAAAACTTTAATTTATTTTAAACATGGTATGTTTGAACGTTTTATTTGTCTGTTAATGAAATTATTTATCTTTTTGTTACCTTATATATATAATAAATATATTTCCATTGTTTTCTGTAGTTTTAATTTTAGCGCAAGACTTCTTGTTTTTTCGACTTATTTTCTTGCCTTGTCCGGCACTGCACTGCAACTTGTTCAAACCTGTTTTAATGACGGCGTCCCTGTTGCCGCCAAAACACACTGGAACTTTCCATGTAATTACTCGATCACGCCTTAACCTCAACTTTTTCCCGCTGTTTTTGTGTTTTCAAATCAGCGCTCCGCCCTTCAGCCGCAATACTCCAGGGATATTTTGGTTGAGCCCCCAAATTTGTGGGTTTCGTTCAGACAAATTAATCTGCTTATCGCACTTCAAAATGTAAGATTATCCCAGTTTAGCAAGATACAAAGAAAACACGAGTATTAGTGAATTCTTATTTTACTTTTATTAATGGTTTCTTCTATGGATTTCCAATAGGATCAATATTGGAAATCTGTTTGACGTCGCACAACTTTATAATAACTTTACAAAGATTAGACTTTAATGACTCTTTTTACAACTTTTATCTCTATTAACAGCTTTAACTTTATTACACAGCTTTTATTTAAACTATATTTCTTTAACCACTTTAGCTTTATTCTATCTCTAGACAACTTTTCTACCTTCTCATCACAACTTTCTTATTATTACTTTTCAACTTAAAGCTTATTCTTCTTCTTACTTACTTCATCACTACTTCAAGGTGAGCTAGCACACAACCCTGTACTGACACTTTTAGAACGAAGGTTGTATGGTATGGCGTTGCCAGATCCCACACAAATATATCTATTTATATTGATTGATGATCCGCCACATTAGTCAGAAGGGATCTAAGTAATATAGTATTTTGGTGAATCCCTTTCTCGTTATATATATAAAATGTTAGCAAAGTAATTTGGTTTTTTTTTGGATTCCATTCTCGATGTACACAATATTTTACTTTATATCTTTATTCGACCGAATGTAGAGAAATAATTTAGTATTTGGTGACTTTACCTTATATCTTTATTCGACCGCATTTAGCGAAATAATTTAGTATTTGTTGAATTTACTTTATATCTTTATTCGACCGAATGTAGAGATATAATTTAGTATTTGTTGAATTTACTTTATATCTTTATTCGACCAAATGTAGAGAAATAATTTAGTATTTGTTGAATTTACTTTATTTTTAGTATTTTGTTGGAATTATCTAATAGAAATTATCATAAAGATTATAACGTAAGAATGAAGTGCTGAACGCTTTTATTTCTCCTTTCACTTTCCTGGAGCCCCCTCGCATGAAGGTTGTCTAGGTCCACTACGCTCTCTCTTTTCAAGTCTAAAAGGAATACTGTTCAATATCGCCCGCAGTATCGTAGGGTTGTTGGGGCAACGGGGATGAAAGGCAGAACATCTGCGCCTTCCCACGGGATGTAGGTAAGTGATGTAAGGGTCCCTTCAGGACCGAATGTGTGCCGGCGTTTTTTTTTTGTAAGTAGGCACGATTTTTTTTTGTATGTGGCAGGCGGCAGTGGCAAGTTTTCGTGGAACCTCCCCACACTCTCCTTTAATAGCCGAGGCGAGCAAACGTGCCGTCCTGAACCCCCATAACAGAAGGTACAAATAATTTAGTGAAAGCGATATGAAGTCTATGATTACTTGATCTTTAGTTGAAGTACGCTTCAAGTATTCATGTAAACGTACCTACTCGTCTCTTTAATCGCCCCAGTTTGATTGCATTGCCTGTCATCTTTCAAAAAGTCAAATAAGAGATCAGCTTAATTAAAGTTACTTGTTTTTCATTATTATTGCTATGTATACTTTTTATCGTAATTATGGTTATGTATACTTTTGTCATTGTTGTTGTCATGTTGCTTGATGCATTCAGCATTTCACGAAGCGATTCAATTAGTGAAGAGCCTAACTCTATGCCTTCAATACAATCAGAGCACGAGTTAGAAGGAGAGCACTCATCATTGTCATCAACGTTATCAGATCCTGTACGCACTAAAGCTGGAAGAGTAGTCAGGCCGCCAGCCTACCTTCGAGATTATTCAACCTAAAAGGGGAGGTGTTGGCATCTTCAGACTGAACGCAACCAATGTTGGCAGCTCAGACTGAACGCAACCAATTCAAGGCGTGGACACTGACAGGGTTTGAGTCCAACTTCACATATTGTACGCGCGTCTTGTCGGCTTCACAGAAAGATATAATTTCAGTAATTTATGTAACCTTTTGTAATTAAATCATTAAGTCAGTAGTCGGTCTTTTAATTACGAAGTGGGTAAGCATCACACAAGTCAATGCCTAGAACATTAAGGCTACTAACATTAGTAATTTATGTAACCTTTTGTAATTAAATCATTAAGTCAGTAGTCGGTCTTTTAATTACGAAGTGGGTAACAAAAGTGGCGACGAGAATTTGGAAAAATAAAAAAAATATATTTAATTGGAACAAGTTCGAAAATTTTCATGTTCACTGCAAAATGGCGGAGATGGAAAAATTGCTTCAGTTGATCGAACAACAACAGAAATTGTTGGAGATTCAACAACAAATGTTCCAAACACTTCAAACAAGTAACTCTGACACTGCGACTTTGGGAAAAGGAACCGAATTTACAATGGATTCCTTAGCAAATAATATTACCGAATTTTTCTACGACCCAGATAATGCAGTAACATTTCACGCATGGTTTTCCCGCTTTGAAGATTTATTCAAGGAGGATGGTGCTAAACCAGACGATAAGGCGAAAGTTAGACTTCTCATGCGAAAGTTAAATCCACTGGTGCACGAGAAATATGTAAATTATATACTTCCAAAGCACAGTAGAGACCTTCAGTTCGACGAGACAATTGCAACGCTAACAAAAATATTTGGAATTCAGGAATCGCAGTTCAACATTCGATATCGATGCTTACAAACGCCAAAAGCAGGTTCGGATGATTATATTTCATTTGCGGCTAAAGTCAACAAAAATTGTGAAGACTTTAATTTGGCAAAACTAAGTTCAGATCAGTTCAAGTGTTTAGTTTTTGTTATTGGGCTGCAATCTTCAAAAGATGCGGACGTTAGAGCTAGACTTTTATCAAGGCTTGAAACTGAAACTGATGGGCCACTGACACTTGATAAATTGGTATCAGAAGCGCAACGGATCATCAATCTAAAGCACGACACAGCTTTGATTGGTCAAACTCCAAACAAGCCAAATGTTAACGCTATTTATCAAAAACAAAACAAGCGGTTCTCCAATAATAAAAAGCGTCAATCAATCACTCAATTAGCGCGGTCAGCTTCATCAAGCACTGCTGACACTCCACGAACACCGTGTTGGGCATGCGGAGGTATTCATTTCATACGTTATTGCTCATACTCAAATCATAAATGTAATCAATGCAGTCGAGTTGGTCATAAGGACGGATATTGTGCTTGTTTTTTACGGAAAACTGCAACTACTTCAGATCAATCACAGAAGTTTGCCAGATCTAGAAAACAATACTCTTCTAATCATAACAAGAAGTCTATAGTCAACAATTTAGCTGTATTTGCCAATGTCAACAAAGTTCAATATCAAAATAGGCGGCGGTATACAATAGTTCAAGTCAACAATATTCCTGGTAGAAATGACATTGTTAATGCTTCGCTTCGATTGCAAATTGACACAGCATCAGATATAACTCTTATCAGTCAACCCGTGTGGGAGGAGTTAGGGCGTCCTGTCACTACAGTGGATACCAAATTGCAAGCAAAAAGTGCATCTCACCATGGAATCAACATAATCGCGCAGTTCCAATGCGATATTCAATTAAATGGGAAAGTTCATTCAGGTCAAATTTTTGTAACTAATGTTAGTAGCCTTAATGTTCTAGGCATTGACTTGTGTGATGCTTTCAATCTGTGGGAAAAACCTCTGAGCTCAATGTGTTACCAAATCAAATCAATGGACAGAGAAACAGAAATTGCAACCATCAAGCGTCAATTTTCTGAGCTTTTCCTAGAGGTACCAGGAACTTGTACAAACGTCATTGTACATCTACACCTCAAAGACAACGCAAAGCCAGTGTTTCGACGGAAACGACCTGTAGCATATTCAGCGCAGATTTTAATTGAAAACGAGCTTCAGCGTCTGCAAGATATGGGTATAATATCACCAGTTGAATATTCAGACTGGGCAGCACCTATTGTTGCTGCGAAAAAACCAAACGGGGATATCAGGATTTGTGGGGATTACTCTACAGGGTTAAACGACGCATTACAACCACATCAGTATCCATTGCCTGTTCCAGCAGACATATTTGCTACATTGTCAAACAGCAAATTTTTCTCTCACATCGACTTATCCGACGCTTATCTTCAGATACCGGTCGATGAACAAACTAGAAAGCTATTAACTATCAGCACCCATAAGTGATTATTTTCATTCAATCGACTAGCACCAGGAGTTAAAGCTGCACCAGGGGCATTTCAACAGATTATGGATACAATGCTAGCTGGGTTGGATGGTGTTGCAGCTTACCTTGATGATATTTTGATAACAGGGGTGGACATGGAATCTCACATGCGAAATCTGGAAAAAGTTCTACGACGGCTACTTGACCACGGTTTCCGTGTAAAATTATCAAAATGTAAATTTCTATCACAGCAAATAAAGTATCTTGGTCATATTATTGACGTAGAGGGGCTACGACCTGATCCGGATAACATCATGAAAATCAGGGAACTTCCTGAACCAGAAAATATCACACAGCTGAGATCATTTCTTGGCGCAGTAAACCATTATGGCAAATTCATATCACAAATGCGAAAACTTAGAGCACCATTAGATGAGCTTCTAAGGAAAAACGTAAAATTTAAATGGACATCTCAGTGTCAACACGCATTTGACAAATTTAAGGAGATTCTTTCATCAAACTTACTGTTGACTCATTTTGATCCAGTGTTACCAATCAAAGTAGCAGCAGTAGCCTGCACTCGCCTGGAAGAACTATTGAAGAAGATCTATATTCAGCAATCAAAGCATTGCCAGTCACATTTCGCATGATTCAACGAGAAACACAACGAAATAGAGTTCTTCGCACTGTCTTAAATTTCATTGTACAAGGCTGGCCTGCATCAATATCAAAGGAACATCCATTGCATTCACAATTGGTTTCATATTTCAATCGAAGGGAATCTTTATCAGCGGTTCAAGGATGTGTCATGTTCAGCAATCGCATCGTTGTACCTGAAATCTTCAGAAAAAGGGTTCTTCGACAACTGCATCGGGGACATCCGGGTATAGAGCGCATGAAAGCTGTAGCAAGGAGTCATGCTTACTGGGAAAATATTGACGATGAGATTTATAAATATGTCAAAGAATGTCAAAACTGTGCTAGTGTAGTAAAGTCAACTGTAAAAACAACACTTCATTCATGGCCTATAGCAAATTCACCAACGGAAAGATTACACATGGACATTGCCGGACCTTGTGGAGGGAAATTTTATTTGGTAATAATTGACGCCTACTCAAAATGGCCCGAAATTTTCCAAATGGACAGAATTACATCGACTGACGTCATTGAAAAACTTCAAACTGTTTTCTCTCGATATGGGAATTGTCAACAACTTATAACGGATAATGGCACACAATTTGTTAGTGCACAATTCTGCAAATTCATGGTATCTCGAGGGATAGAACATCTTAAAACAGCGCCGTATCACCCACAGTCGAACGGCCAAGCTGAATACACTCAAACGTGCTCTGAGGAAACTTCAGCAGGAAGGAACGAGTATAGATAACTTGGAGACATTTCTTCAAACATACCGATCGACACCTACTAGGAACTTACCAAATTCTGTAACACCTGCAGAGATGTTTATTGGCAGAAAAATTGCAACAACCTTAGACCTGCTTAAGCCTCGACAAACAATTTCACCTAAAACAAATGTAAAACAGAATAATCAGTTCAATCGCCGTCATGGAGCTAAATACGGTGAGTATAAACCTGGAGACTTGGTTTATGCTAAACTTTAAAAAAAAAACAAATATCACTGGAATCCTGGCGAAATCATCGAAAGAGTTGGAAATGTTAACTACAACGTCCTAGTCCAATCAGATGAGGACAAATTTAGACTAATTCGATCACATACCAACCAGCTTCGGGATCGAAAACAAGGCGACGCTGTCGTTGCTAACAGCGATATATCTTTTGAAACGTTGCTTGATGCATTCAGCATTTCACGAAGCGATGCAAATAGTGAAGAGCCTAACTCTATGCCTTCAATACAATCAGAGCACGAGTTAGAAGGAGAGCACTCATCATTGTCATCAACGTTATCAGATCCTGTACGCACTAAAACTGAAAGAGTAGTCAGGCCGCCAGCCTACCTTCGAGATTATTCAACCTAAAAGGGGAGGTGTTGGCATCTTCAGACTGAACGCAACCAATGTTGGCAGCTCAGACTGAACGCAACCAATTCAAGACGTGGACACTGACAGGTTTGAGTCCAACTTCACATATTGTACGCGCGTCTTGTCGGCTTCACAGAAAGATATAATTTTAGTAATTTATGTAACCTTTTGTAATTAAATCATTAAGTCAGTAGTCGGTCTTTTAATTACGAAGTGGGTAACAGTTATATTTCACTTTTGTAAACTCAGTAATCAGATTGTTGATGAAGTTCTAAATAAATAAATTATGAATAGTTTGATATGATTTTGAGGAATTTAATAAGATTTTGTCGTTCGGTTCGGGTAATCCTACGTTCTCTCGATTTTGCTTTTTAACTCGTCTCACGCCCAATTCAGAATCGGCGCAGCATGCATCAACGCAGAATGTAGCAGCTGTGATGCAAGGTTTGATATCATGGGATCATATGACGCAATTCTCAATCGACGCAGCATGCATCATGATGCAAGAGTTTGGAAAATTTCATATTTTGATGCATGCTGCAACAGTTCTGCCAACATACTGAGGTAAAACTAAATTTCAAATCTTATTTATTTCTCATATTTCCTCCGGATCTACTAAATTAAAATTAAGCACAAAAGAAAAACTCGGTATTAAGGTGTTATGTTTGTAAATAAATGTGAATTATTAAATAAGTAGCATTACAAAGTTTCCTATACTGCTTGCTGCGCCGATCTTTGCAATTGCCCTTCAGTTGCACTACAATAGTGCATAGCCAAGCTCTTTTCCCCCATAATACAAAAGACGAAAGTATATGAAATTACTTGTTTCATTCTAAAAAACACCAAAAATTTCCAATTTTACTCTACTGATTCCTATATATTAGGTAATCTTTGGTATTGTATTCTCTGTACCGTACTGTACTTTCCTATATATTTCACGATATTTCGTCACCTAATGGTGGAACGTCGTTCCTAATTGGAGTAATGGCTAAAGCACAATGTGAGCGACACGACAAAAACGCAGTACAAAACGTCCGTGCAAATACAATGGGAGCGACAAGAGCTGTCAATCCCCAATTAAATTTATTCTGTTATTTGTGTTGTAAATAAAAAATAGAAAAAATTTCAACGAACAAATAAAAAAAAAGATTATTAAAGTTGCATGTGTGACCGTTTTGGGTAATGAAGATAAAAAACAGAACCCGCTAGAAGAAGACGTGTGTCCAAGAGCAATATAAAACTCAGCCGGAATCGGGTTTCTATGCGGATCCTTTTGTTTTTTGTATAATACGGTGACGTTTTACCACCTCAATTTTTTATTCAACCAACTTTGATAGTTTCCACGGCATTGTTATTAACTGATATTTTTAATATATCGAGTCATAAATGTGATTGCAATGAACGTATAACAATAAATATGAACGCAACCCAAAATCATAATTTTGCTACACGCACCGTAAACGTGCGATAAATTTAAGGCTGAAGGCTGAAATATAATGACTGCGACACGCATTTGTCGACGCCAAAATAATTTTTGAGTTACGAAATTAGGGCATAGCAACGCGATAATGCGTAACCCCCGGAATATAATACAAGCCATGAAGTCGCCAAAGGCACCGACACATTAAAAGGCCTTAACGTGCCGGGTATAGCATGCAGTAAGAGCTCACTCTCACTGCTTTTTGTATACTCGCCATGGAGAAAAAACTAAAATTTCATCTTAAACACGTCCTAAAGCCCAAAACTGTCGCCCCATAGCAAAATGAAGCTAAAACAAATTGCAGCCAAATATGTTTTTTTTTCTAATAGTTTAAAAAAAAATTGCATGCAGAACAAATTTATGGAAATTATAGCCTTTGAACAAAATACAAGCAACTTTTATATGAAAAACTCCTTCAGTAAGACAAGGCAAGAAGACTGTGGATGTCGCCTGCTGACCGGCCCGCTGCTCTCTTTTTTCGACTTTGTTCAGGGCTTGTATCTTGCGGGGGTTACGGATAATGTCGTCGTCAGAAAGTAGAGCATTTCGTTGCGCAGTGCGACATTTGAGTTTGACAGTTCGTGTGTTGGTACATTTCACGTACTTTTCTTTTAAAACTGGCACAACTGCATATAAGCTGTAATGTAACTTATACTTGTTCTTAAAAAATGTAAAAAAAAATCCATAGACATCACAAAAAACAAAACTCAACTTAACTGTCTTGAAATGACGACGTTAATGTCGCATTCATTGTATTACGTCTGCGACAAGCGACGAAGCCAGTTGGCGTCGACAATTTCGTGTCGCATTCATTGTATTTCAGGCTTGAAACACAGTGCTAGCTTTTCCAACCTCGACCTCAGTATAACTTTAAGAACCTCGACCTGATGAGCCTTGCAAACTTTTGCAGCTCACAATTCGGGCTTTGACAACTTCTGTATGATAGCATTTAATTGGGCTATTGGCTTGAAAATTGAAATTATTTTGTAATAATTTACTACAGCAGCAATAAATGGTCACGATCAATATGTTTTTAAAACTTTATTAAATAACTTTTCCGTTATTCGAAACGTTTTAAAATGTGTACATCTTACATAGGTCGGCTGACTGTGCAACTAATCTTCGTGCTGATCGCTTTTCTCCTGAACTTGCTCAGCGTCTCTCTCAATTTTCTGTCCTCCCAAGCTCATCGACTATCCTCAGCGATGTCTAATATCGCGAACTGTCCGCACTATAACATTCCAACTCAGGCTGACTTATCCCGCATCCTTCCGCCGAACAACTTTAATGTTCTATCATTTAACGCTAGATTTACTACTAAAAACATCACCGACATCAGGCACTTGGTGGGTCTTGGGGAGGTTGGTGCCCGTCTTGTTTGCGAGACCTGGACCAAGAGGTATCATTCCTCTAGAATGATTGGCATCCCTGCCTATAGGATACACAGACTTGATAGGATTGCTAATAAGGGTGGTGGCGTTGCTGTGTATGTGGTTGATAGTATGAAATCGCGAGTCTCTTTTAGGTACATTGATGACAGCTGGGAGATTTTGGCTGTACGCGTCTCGGGACGTGATACGAGAATTGAGCCTATCACCTTGGTCTCAGTATACAGGTGCGCTGCAACCTTCACGGACTGCAATATGTCTGTCTTGTCTGGTATCCTTGAGAGTATATCAAGTCACTCCTCGTGCCTCTTGGTGGGCGGTGATTTTAACGTTGATGTTGGCGCTTCATCTGCGTTATCCTGTACCTTGCTTGACCTCTTGAGTGAAAAGGGTCTCACTATCATTAACTCTCTTCCCACGCGTCATGGGTCTACTTCATCCACGATCCTAGATCTACTCATCTCATTTCCTAATTTCCAGCCGGTTTTCTCCGGTCAGTGTCCTGGTATTTCGGACCATGAACTCCTATTTGCTTCTTTCAACTTCAATTCTCAATCCCCTAATCTTTGGAGAACCTTCAGAAATATCTCTGCCATTCAGGATGATGCCCTTCAGGCTGACCTTGCTAGGACCGATTGGTCCCCTGTTTTCAGTGATCCGGACCCGTGTGCGGCGGCACTTTATTTCTCTGGTACTTTACATTCTATTTTTGATAGGCAGGTGCCGCTCAAAACTGTCAAAATTCGCACTGTCAGAGATACTATTTTCAAGTATCCTGAGATTTTGCTAAAATGTCAGTATCGGGATCTGGCGTATAGGGAATGGAAGAGGAACAAGTCCGTTGTAAATCTTAACGAATTTCGTCGGTTACGTAGACAGGCCGACTATTTAATAAGGGCAAAACTGAGGGAGGATACAAGGAAAAGCATTAGGGAGGGTAATGTTATTAATTGGAAAAAGGTCAATGATCTTGGTCTCGGCTCCAAAGCAATGGCTCAGCCGGACTTTGAACCTAACGAATATGCTGAATATCTCAGTCCTAGTGCTGTGTTGTCTGGTGAAGTAAGTGACAGTTCAGTCAATGCTCGGATAACGCTATCTGACTATGGGTCCTCTACTAATCCGCATTCTCTCAGCTCGCCTTCTGATGATTCCGATACGTCTAGTGCCACTGATGTATTTAGCTTCACTGGTATGTCGGAGATCGAGATAGTAAATGCTTTCAGCGGTATGAAGTCTAATGCAACTGGTTATAATGATGTCCCTCTTAAATTCTATATAAGAATTTTGCCCTTTATCTTGCCAATTATCTGTCATTTGTTTAACAGATTGTTGTCATCTTCAAACTTTCCTGACCATTGGAAGGTTGGAATGATCACTCCTATCCCCAAAGTCAACTCTCCTTCCGATATTTCCGACTGGCGACCTATCACAGTATTGCCTACCATTTCCAAGGTACTTGAGTTCCTCATTGTGGAACAAATTACCTCGCATATTAGTACACATAACTTATTATCAAAATTTCAATCTGGTTTTAGGAGGCGTCATTCGACGAGCACTGCTCTTCTTGATGTTGCTGCGGGTATTCGGGATCTTTGTGACAATGGTAATAGTGTAATCCATGTGTTGCTGGACTTCAGTAAGGCCTTCGACTCTGTCCCGCATTCTTTGCTGATTGATAAGCTTAGGGCTCGTTTTCGGTTCTCCACCTCAGCGTATGGTTTAATTGGTGGCTATTTGAATAACCGACGATTTATGGTTAATTGTAATGACTCACACTCCTCGATGAGACCAGTTGTGAATGGAGTTCCGCAGGGGGCTGTGTTGGCTCCTCTCCTGTTCACTCTCTTCATTGATGATATTAATACGGTTCTGGGTGAAGTAAAATTTCATATTTATGCGGACGATCTGCAAATCTATCATGGTTCCGCAAGGAATCGTCTCAAAGATTCTGTAGATGTCATTAACAGGACACTTTCTAGGATCGCTGGATGGTCTCTTGATAATGGCTTGTCCCTTAATCCCTCCAAAACGCAAGCCATGGTATATTCAGTGCGTGCTTCAAATGTCGCTGATTTGTCTGAACTGCCTGATTTGTGCATTTTGGGCCACAACATTACGCTCTCGGCTAGAGTGGTCTCTAATCTAGGTGTTCTTATGGATCCGGGCCTCACGTGGGAGCCTCAAGTTAATAAGATCTGCGCTAGAGTGTATTATGGTTTGCGTTCGCTCTACGCTGCCTCCCAGCACTTTGACGAGGTCACTCGCACAAGACTCTTCTCAGCTCTAATCCTACCACATTTCTTCTACGCTGATATTGTGTTATTCCCTTTATCCTGTGGTAATATTAACAAACTTGTTCGTGCATTCAAGGCTTGTGCTAGATATGTTTTTGGTCTTAAACGCAGATCACATGTCCCCTCACAGCTCATGGAGGTGCTCCTCCCCTGTCCACTGGCTAACATGTATGTTCTGAGTACGCTTATGTGTATCTTCAAGGCTAGACATGGCTTATTACCCGGCTACGTTGCTGGGAGGTTCAGCTGGAGTTCGCGGAACCGGTTTAGGATTGTCCTTCCCAGGGTTAACTCGCAATACGGAGGGAGAAGCTCTTTCATGCGTGGTGCGACTATTTGGAATCAGCTTCCTGAGGATGTCAGGCATAGTGCATCGCTGAATTCATTTAAGTCAGCGGCTATTGAGTTCTTGAGTGCGGTTTCCTGATCGTCTTCCACTACATAAATTTTTCATAAATCCTACTTCAGGTCTATATACTGACTATCACAATAATATTAATAATACAAAACTCATAACAAATCAAATTAATTCAACATCGTTTCCCCCTGATGGTATTATATTCAGTGGGAATCATGTGGTTGTTCCCCTAGAATATCTCTTTATCCTACTTATATCTCTACTTATATGCATGTACATAATAAATTTATCAACTTTCAATTTTCGTCAGCTTGGTCGTGGTAGTGCAAGTCACACATGATCACATGATCACATTACACCATACTATATGCTCCGTTTTAATGTTTAGAATTGTTCATTAAATAGGAATTATTTTATTTTATACTGTGTTGATTTTATTTCTCGTCATTGATTTGTTAATCCCCCTTATATACTTCATTGTTTCATTGGTACTATTTTATTGTCTTACTTTATTGATTCAGTAATTCATTGTTTGCTATCTATGCTGCTTTTATCATTAAATATTTCATATACTGTATATATACTAAGTTTTCTCCTCTACCATTTTTATTGTTTGCTCAATGTTTTTTCTTTTTTTATTATAGCTCTCTAGAATATATTCTGTGTATATATTTCCCTTAGGTTCTCGTATTTTAAGTTATTTTTATTATTCTAATTAATGTCTACTTCACTTGGCTGCTTTATGCCTCGTAGCTATTAAGCTATCTATTATATCTATTATATCTATTACTAGTTTGCTTAATGTAATTTTCACACTCTACATTACTATACTACACTATGTACTCCTGTTTCTTGTTTTTTGTGTTTTGCTATAATGCAACTTTTGTATTTTAATTACTAATTCATGCTATTATGTTTTCTCTATGTTCTCTTATGATTTATTTTTCTAAAATGTGTATCTACTTTGTAAATGGCTATGATGTGCCCAACGCTTTGCGTGTCTTTGGCACGGGTGCTCTAATAAAGGAATGTTTATGTTTATGTTTATGGCTCTAAATTGTGAATTTCAAACAAAAACGTGATTCGAATGCCAAAATAAAGAAAATTTAAGCACAATTCAAAGATAGTAGTACGAGACATTAGAATTTATAAATATACCGAAAATAGAATGACAGCCTATGCTACTGGAAAAGTTATTACCATACATATTACTTATGTATGAAAAATTATATAATTTGTGGATATGTATATGTAATAGATCACATTTTTTTACTTAATTTAAATGTACGAAGAACCAAGTTGCAACAACTTACATGTAATTCATTGCTGTGGATCCATCGCCGAGGCGCCTCCGTGACGATCCGCATGCCACTGCATATGCGCTAAGTGAAACAGTATAAAAGCAACCAACAACCAATGTATCGGCTCATATGATTTATATTGAAAACTTAAATCCAAAATATAGCCAATGTATACGACCGACGTGGTACACAATTTCCTTAGTATTATTCGTTTCTTGTTAAAAATTTACAACAGTCCTTGCATACAAATATCTCCTCCTAATTCACTTTATGTGGCAACCGTATTAGTTTTTTTTTTTCTTCTTTTATTTTTTCACTTTCATAGTTTTTTTCTAACACTATAAATCAAGTCGAAATCTCATCTCCATAAGAGTAAGTGAAAACTTTTAAAATAAATATTAGCAGAGCGATAAAAGAATAAAGTAACGTTCAAAAGCATCACCATTACTACACAATAATTAATTATAGTTAATCCTTCGATAAAAAGTAATTTTTGGTTAATTCGTGGTTACTTTCGTTCCAACTTAATGACCAAATTCGCTTTAAAATTGAATAAAATGTGTGGTCAGTTCCGAACCGATTTTAGTAAATCATTATTTTCCATGGATATTTAAGACATAAAATAAAGGGAAAAATATACGTAATAATTCCTTTAAAAAAATCACGTGCACGTTATGTATCTCCATTTCGACATATTTATCTGTTTCTGAGTTAACTCGAAATCTAACTGAGCGTGTGTGTACCGATTGTTTCTGGGTTTTCGCGTTTACTATCTCGTCAATTTGTCCATTGGAGATATGAACCTTTCCCTTTTCTTCCTTTTTTTGATAATTCAGTTTTGAAGTTACTCTTGATGCACCGAGACGGGTGATTTTGGTATTACTCTTAACTACTTCTTAACTCATCGTTCTGTTCCTTGAATGTTCCTTTGTTCAATTGTTTAATGCAAAACGCCCAAAGAAAATGTTCTGGATGGAATGGTTTGTACTTGGCTGTTATACACTATCCTGTTATTGGATTCGAACGTCCAGCACAGAGTGATCCACGCTTGGCATGATAATGAGTCTCACAATATGGAAGACCTTCATGATCGCATTGAACGCCTGAAAATTCAGCTATTCTGCAGTGTAGGTTAGGAACAGATGAAACGTCAGGTACAAGAACAAGTGATTCAGTAATTCTCCCAATAACGAAGAAGGCAATCTTAAATCTATGATGTACTTGTGATTTATTTGCAGAAATCCTAAATGTACTACGATTCCAATTTCACTGCGTTGATAGGTTGCTGAGTTATCGAATTCATAATCGACTTTAAGGCTGGCTGATTTTGTGCGGGGTAGATGAAAATCTATTAATTGAAAATAGATCAGTATGAGGACTGAAAAATATTCTAAATCTACTTGCAGGATTTATTTCCTCGCCGATGTCTACGAAATCTTTTTGTTTTATTCACTCTGCGCTGTTGCTGACTGGATGATTTGACAAGAAGAGAGGATTGTCTTCTTCTTCTCCATCAACGACAAGCAAGAACTCTCCGAGCTAGGGTGCGTGCGACTATCGGCATGGCAGTCGGCCATACATGTATCAGTAATTCTCCGTGTAGCATATTGCTAAATGCAATACGCTACGACCATAACTAACATCACCCTTGAGTGATATATACCATGTTTACATGCAGAATTGAAAGATCGAGTCGAGATTGAGTTGAGTTTTCGACTCGTGTTTTTGAGCACGCAGGGTTGAAATATTGAGTTGAGAACGGGTCCAACTATAGTTGAAGTGACAATTAAACATAACATTATTTATGGTATTTTTTGTGATGAAGTTATAAATGTTATAAATTTTGTTTAAATAAACAAAATAAACTCACAATAAATACACAATATACCAAAACTTTCGAGTAAAGAATGAATAAAATAAATTCCAACTGTAAGCTGCCAACTCGACTACTCAATCCGCGTTTATAGGACACCAATTCGACTCGACTACGCCAGCCAAGCGTGGTCGAGTCGACGAGTCGAGTCGATCTAATTTCAACTCGAACCGCGTATACATGGAGTTGAACCCGAGTTGAACTAGGGTTCAACCCTGCATGTAAACATGGTAATAGAACTGGTCCGAGCGAACTTCCTCAAATAAAATTAAGCTATAAAGACTGCATGATTTAGATATTAGTTTGACCAGCAGGTATCACGAGTGTGAGGTTCCCTTTTGGAACAATAATACAATGCGGCAATTAAACAATCACGGACAATCACGGAGGCGCCTCTGCGATGGACTACCAACAACATCAACCAAATGTAAGTGCTGCCAAATTTTTGTTTGAATACATCATATTGATTCTTGTCAGTCATTTCCAAAAATGAATTCAAAACGAAAGACAATTATTTAATTAGGAAACAGGAGGTTTGTCATACCCTTAATTAGGAACCAGAAATATGAATAGGAAACAAAAACTTTATTATAGATCATATACATTTGCAAAACCATATATGTAGATAGCAAACGTGCGTACAATGACAATTTATGTTTAATGAACCATTTTGAAACAAACATATCTATTTATATTGATTGATGATCCGCCACATTAGTCAGAAGGGATCTAAGTAATATAGTATTTTGGTGAATCCCTTTCTCGTTATATATATAAAATGTTAGCAAAGTAATTTGGTTTTTATTGGATTCCATTCTCGATGTACACAATATTTTACTTTATATCTTTATTCGACCGAATGTAGAGAAATAATTTAGTATTTGGTGACTTTACCTTATATCTTTATTCGACCGAATGTAGAGAAATAATTTAGTATTTGGTGACTTTACCTTATATGTTTATTCGACCGAATGTAGCGAAATAATTTAGTATTTGTTGAATTTACCTTATATCTTTATTCGACCGAATGTAGCGAAATAATTTACTATTTATTGAATTTACTTTATATCTTTATTCGACCGAATGTAGAGAAATAATTTAGTATTTGTTGAATTTACTTTATATCTTTATTCGACCAAATGTAGAGAACTAATTTAGTATTTGTTGAATTTACTTTATATCTTTATTCGACCGAGTGTAGCGATGCAATTTAGTATTTTGTTGGAATTATCTAATAGAAATTATCATAAAGATTATAACCTAAGAATGAAGTGCTGAACGCTTTTATTTCTCCTTTCACTTTCCTGGAGCCCTCTCGCATGCAGGTCGTCTAGGTCCACTACGCTCTCTCTTTTCAGGTCTAAAAGGGATACTGTTCAATATCGCCCGCAGGTGGTTGGGGCAACGGCGATGAAAGGCAGAACATCTGCGCCTTCCCACAGGATGTAGGTAAGTGATGTAAGAGTCCCTTCAGGACCGAATGTGTGCCGGCGTTTTTTTTTTTGTAAGTAGACACGAATTTTTTTTTTGTGTGTGGCAGGCGGCAGCGGCAGGTTTTCGTGGAACCTCCCCACACTCTCCTTTAATAGCCGAGTAGAGCAAACGTGCCGTCCTGCAGTCAACGCTGTCCGCCGAGTGATCTGTCAGCTCATGCTGGCTGTCGGGACTTTACGTCCAAGCCAAATCACTCATCTTAGTTCCATAACAGAAGGTACAAATAATTTAGTGAAAGCGATATGAAGTCTATGATTACTTGATCTTTAGTTGAAGTACGCTTCAAGTATTCATGTAAACGTACCTACTCGTCTCTTTAACCGCCAGTTTGATTGCATTGCTTGTCATCTTTGAAAAAGTCAAATAAGAGATCAGCTTAATTAAAGTTACTTGTTTTTCATTATTATTGCTATGTATACTTTTTATCGTAATTATGGTTATGTATACTTTTGTCATTTTATGGTTATATTTCACTTTTGTAAACTCAGTAGTCAGATTGTTGATGAAGTTCTAAATAAATAAATTATGAATAGTTTGATAGGATTTTGAGGAATTTAATAAGATTTTGTCGTTCGGTTCGGGTAATCCTACGTTCTCTCGATTTTGCTTTTTAACTCGTCTCACGCACAATTCAGAATCGGCGCAGCATTCATCAACGCAGAATGTAGCAGCTGTGATGCAAGGTTTGATATCATGGGATCATATGACGCAATTCTCAATCGACGCAGCATTCATCATGATGCCAGAGTTTGGAAAATTTCAAATTTTGATGCATGCTGCAACAGTTCTGCCAACATACTGAGGTAAAACTAAATTTCAAATCTTATTTATCTCTCATATTTCCTCCGGATCTACTAAATTAAAATTAAGCACAAAAGAAAAACTCGGTATTAAGGTGTTTTGTTTGTAAATAAATGTGAATTATTAAATAAGTAGCATTACAAAGTTTCCTATACTGCTTGCTGCGCCGATCTTTGCAATTGCCTTTCAGCTGCACTACAATAGTGCATAGCCAAGCTCTTTTCCCCCATAATACAAAAGACGAAAGTATATGAAATTACTTGTTTCATTCTAAAAAACACCAAAAATTTCCAATTTTACTGTACTGATTCCTATATATTAGGTAATCTTTGGTATTGTATTCTCTGTACCGTACTGTACTTTCCTATATATTTCACGATATTTCGTCACCTAATGGTGGAACGTCGTTCCTAATTGGAATAATGGCTAAAACACAATGTGAGCGACACGACAAAAACTCAGTACAAAACGTCCGTGCAAATACAATGGGAACGACAAGAGCTATCAATCCCCAATTAAATTTATTCTGTTATTTGTGTTGTAAATTAAAAATAGAAAAAATTTCAACGAACAAATAAAAAAAAGATTATTAAAGTTGCATGTGGGACCGTTTTGGCTAATGAAGATAAAAAACAGAACCCACTAGAAGAAGACGTGTGTCTAAGAGCAATATAAAACTCAGCCGGAATCGGGTTTCTATGCGGATGCTTTTGTTTTTTGTATAATACGTTGACATTTTACCACCTCAATAAAGTTTTCTTCCATTTTTTATTCAACCAACTTTGATATTTTCCACGGCATTGTTATTAACTGTTATGGTATGTCTGTTGAGTGATTGGTCATCGGACGTTAAGTCCACACTGCCAGCATGAGCTGACAGATCACTCGGTAACAGCGTTGGAGACAGGGCGGCATGCTAGCACCTCGGCTAAGGGTGGTGGAGACCCCACACTCTCTACCACCCATCGAAATACCTGCCGCTGTCACCAACCATGATACAAAAAAATTCCTCATGCCTACAACCAATCACCCTTTGAAAATTCCTAAAAGATTTTATTTATACACGTTTCTGCAGACGCGTATGATACGGTGTCAGCGGATGTAAAACTGGCTCACGCCCACTCGTCATCTCAAAGCTTGGTGGCCGTTTCAAAACAGAAATGACAGGAGGCCAAATCTCCTGCTCAGTAACCTTGTCAGATATGCGTGCTATAGGTGTCAACGGGACATCGAAGATTAAAGACTCTTCTAAAGAAGTGTCTAATAATGTCATCGGCTCCCCAAAAGTGGAAATGGGAGCTTGAAGATCTGCGGAGAAGTCTATTAAGTTCTCCGCCTCTGCCAATGAAGTAATCGTACAATCAGGTGTTTTACTGATATCATCAGAGTCACTGAATGATATCAGAGGACATCTCAGGGAATTATCGCTAGTGTCTGCTAATGAAGCGGCCCTTCCTCCTTGTTCACAGCTTGAACTGGAGTGTTCGATGCATTGATTGCTCGTAATGTCGACGCTAGTCGGAAAGAGGTGGTGGTATTCCCGACCCGTCTGAAGATTTTCTGTTGACATCGAATGCAATCTGGCTTGAAGGTGTTCTTCCGTCCACATCCGTAATAGAACACAACTTGTCGTTCCTGCCGGCAATCTTGGTAAAAGTGACCGGGCTGGTCACAATTCCAGCAGGTTACATTTTTAGGGGTTAAAATAGCAGATAGTGAGACTTCCTCACTGCGTTCAGGTGACGTATTCAGTTCAGCCTCAGTCGAATAGTATCCATCCACCTCACTGACTCTTTGTCCGCGATACGCGTTCCAACTACTTGTTGTCGCGATCCGCTGCTGCGTCGCTTGAATTTGATTCACAAGAATCCTGAGCGGTGGATGGTGTTTGTAGGTTGCAAAAAAATTTTGTTTTGGATCTCTGGCAGTAAGTTTGATTTGACTATTTCCAAAAATTCAACGTCTGGCAACGGGTTCTGCCGTTGGTCTTGTAGCTGTACCAGGTGCTGGTAGTACGTAGCAAATGACTCCCCCTGCTTTCTGCTTGCGCAACATAAGCTGGACCTTGACCTTAAGTTCCATGACGGCGTGGAATTTTGCCTCAGGAGAGACCAGTACCAGTCCATTGCTGATCCAGAAAGCAGAGTCGTCATGTGGCGCACCAGTAGGTCAAAGTCTCCTTCCAAAGCCGAATAAGTCAAGGCTTCTACTCGAAATACAAATTCATCGACTGTGAGCCGAGAACTGTCACCGCTGTAAGATATATTCCACCTGCGGATAGGGCTGCCAGAACGTCGCTGTCCTATGCCTGCAGGGCCACGATTAGGTGGTGGTGGTGTAGGTGGTACAAAGTTTGGTGCAGGCTGATTTCCAGGCTGACCAAAAGCTGATGGAGGTCCATTAAAAGATTGTCTACGCAGATTGGGAAAATCGTCAGATCGTCTGGGATTACCCATAGCCGGAGGAGGTCGTGAAAAGTCTATTGGTGGCAATGCGGCTGCTACGTGCTGACGGACACTATTTACTAACTCAGTCCGCAAAACATGGAGGCTCTGTTCGAGACCTTCACTTACTAAGTCTTGCATTTGCATGCGTAAGCCTGCCATCAACGCATCAGTAGCTGCTGAGGTCTGTCCACTGCCAGAAGGCAGCGGGCTGTTTCGTCGCGAGTTAGGATTGGTAAAAGTCCTTGAATGTAGATCTAGCCTTCCAGGAGAGAGTGATCGTCGACTAGGTGGTGGAATTGTCAACGGTGGTAAGTCAAGTGTTGGCATGGAAGGCAATGGATCAAGGTTGACAGACTCTGCAGGCTTCGTCGTCTTCCGGACAGCACCAGTATACTCAGTGAAATCGTACTGAGTGAGATGGGCTCTGCAGAACGGCCAGTTTGAGTGCTGTCCAATTCACGTTTTCAGACAGGACTTGTGAAACACATGTCCACAGACCGTCTTCACTGGCTTCCTCCGTCCTGACCAGTCGCTCTCTAGACAGACGGAGCACGGCTCCGGCAACAGCATCGGTAGCCCAGTTGCTCACGGTGGTGTTCGCGCTGTACCCATTGTAGGATTAGTCGTAAGTCAGGCAAAAGATTTTCAAACCAAGGGTTTGGAATAGTTATCCCAAAAAAATTCAAGAAATTTGAACGTTCGGAAGAGACACGCTCTTCACAATGCTATGATGGCTAAATACTATTTTAAAGTCGAAGGTTTGGTTGAAATACTAAAATTCAGACAAAAGTTTTCCCAAACGTTCGAAAAAGTTGAGATTCAAAACAACCAAGGACTTGAAAAGTTAATTAAGGCTTCTCAAATCGAGACAATGTAAATACTGATTTCAAAAATCCAAAGTTCGGAAGCAATAGCAACTTTCTAAAAGAAATTTTCTTCTAAGAGTTCAGGAAAAGCGAAAATCCAAGGAGATTATAAAAATCAAATTAAGCGTTGCAAAAAGTTTTAACAAAACTCATATAATTTCTCCCTCACTTACCGAAGTTAACTCCCATCATAAGAAGTCTTCAGGTCGCCCTCTCTCCTTACAGGTCAGAAACAGGATACAGGCAAGTGACGTGAGTGTGTGCATTGAAAAATATGTGCAGTTCCCACAGAAATCTGGGAAGAATCGGGTTGGAGAAGCTAGAGACTGAAAATGATACTAGAGATTCTTCAGCCAGGCAGTTTGCAGTATGCCAGCTCCTGGTTACTGCAGGTCTCCAGCATCACTTCCATCCTCCAACAACTCTTTCCTTCCCCTTCACCTGATCGTCGTGTCCAGCTGACCTTCCAACCGGGCAGAGTCATGAATCTGGTCAACTAATTAGCTGAAAGCCAAACAGTCGTCTCACAGATTCACGACTCTGTCCAGCCAGTTGGCCAACAGAGACATGTCTCCGTGAGAGCTCACACAAAAAATTTTGTGAGGCCACCTACCATTTCCATGACAGAACGCCAGCGGGAAAGATCATTCAAAAAAATTCTCAAAAAACTTTCAAAAATTTAAAAAAAACTAAACACCAGTTCGGACCCGAGGCTTGACCAAAGTCAACCCTAGAGTCGAACTTCAATTCAAAAACAAAACTTTCAAAACTTTCAAAATATTACGTTACCTTACTCAATACAAATCAAAAAAAATCGAAATCTCAAAAACTTTCAAAAACTTTACTTTAACTTTACTTTACTTTCAAACTTTCAATAAAACTTTCAAAAACTTTACGTTACAACAATTGCATACTAACAAGATCAGTCAAACCTCAGGTTCGCATGTATCCTTCACTAGATATGAGACTACTGAGTCAGACGATTTAGCTATAAACCAAATGTCCATCTCTCAAATAGTCTCAGTCCCCAGTGTCAAACACATTTAGACACCGAAGTTGACTGAGGTGGCCCCACGTTGGGCGCCATTTTGTTATGGTATGTCTGTTGAATGATTGGTCATCGGACGTTAAGTCCAGACTGCCAGCATGAGCTGACAGATCACTCGGTAACAGCGTTGTAGACAGAGCGGCATGCTAGCACCTCGGCTAAGGGTGGCGGAGAGTGTGGGGGGGTTCCCAACGAAATACCTGTCGCCGTCACCAACCATGATACAAAAAAATTCCTCATGCCTACAACTAATTGCCCTTTGAAAATTCCTAAAAGATTTTAGCGATTTTTATATGAAAGTATTACCTTGTTGGGCACGATGTCGTTGAAAATTCTCGATATTCGGTTTTTCACTTGACTTCTTTCACGCGCTTGTTCGAGAAAATGAAACAGGTCAATGGTCTTCTTCTTCTTTGTCTTTTTCTTCACTCACATGTCATACGAGCTTGAGGAAGCCAACGAGGTAATAACTAAAGGAGATGCAATCATATGTACGATCCGTGTACATGAGCGTACCCAAAATTGCCCTGCATTTGTGTATGTTTCATTCCGCCATTTTTGGTCTTCGCTGTCAGATCCATACATAGGTTTGGTTTGATTTGGGCTTGGCGCATTGACGCAGGAAAACTCATGAAATAACCGTAGGGGCATGAATCAAATATTACTCAAAAACTTTTTATCACTGAACTTTTCTTCTTAATTATTAACTTTTTTATGTTCATGTTTGCAAATTCAGTAAATACTTTTAAGTATGTGACAATAAAAGCGATTAAAATTGCGAACAGGTTGTACAATTGTGTACAGGTGTACAAATTTTACGGCGCTTATGTACAAACAATATCAGTGTCAATGTGTTAGAAATGGGTACGTTAAATTTTCTCATTTGCATCTCCTTTAGCTCTTACCTCGTTGGAGGAAGCATATTACTCTCGGTCGGGAGCGATCGGTATGCGGTTTACTTTAAGGCCAGTGTTTAGACTTCAATTATATAGATATAGTAACTAGAATATCAATAATAATAAATATACCTACCTACATACATATAAAAAATATAAATTCATATTTTATTTTTTCCATTCTCACCGAATGGGAATCTCACGCAAATTATGCTGAGTATGCACATGTGCCCGTCGCCACCAGACGAAATACGATATGCACATTTGTGTCGTATTATGAAGGCATGCATGGGAATCCGAATTTGTGTGAAATTCTCATTCTTATTATTTGCAAAAGAAAGAAACTAGCTTAGTAAACATTTTTTGAGTATTATAAAATAAGTTTATGAAAATATAATTTTAGTCTGTTTTCAATCATCAAATAAGAAGTTTTATTTACAATTCTACGTAGTGTCTATTTGGAGTGGGCGTTGCGGTACAAGCACCGTTAGCGTAGCATATTGTTAAAATCAACGTACACGCACCTTGATTAAGTAGCACGACATTCGACGTAGAATTCCTTACATTCTTTGGCGTTGCGGTACAAGCACCGTTAACGCAGCCATTAGATCAAGGTACAAGCACCTTGATCCAGTAGAATAAAAGAATTCTATACAGCCAGCTTACATGCATCAGCATTTTACCTGTTGCATATTGCTATATGCAATAGCTACGACCATAACATAACTGATATTTTTAATCTATCAAGTCCTACGAGTAAGAAACTAAAGGAGAGAGCATTGCGTGTATATATATGCCATTTTTGCGTGCCGAACGTGATGCTTTTTCTCAGTTTCTAACATATGGTTGTATCTCTGTCTATATATACCCTAGGTGTCACTTTTGTTTATGTTCGGTAAAGAAATCTACCCTAGCACAAAAGCCGTAGGTAAGGTTAAAATTGGAAGGGTACTAAATAGAAAAATATTTACATTCTTTTATATGGAAATTTAGTAAAACTGTAGTTGTTTATTTTTTAATAATAAGCTAGGAATTAGAATATTGGTAAATATTTGTAATTTTGATAAAAGTAAAAGAATTTTAATATATTTTCTTATTATGGATTTACCAAAAATGAAATTTTAAGGCAAGTTATTGGCCAACCGAAGATGGAAATAGGCTTACTGGGGAACCAGGAATCTCACAAAGTTGTTTTGTATTACTAGCTCTCACTATCATGCTGCTGGTATAGAACTTTGCGTCACACTTTCAAAAACCGCGCCAAAGTCCCTCGCGTAAACTTTTTTTCCATCCGCCTGCAATGCGAATTTTTTATAGTATGTGTATAAACTTACACATTTTTTAGATTGGCACGAAAATTGTTGTTTATGGGCCTCTCCTTTAGTTTCTTACTCGTAGATCAAGTCATAAATATGATTGCAATGAACGTATAACTATAAATATGAACGCAACCCAAAATCATAATTTTGCTACACGCACCCTAAACGTCCGATAAATTTAAGGCTGAAGGCTGAAATATAATGACTGCAACACGCATTTGTCGACGCCAAAATAATTTTCGAATATATGTTACGAAAATGCTGCGACGTGATTGTAACGTTCCTTTATTGCCTAGGGACGTTGCTTAAAGAGAAATTTAAATATATAATAAAAGAAATATATATAATAAAAAATACTCTTTAATAGTAACTCGATTTGGCGCGGTCTATATTATACATTCAGTTTTGACAACTCTTCTTCTTACTCTTAATTCTAACATATGTATATGACTCCTGCGAGTCATCTCGAGATATCGACGAGTCTCGATATCGTTACATCCTTCTTGTTGTTGAAGTGAAAATTACAGGTCAAGCCTTATGACCGGTCTGATAGGTCTTCCCGATCTCGAGTGCTTGACATCGCTCTGCATCACCGGCTGCTGAGAATTCGTTTCCCTGGGTGCTATTCCCCGTGCTGCAGGTTCCGTCTTTGATTCAGCCTGCTGGCTCGTTCTCTCCTGTGCAATTGGAGTTAAAGATCCATTTGTGCTGGATGACTCCTTGAATGAAGTATGTTGTGGTTCTGCGACGATGCTGGTTCTTGTCTTCATTATGTCACCCTCGACAGATGTTGGACGAATGAAGCTTGTATTTCTCCTCATAACTGATCCATCGTCCCTCTCAATCATGTAAGATCGATCGGTTACTGGATGTAATATATTTCCCGTATACCATCTGCTGTCGTTTCCTCGAACCAGAATTCTAGAACCATCTTTGTATGTTCTAGCTTCTTTTGCTCCTCTATCTGCATATGACTTCTGTTTCTGTCGTTTATTATCCAGATTTTCAGTTACTCGTTTTAATATTTTAGGCTTTAAAATTATGTCAGACAGTGTTAGGGGTGTTCTCGTGTTTCTTCCGAATAGTCTCGAAGCTGGTGTACCCAATTCACTGTCTCTTGGAGTATTTCTGGACATCAACAGAGCTAGTTGTAGGTCCTCACCGCTCAGATCACACTTTTTGACCAGACGTTTTGCTATGTCCACATATTTTTCTGCCAAACCGTTCGACCTCGCGAATCGTGGACTTGATGTGTAGATCTCGAACTTCCAGTCGTTTGCAAATTTCTGAAACTCCCTCGACGAATACACGGCGTTGTCGGAATGAAATTCTCTTGGTATTCCATGCGTGGCAAACCAAATCTTGAATTGGTTTATCATTGTGCTTGCTGTTATTCTGTGCATCCTCTTGACTTCAAAATACCCACTGTAGCTGTCCACCAATACCAAGTATTGTTCACCCTTGTAGTCGAATACATCCGATGATACTATCTCAAATGGGAGCCTCGGGATCCTTTTCATTTTTACTGTTTCCTTTACTTGTTTTCTTTGTGTATGCTGACATATTTTACATTTTTCTACCATTTCTGTTATGTCGTTATTCATTCCTTTCCAGAATATAAACTGTCGCGCTCGTCGTAACGATGACTGTATTCCGGGATGTCCCTTATGTACCAACTCTAGGACTCGGGATCTTTCTTCCTCTGGAACCATAACTCTGTCTCCTCTGAAGATCAGTCCTTCGCAGAATGATAGCTCGTCTCGATAGGAAAAATATGGTCTCAGCTCTTTCGGAACCTGCTCTATTCCTTTCGGCCAACCGGTTTTAATTATTTTGATTAGTGCTTGACACGACGTATTTTTACTCGTTGATTTCTTGAATTCTTCAGCTGCACTATTTGACATTGGTAGAATCAGGTGTACCTCTATTTCTTCCTCATCGATTTCTTGTGTATCTTCACATTTCCTACTGAGTGTATCCGCAATTTTCAGTTCACTTCCCTTTCTGTACTCTATTCTCGGATTGTACTCTTTTAAATCCAATAGAATTCTTCTTAATCTGGGCGGTGCTGATGTGAGTGGTTTGGTCCAAATTGTTTCCAATGGTTTATGGTCCGTCTCTACCTTTATCTCTTTCCCCCAGATATAATCGTGAAACTTCCTGCATCCATATCTAATAGCGAACGCTTCCTTTAGAATTTGTGGATAGTTTTGTTCAGTTTGAGTTAACGATTTCGTAGCATAGGCCACTGGTTGTCCTTTCTGCATTAGAACAGCTCCTAATGCTTTTGAAGAAGCATCAACCGACAATACAACTTTTTCGTTGACATCGTAGTAACGCAGTACTGGTGCTTGCGATAGAGTTCTTTTAATCTTCTCGAACGCCTCTTGCTGCTCAGCTTCCCATTTCCATTCCATTTCCTTCTTTAATAGAATTCTCAGTGGCTGTGTGAGTGCTGACAAGTTTTTTATAAACTTTCCCAAATAAGTAATCATACCTAGAATCCTTAAGAGCTCCTTCTTTGTTTTAGGTACCTTTAAATTTTTAATTGCTTCCACTTTACTCTCGTCGATTTCTAAGCCTTTTTCAGTAAGTACGTGACCCAAGAATTTTACTCGTTGTACATTAAAAATACATTTCTCCTTGTTCAGTTTTAATCCTTTCTCATGTAGTTGCCTGAGCACTTTGTTTGTTCTATTTTTTAATTCATTCGCGGTCTCAGCGTGTATGAGTATATCATCTATTGCACATTCTACTCCCTGCATATCGTGTAGTATGTCTGACATTATTTGCTGGAACACTTCTGGTGCTGATGACAATCCAAATGGCAGTCTTTTGCAGGAAAATCTTCCCCATGGTGTTGAGAATGTGAGGTAAGCCTGTGTCCTCTCACTGACTTTAATCTGCCAAAATCCTTTTGTGCAATCCAGCAGGGTGAAATATTTACTGCCTGAAATTTTTGCTGTAATTGCCTCAATGGTATTTAATGGAAATTGCCGTCGTTTGATATTTTTATTCACATCGGTAGGATCGATGCAAATACGTATTTTACCTTTTTGTTTAACTATCACCATTGGAGAGACAGCTGGAGTTGGCTTCGTAGTAGATTTGATGACGTCCATCTTTACCATCTTGTCAAGCTCTTTCTTAACATCAGAGCGCATCGTTAGTGGTATCGATCTCGCTGGATAAATTTCGAATTTTGGATTTTCAATTAGATCGATGTCATATTCATAGTCTTGAAGACACCCTAATCCTTCGAACAAGTGCTGTTCTTCAGTTGCAGATAACGAGAAGTCATTACTTTTTAATTTGACCTGTTGAATTGTTGAATCCTCAGAATCAGCTTTTCTTTCTCGCACGTTGCTTTTCCCAGTATCGGTGATACTTCTTCCTCGCCGACTAAGAAGTTTATTTTCGTTTTCTTTTTTCTTATCTGGCAATCCATTCGTAATTCCCCTATGACTCTTAGTTTGTGGTCACTAAATGAAATCAGCGTTGATATCTTTGACTGTTTCAATATTTGTTTCATTCCTAGTTTTTCAACTATGTGCATTGGTAGGACATTACACTGTGCTCCGGTGTCGAGTTTCGCATGGAATGCTTTTTTATCTATTTTAATGGTTGCTGTCCACACGTCATCTGTTGTATTATTCGTAACACAGTTTATATATAGTGTTTCCCTACTTGATGTCGATGATTCTGACTGTGATGACTGTGTGCTCTTGCGCAAAAGGTGTACTTTTTTCCTTGCTTTGCACATTTTTATGAAATGTCCCTGCTTGCCACATGCTTTGCATTCTTTTTTATATGCTGGGCAACATTGTTTACCATGCTTAGTCCCGCATCTATTACACTGGAACACTTCTGATTCTTTGTTATGAATCATCTTTTCATTTTTATACTTCCTGAAATTTCTCTTCACTTCTGAGATTATCTGACTATTGTTATTATTGCTCATATCCGTTGCTTGTTTTTGAGCTATTTCACTTGCTCTGCACAGATCTACTGCTTTGTCGTAATTTTAGTTGGAAGTTGCTAGTAATTTTTCGCGGACTTTGTCATTTATTATTCCACACACTATTTTGTCTTTCAGCATTCTTTCTTCCAATCGACCAAAATTGCATTTTTTTGTTTGCGACGTGATTCTAGTCAGATACTGTTCAAAATTTTCGTCTATTTCTTGTGACATTTTATTGAGCATATATGCTTCATATGTTTCATTACTCTTTGGTATGAAATAGTCTGTGAATTTCTGAATTATTATTTTAATATCAGATTGTTGCGCCTCTGTCAAGTTAAATGACTCGTATATTTCTTCAGCTTCGTATCCAATTGTGGACATGAATGTGGCTACCTGGACTTCTGGCGGTTCTTGATTTAACTGTGTTGCTTTCGCATACCAGTCGTAGGACACTTTCCAGGACTTCCAGTCTTGTGCCATGTTTTTTGTAAAAACTAGCTGTTTTGGTTGCCTTAACTGTCGACGAGGCGTCTCTAACCTTTTCTGAGTCTCTTCTGTCTCAGTCTCTTTGCCATTCAAGCTCATTTTATAGTTTGTTGGCTTGTTTTTTATATACTTCTGACACCATGTAACGTTCCTTTATTGCCTAGGGACGTTGCTTAAAGAGAAATTTAAATATATAATAAAAGAAATATATATAATAAAAAATACTCTTTAATAGTAACTCGATTTGGCACGGTCTATATTATACATTCAGTTTTGACAACTCTTCTTCTTACTCTTAATTCTAACATATGTATATGACTCCTGCGAGTCATCTCGAGATATCGACGAGTCTCGATATCGTTACAGTGATAATGTCGTCGTCAGAAAGTAGAGCATTTCGTTGCGCAGTGCGACATTTGAGTTTGACAGTTCGTGTGTTGGTACATTTCACGTACTTTTCTTTTAAAACTGGCATAACTGCATATGCTCTAATGTAACTTATACTTGTTCTTAAAAAATGTAAAAAAAAAATCCATAGACATCACAAAAAAGCAAAACTCAACTTAACTGTCTTGAAATGACGACGTTAATGTCGCATTCATTGTATTACGTCTGCGACAAGCGACGAAGCCAGTTGGCGTCGACAATTTCGTGTCGCATTCATTGTATTTCAGGCTTGAAACACAGTGCTAGCTTTTCCAACCTCGACCTCAGTATAACTTTAAGAACCTCGACCTGATGAGCCTTGCAAACTTTTGCAGCTCACAATACGAGCTTTGACAACTTCTGTATGATATCATTAAATTGGGCTATTACAGTAGCCCAACTTAGAACATGCAACTGAAAACCCTTCAGTGGCATAAAATTGAACATAACCTAAAACTTTCTCACATAACCTCAAATATTTTTTCTTAAATAAGAGGAAAATGGAAGGAACCATAGGAAAACATATGTGTCAAAAGTAGATAGCATGCTCTCTAAAATGCACAATACATGCTTGGGACCTAGTTTTGTAGCAAGCATGTATGCCTCGTAAGCCATATAAAATTTGAGGTCTTTTGATAGTGCGGCTCGTAGCTAAATAAAAATGTTTGCCAGCATTTGATTTCAGGTTATGTCAATTTTGCATTGAGAAATTTGTTAATCAATTCGGTGGATGTTGAATAATAACTTTGGAAAAAGCTACTTATTAATAATTAGTTAATAGTTATTTATCAATGATTGTTCTACGATTACGATTATTATTATTATTTTTGAGTAAATCCAAGTGAAATTGGTGTTTAATTGAAAGTTATCCCGTGGTTATCACGGAACTTAATCGAGAATTTGCAGAAATTGACGGAGTTAAAGTGGAAGACTAATGGACAATGGATGATTCTTTTGTTATTTTGGAACTCTGTTATATTCTAAGTATCAAAATAAAGAGGACGATGTCTTTCATTTCATCAGATATATACCCATTGAAGGAATCCAGAAGTAACAAAAGCTACTTAGAACTTTAATAGTAGACTTATCACATTACGTCACTTAGGCTATAACTGGAATGAATTCTCTCAACACATTAGCTGCAGGAGAAGTTAAGGAACTTAAAATTAGCGCTGATATGGAAATGGGAACAATAATTCAAGATGATGTTGTAATTAAAGGAAGGAAGGTATAATGAAATAAATTCATTGAAATCCCTTAACTGAAGTTAGGTGGAATTAAATATCTATCATCTGGCGATTACGGAAGCAACAAAATTTGAACAAAATCTCCGCGGAGAAGGAGAAACGCATAGGAGTATCTGAAGGCAATCTCGTCGGTCATCTTGTGATGATTCGACCTAATATTCTATTCCATTTTAAGGAATTGCAATCTCATACGACCAACATAGTGATATTACAGAACGGCTCGGCTCATCTTTACCATTTTTATGTCACATTGCAAGGTTTCGAGAAATAAAAAGTCCCATAAGTATGGACAGTTTTGTATTTTTATTTTCACTCAACTTAGAATATAAACATAAACATTTATTTATTTGAGCACCTAGCGTTGGGCAGATCATAGCGAGTTACACAGTAGATACACATTATAGCAAAACGAAACAAACAATAATAGAAAGACATAATTACTTTTTTTCAGACTCAAGTGGGAAGAGCAAAATTCACTTTAGTTGATCCATTCGAAGTTGATAAAGGAGTTCTTTTCTAAGATATTGCTGGCCTACAAGTAACAAAACAAGAATTTATGGATTTTGTTGATTATCTAAAAAATCTAAATAAGTATCAAAAACTAGAAGCAAAAGTTCCAAAATGAGCTCTTCTTCTAGGTCCTCCAGGTTGTGGAGATACATTGCTCGCTAATGCTGTAGCTATTAAACACAAGTGCCGAGCTTGATATGATTAAATTGATGCTATTGGGCGCTCAGGAGAATCTGAACAAACATTAAATCAATTACTAGTTGAGATGAATGGGATGACTTCAAAGAAAGGTGTATTAGTATTTGGTAATCAGCTTGGTTACCGATTATCCATTGTTGCATGCGGGTCGTGTGTTGCTGTCACTAATCGGCATTCGGTAGTATAAGTTGATTGACTAAGCTTCAAGTTATATATATATATGTCGGATAGATGTTAAAATTGCTTGTGATAATTGAAGTAGGCCGAATGAAAATTCTTCAATACTGGGTGTAGCCAGTAGCAATGAACTAAGCTACCCAAATAATCTTGATCTGGAAGTCTAGTTTCCCAGATAGTTGGCGTTACTGCACCCGAGATAAGTGGGGTAATCGTCCGGTACGTATAATTAAATTGGTTTGTATTGTCGGTGCTTATGACCGTTAGCGAGGAGAATGGATGAGATTCTCTTGTCGTTCACGAATACACAGGACTGTCCATATGACAGCAGTAAGAAGTTGTCCTCGAGTAAACTATTTCAGGTGAGAGGTCTCTAGTAACTTCCGGAGGCTGTGGCGTGGTCTTACTATCCCAATGATAATACGACCTGATAACTTGACATGCGGCTGAAAAATTATATTTGTTATGTTATCACCACAGAGGTGGCCAGCGTTTAATGTAGCTTTCAGAATGGGAACCAGTACAGCGAGATGCCCTTACAGCCCCTATGACCGTGTTGCAAGTCGTATAACTATTGACTATCAGAACCAGCTTAACACAAGCTCGCTGCATGGACACGTTTAATAAATAAACGTCTCAACAATACATGCGATTCATCACTTAGTCGGTGTTAGTATTATTATGTTAAACTAAACATAGACCAAACACCGAATGAGATGACATGCAATGCGACATGGAAACAGAAATTTAAGTATTATATAGACGTTTCTTTAAAACATGCTTGGAAATATCAACGACAAAATGCTCAGCCTTAATATTAACAACAATGCACATGCGATTGATGGGTTCATACATACTAAAGTTGGATCTTGCGGCGTTAACATGCAACAGAGGTAACCTTCTCAAATTGTGCGCACTATCACGGAAAGAGATTTTGCTAAGTAGAAGGGGAGAATCAATATTCGCGTTTAAGAGTTGATGCACAAAAGTTACATCAGCGACCATGCGACGTTTTTCGAGGGAGTGCATATTTAAAAGCTTCAAGCGATCCTCATAAGGTGGAAGAATCAATGAATTGTTCCAGGGTAGGTGCCTGAGAGCGAAGCGCAGGAAGTTCCGCTGAACAGACTCGATGCGTTCGATGTGTGTACCGTAAAATGGAGACCAGACCTGGCTAGCGTATTCAAGGAGAGGTCTCACAAAGCAAGTGTACAAACGCAGTGTTATGGTGGGATTCGAGAACTCTCGAGACCAACGTTTAATAAAGCCCAGCATAGAACTACTCTTAGATACCATATAGTTAATGTGGGATATAAAATTCAATCTATGGTCACATTTAACACCCAAATCAAAAACAGCACCCTCGCGACGGCGAATCGTGGAATCCGAGAACACATAATCATAAGTGATTGGTTTCTGATTCCTGTGGAAAGTCATAACCTCACATTTGTCGATATTGAGGGCCAAATTATTGTTTTTGCACCAAACGTAAAATTTGTGAAGATCACCTTGTACCAGTTCACAATCGGTAACAGATTTAATCTGAGCGAAAAGTTTAATACCGTCAGCATAAATCAATACTTTGCAGTGCCTCACAACAGAGACAATGTCGTCAATAGATAGAATGAAAAACAACGGGCCCAAGTGACTCCCTTGAGGTACGCCGGACGAAGCTTTCAGGACTCTGGAGACGGAATGACGGAATAGTATTTGATATGTTCTGTTATCTAAATAAGACTCCGTCCATTTTATAAATGTTGGGTGAAACCCATACTTTTCCATTTTAAAGAGTATCACGGAGTGAGATAACTTGTCGAACGCTTTACCGAAGTCAGTATAAATACAATCTGTCTGATAGCCTTTTGCAAACCCGCCAACGGTAGGCGAGACAAATTCCAACAAGTTAGTGGTTGTAGACCTGCCCGAGATAAATCCATGCTGGTTTGAAGAAAGCAAATTCTTGCAGGAAATTGATAACTGAGAGTAAATGATAGATTCGAATAATTTAGGCATACAAGATAATTTTGCAATGGGTCTATAATTAGAAATTTCACTCTTACTACCTTTTTTGTGGATAGGTATGATAAAAGAATTTTTCCATAGCTGTGAGAAACAACCGCTATTGAGCGATTTTTGGAAAATAATTCTCAGCGGAGATGCAAGGGCATGGCAGCATGACTTAAAGAAAGCTGGAGGGATCCCATCAGGACCCGTCGTGAAGTCGTTTGGAAGCCCATTAATATGATCGAGTATATCCTCTCTCGCAATTGTAGGGGTAGTGAATGAAACGTTATGAGAATCGTTCATATGACTGAAGTTGTCATTTCGAGGAAGGAAATTGGACGAAGAAAATGCATTGTCAAAATAAGAAGCAAACATATTGCAAATTTCGGATGAATCATCACTAGCAGAATCTTTGTACCTCATGGTATTGGGGTAGTTGTCCGTTTTTTTCTTCATATTAATGAACTTAAAAAAGATACGTGGGTCACGAAATAATTTCGCACGCATGCTTTGAATATATTCATCATAAAGTGTAGAGGAAAGTTCTTTGAACTCATTGTAGGATGTGAGGAAATTATTGTGACTTATAATGCCTTTGTCACTCATATAACTTTTCCACAATTTATTCTTTTTATTTTTGAGATGTTTTAGTTCTTTATTGAACCATGGCGGAGATGTCTTAGAGGACCGCTGTCGCTCGCGGGGAACGTGAGAGGAAAATAAATCGAAAAGAATTATGTAAAATTTAGAGACGTCTTCATCAACACTATTGCTAGACAGTAATGTGTTGAAATCAATAGAGGTAAGTCTACTGGAAAGTTCCGAAAAGTTAGCCTTTCTAAAATTGAAAAAATATTGTGTTTCGTCACAATTAGTAATGTTTTCGGTTTCAAAGCAATATGAAATTAGTAGAGGGGGGTGATATTTGTCAAGAGTAGACATTATAACGGGGCTAGATTCAACTAATATGTTACCCGCGTCAGTAGAGAAAACCAGGTCCAACTGCCTCCCCATGTCATTCTTTACATTACTGATTTGGCTGAGCCCAAGAGATGACATAGTGTCCAGGAATAGTGCTTCCTTTGTTGACAAGTTATTAAGAGGAAGATAGTCATCGTCATCTTCATTTAGTACCCATTGTATATTAGGTAAGTTGAAATCACCAATAAATAGTAGTTCGTCAAGAGGTTGCATCTTGCCGTGAATAAAATTAGATGTTGAAGTGAGTAGGTCGTAAATATTCTGACCTTTGTCATCGACAATGTTTATGGAGTCTGGAGGAATATAGCAACATAGTATGTATAAGTCGTGTTTTAAAAGAGATACCTTAAGAACTATAAGTTCAGTGTCAAGAGTGTTGGAAAAACTTGGAGCCTCAATTTGGCTGCAGTTAAAAATGTTTTTGCATGCGAGGAGTACGCCACCGCCACGAGCCTCAGAATCCGTATGTCTATCTTTCCTAAAAATCTGGTAAGAATTGTCTAAAATTTCGGCATCACGAAAGCCGTGATGCAGCCAAGTTTCAGTGAAAGCAACGATATCAAAACAAGTTGCAACAGAGGATTTGAAGATATGTGCAGTTTTTGTCCGAATCCCCCTTACATTTTGATAGTAAAGGGAAAGCGACTTCAGTTTTTTGGAATAACATTGCTTATATTAACTGTATTTCTAGGTTGGCGCACGGAAGGTACAAATAATTTAGTGAAAGCGCCGGAGGGCCAGAATAAGGGATCTAATAACTTTTCCTGCATATCTGCTGAAACAGTTAAGACAAAGGATGCAACCGGTTTCGAGGATTTACTAATTTTACGACAAGAAATACTCTCTGTTGCAATGTTTTTGGATTTAAGATACGTCAATATGTCATCACACAACGTTTCAGGCGAGAACCGAGTAACAAAAACACTCGAAGGTTTTGGTACTGTCCTCAAGGAGGTGCCATTACCATTCCCTAATGTGGACACGGAATTAATATTATGTGTTACTGTGGATTCAGAAGCAGGAGCTGGAGTGGTATTATCCACGCATTGGCTCAAAGCGCTGCATACGGCCCCACCAGCCAAAGGAGAACCCTGTGTACCAGGAGTTGGCGGATTCGGTGGGTTAAATCCCACAGTCGGCAGAACCTCCTGTTTTTTGGAAGTTTTTTTCTTCTTTGTAATTGGATTGCTCTTGTGGTTTCTATTAGAGCGGTTGTTTATGAGACCGTGGTCCAATTTTGGTTGTTGAGGAACGTCAACGACAGTTGAACTGTAGCAGTCAACCATTTTTTGCTCAATAGACTGAACATTAATGTTAACTTTGTTTGATAGGCCAACCACCATGTTCTTAAGGTTGTCCAGGTCACCTCTGTACAAAGCGAGCGTATCAAAAAAAATATGGGCCGGGGCTCTTCCACAAGAGTCGCAGACCCACAGTAAATTGCGAGTCTTTTTTAACAAGGCCGCACTCTCGAGTTTTACGCATGTGGCGTGGAACGCCTTACCACAAACACCATCGCACGCTAAAAACTCGGAAGAGCCATCAAATTCGGCGCGGCAAAAACCACAGCAATCCATAATAAAAAGAATAAAATTAAATTACGACGCGATTGGAAAAAACGTAGTAAGATAGTATAAACAAAGCACGTTATGTAAAAAGAAAGAAAAAATTGGGGTTAGGTAGCACTAAAAACAAAAACATAAAATTACACCAGTATAATTAAATTACACCCAAAACAATAACCAAAAACCAAACTAACAACACTAAAGACACAAACAAAGCACTAAAATGTAATTAAAAACGTTCAAAAATACTTTAAAAACAAAATTCACGCTAAACACGACTGTCACCACACTTAACACTTGACAGATGATACAAACTACGTGAACCCTGAAGTGCAAGACCGAATAGAAGTTGCCAGAAGAATCAGGTTGCTCGTACTCGTACCTTCAGAGTTCCACAACAATGGTGGTCCTTACTTGTCGTACCAGTGGTAATTCTTACTTGTCAAATTTGCTCCGGGGAATTTTTCACTGAGTGCGGATCCAGTTTTAGCTGGAGCGTCTCTGGAAATAACAAATATTGATCATGAAGAGTTAAAGAAAAACCCTTTCTGTTTGGTCTTAATTGTCCTGGATATTTATAATTTTTATTTCGATATATATTTTCTTCCTTTTTGTCTGCTCTAAAAAGGTGCTGTCACAAGACTGGAGAGCAAAAACATATTTTTTTTAAAACAACGTTATAAACAAAAACAAAGCCTACCTAGCTACGGCTGTCTGTGTTCGGCAAGGTATTACTAGCCGAAATGATTTACCTAGTTTACATGATGACTTGACTAGAATATGGAAATAATAGGAACAGGTCAGTCGCGTCGCCACATATACTCCCCTGCCAGCAAAACCTTAGGTTTTAGCGCTACAAAAGAAACGTCGTGGCGGTCTTGTAATTCGTCCAGCCCGTGTGGTTCGCATAGGTATACTTGTTTGAACGTCTGGTGAAAACCTGATATGCCGTGAAGGTGCGTTCGACGCAGATGTCACCACATCTTGTAATGCTGTTGTATCGTTAAAGTCACCCGACAAAGGTTGTCGACGACTTTCCAGATGTTGGTGTAACGGAGAACCTTCGGACGTTGACTGAACTGGTCCATTGCTGGATGAAATGTCAGGTGATATATTTGGTTTAGATTGCGGCCTTTGGTCTTCTTCAGAGCCTTCTTGGGCTGCAAAGCAGGGTTTTAAACGATCTACAGAAATATTAGCTTGTCTGTTTTTGATTCTGAGAGTGAAGAAATGCTTCGCGCGCTTAACAATTTCAAAAGGTCCTTCATAAGTTGCTTGCAGTGATGATCTTACTGCGTCAGTTCTCAGGAACACATGGGAGCACTTATCGAGTTCCTTAAATTTAAAGATGGATTGTCGCGCGTGATTTGACGCTTGAACTGGTCTAATGTCAGCGAAAACGTTACGAAGCGATACAACGAATTGGTTTTGAGGTCGATATTGCGAATTTTAGAAAAAATCGCCAGGGATGCGCAAGCTTTCGCCATAAACGAGTTCCGCAGGGGTAGCGAGGAATTCCTCCCTAAAAGTGGTTCGCAAACCTAACAATACAAATGGCAAAATGTTCGTCCAAGTCTTCTCCTGGTATGCCATTAAACAAGCTTTGAGTGTCCGGTGCCATCTTTCCAGAAACCCGTTAGCCTGAGGATGATAGGCAGTAGTGCGATTACGATGGAAGCCTAATAATTTTGAGAGTTCTGCAAACAACGAGGATTCAAATTGTGCACCTTGATCTGTAACGATAGTTCTGGGAACACCAAAGCGCGCTATCCAAACTTGACAGAGTGCGGTTGCGACTGTCTCAGCAGTAATGTCAACGATGGGAATGGCTTCTGGCCATCTAGTAAATCTATCAATGATTGTAAGGCAATATCTAAAATTTTGCGAAGGTGGCATAGGACCAATAATGTCTATGTGAATACTTTTAAAACGTCCAGAACACTCATTGAATGAACCCAAAGGGCTTTTGCCGTGTCTGGAGACCTTGCTACGCTGACAAGCTAAGCAGTACCGTGCCCAGGAGTTGACATCCTTATTTATGGACGGCCAAAAGTATCTGGACGTGACCATTTTATTGGTTGTACGGATGCTCGGATGAGATAAATTGTGCACGGTTTTGAACACTTGAATTCTGAAGGCAGTAGGGATAAATGGTCGGATACTTGTTTCTGAAACTTCGCAATATAATTTAACGTTTGAAATTTTTCAAATTTGTATTGAGAATTTTGAAGAATTTGATGAAATTCAGAATCTTGAGATTGGGTATCTGCCATAGCTTCGAAATTGATTGCGCCGGGAAGCTGAATTTCGTCGACTCTTGACAGCGCGTCGGCCACGACATTATCTTTTCCTGGCACATGTCTGATATCAGTAGTAAACTGACCTATGAAGTCCAATTGACGTAATTGTCGCGGCGAGGCCTTCTCTGGATTTTGTTGAAAAGCATATTGTAAGGGCTTATGGTCCGTGTAAAGCGTGAATGTACGACCCTCAAGCAAGTACTTGAAATATTTTATGCTTCTGTAAGCCGCTAGTAACTCTCTGTAATAAGTGCTATACTTTTGCTGAGCGTTGTTCAGCTTGACGGAGTAAAATCCTAAAGGTTGCCAGTTATTATCGACCTTCTGTTGAATCGCCGCACCGATGGCAGTATCCGAAACGTCTACCCATAATGATAATTCCGCTGATACCATTGGAAAAGCCAGAAGTGCCGTTTGGGCCAATTGAGCTTTAGCTGCTTCGAAAGATTCCTTTGCCTCGTTGGGCCAATCAATGCGCCTAGCGCCATCCTTTTTTGAGCCAGACAGATAACTATTTAAACTAGCATGAAATTCTGCTGCGTGGGGCAAGAAACGGCGATAGAAATTTATCATGCCTAGAAAGCGTCGTAATTGTTTTACATTTTCCGGAATTTTAAATTTGGAAATTGCTTCCACGCGATCGGGAGCTGGTTTGATGCCTTGTGGTGTAATCAAATGACCCAAAAATTTGACCTGCGTCCGCAAAAAGACGCATTTCTTAACGTTTAATATGAGGCCATACTCCTTAAGGCGTTTGAAAATTTGCTCTAAATGCGAGTAGTGTTCAATTTCAGATTTAGAAGCGATTAAAATATCGTCCAAATAAATAAAGCATAACGAAAATTTTTGCAGAACCATGTGGATGAACCTTTGGAAAGACTGAGCAGCGTTGCATAATCCGAAAGTCATCCGCGTGAACTCGAAAAGGCCAAATGGTGTGCAAATTGCCGTTTTCGGGATATCCTCGGGTTCAATTGGAATCTGATGATATGCTTTCGCTAGGTCCAGAGTTGAAAAGAAAGAACAATTCTCTAACTGATAAACAAAGTCGTGAATTAATGGAACCGGGTAACGGTCTGGTACTGTATTAGAATTTAACCGCCTGTAGTCGCCGCATGGTCTCCATTCTCCATTTTTCTTTTGGACCAGGTGCAGTGGTGAGGACCAAGGACTGTTAGACGGGCGACAGATTCCCTGATTCAAAAGGAATTCCAACTCCTTTTTGGCCACTAACAATTTTTCGGGGGAAAGTCGACGAACTTTGGACGAAATGGGAGCGCCTTTGGTAATTATTCGATGCGTAACCGTGTGTACTACTTGTTTTGTGAAACCAGTTTCGACGGTGATGTCCCGGAACTTTTTAAGAAGATTCTGGATTTTCGGATCGATGATAAAGAAGTAAGTGGATCTATAAGTGATTTCTTCTTGATATCCACTAAGAGTCCATAGTGGCACAGAAAATCTGCGCCCAGTATGGGCCTAGGAATATCGGCTATGACAAATTGCCAAGGGAAAGACCTTCGTAGACCCAAGTCCAATGACAGTAATTTCCTACCAAACGTACTAATAGGAGAGGAATTCGCCGCTACCAACTGCAAATTTGAATTTGAAAAACGATGGAAAGATGTTTTCGGGATGACGGAAACGTCCGCCCCAGTGTCAATCAGGAAACTTTTTTTCGAAGACCTGTCGAAAATGTAAAGACGACTTCTTTGGACGCCGGCTCCACCCGTCGTTAATGGCGGAGGGCATATTCGTTTGGGTCTTCATTACATTCCAAAACATTTTGAGACGTTGAGTTTAAACTACTCCCTTTGAACTTGCAAGGAGTGATACATTTCTTTGCTCTGGCTCCGAATTTACGGTGATACCAGCAGAAATTTTGCCCTGTGTCGACAGAAGAATGCTGAGATGATGCTCGATTCCTGGACCCACTTCTTGAAGTGCTTTGTCTAACATGATTGCGGCGTGTGAGCGACTTCTCGAACATGCTGGCGAGGTTGCTTAATTTTCTTTCCAAATCGGCTAGTGACCTTTGAGTGCTGCCTGAGGAAGAATCTACTGAGAATATCTCCGCTTTGGGACTCACTTCGGCTATCTTATCTGCACATGTTGCCAATACTTCAAGTGCTCCTGGATTACAGGCCAGAATCGCCTGCATATTTGTCGGCAATCATTGAAGCCAAAGCAACTTCAATATCGCCTCATTAAGTTGACCATTACTGAGTGCCCGCATCTCACGCAGTAGTTGTGAGGGTTGTGCGTCACCCAGTGTAAGCTCAGTAAGGAGCTGTTTCAACTTTTGGTTAGTACTGCCAGAGAGTCTAGAGATTAATGTCTCTTTGATAGTATTGTATTTGTCTACTGTTGGTAGTGTACGCAGAATGTCACTTACAAGTCGAGCGACATCCGCGTCGAGCGCCCCAACGACATGGTAAAACTTAGTAGTATCTTGATTAATACCGGCCAAGCTGAACTGAGCCTCAAGCTGAACGAACCACAAATCAGGATCGTTTTTCCAAAAGGGGGTTGTCTTAACAGACACAGCACCCAACATCGCCGAATTAATTGAATTGGCTGGCAAGGTAGCATTGGATTTGTTCGGATCACTACTACTAGTAGAGTCCATGTTGACGTTTGTCTGACTGGTCGGTTCCGTCATTTCCTAATGTAGACTGAGTTGCACACAAAAATTAAAAAAGAACTATTGCAATTAACAAGATGTTAATTCACAACAAAAGGTGAGGAAATTTTGACCGATGCGGATTAAACCACGGAACGTAAGAGACTGATAATGAATAAAGCCGAATTAGGCAAGTGCGAGAGAGAAAAGAAAAATTTTACTAAACGACTGAGAATTGCTAGTAAGACGTTGCTGAACGCAGTCAGTTAACACAGCGTCTTAAACTAGACATTAATTGTGGTGCTTACACCTTGATGTAAAACTCATACACTTAAATGTGATATATATGACAACAAGAAAAAAAAATAATAATATTGATAAATAAATATGTGTAATGGTTGATGAAAGGTAGATTAAATTAAACTAGTGAACTCCTACGCTATCTAACCTTTTTATAATATCTTCTTCCAGTGTTGATGAAGGTGCGACTCTTGTCGGGGTAACCAATTTGGTAATCAGTTTGGTTACCGATTATCCATTGTTGCATGCGGGTCGTGTGTTGCTGTCACTAATCGGCATCCGTAGTATAAGTTGATTGATTAAGCTTCAAGTTATATATATATATGTCGGATAGATGTTAAAATTGCTTGTGATAATTGAGGTAGGCCGAATGAAAATTCTTCAATATTGGGTGTAGCCAGTAGCAATGAACTAAGCTACCCAAATAATCTTGATCTGGAAGACTAGTTTCCCAGATAGTTGGCGTTACTCCACCTGAGATAAGTGGGGTAATCGTCCGGTACGGATAATTAAATTAGTTTGTATTGTCGGTGCTTATGACCGTTAGCGAGGAGAATGGATGAGATTCTCTTGTCGTCCACGAATACACAGGACTGTCCATATGAAAGCAGTAAGAAGTTGTCCTCGAGTAAACTATTTCAGGTGAGAGGTCTCTAGTACCTTCCGGAGGCTGTGGCGTGGTCTTACTATCCCAATGATAATACGACCTGATAACTTGACATGCGGCTGAAAAATTATATTTGTTATGTTATCACCACAGAGGTGGCCAGCGTGTGATGTAGCTTTCAGAGTGGGAACCAATACAGCGAGATGCCCTTACAGTCCCTATGACCGTGGTGCAAGTCGTATAACTACGTGAACCCTGAAGTGCGGTGATAACTCATGAAGTGCAAGACCGAATAGAAGTCGTCAGAAGAATGCGGTTGCTCGTACTCGTACCTTCAGAGTTCCACAACAATGGTGGTCCTTACTTGTCGTACCAGTTGTAATTCTTACTTGTCAAATTTGCTCCGGGGGAATTTTTCACGGAGTGCGGATCCAGTTTTAGCTGGAGCGTTTCTGGAAATAAGGAATATTGATCTTAAATAGTTAAAGAAAAACCCTTTCTGTTTGGTCTTAATTGTCCTGGATATTTATAATTTTTATTTTGATATATATTTTCTTCCTTTTTGTCTGCTCTAAAAAGGTGCTGTCACAAGACTGGAGAACAAAAACATATTTTTTTTAAAACAACGTTATAAACAAAAACAAAGCATACCTAGGTACGGCTGTCTGTGTTCGGCAAGGTATTGCTAGCCGAAATGATTTACCTAGTTTACATGATGACTTGACTAGAATATGGAAATAATAGGAACAGGTCGGTCGCGTCGCCACAAATACATGCAAGTAGAACTGATATTTTGGATAATGTAAGGTAGACAGTCTACTTTTACTGCAGTAAAAACATTTTTTAATTAACAAAGGCATTATTGCGTCGAGGGCGATTCATTCGACATATTCTAATTGATTTGACCACCTTACAAGAAAGGAGAGTAATCTGTCATCGATAGATCTGAAAAAAGACCTTCCCGACTGGCAAAATTAACTTCAGGATTTTCTGGAGCAGATATAGCAAATGTATGTAATGAGACAGCTTTGCATGCTGCAACAAATGCCCAAACACATGTGACAGAAATAAATTTGGAATATGTTGTAGAAAGGCTTGGTGGTACGTTTTTTTTGTTCAATTGGTATCCAAAATTAATTAGTCCATTTTAGGAGGAACTGAAAGACGGTCGCATGCCTTCCATGAATCCGGAACATGCTTTGGTTGGATGGTTTTTGCCATGCTCAGATGGTCTTTTAAAAGTAACAATTGTTCCGCGGACAAGTCTTGCTCTGGAATTCGCGCAATAACTCTTAGGGCCGTATTCACCAAGCCATTTAATTGAAATTTAATTTAATTTCTGTTTTAGTACTCCTGTAAGAGAGGGTTAGGGCACACTTAAAATTAAATTAAAGTTTAATTTGGGTTATTTTATGTTGTAATAACGCATATATAACTTTAATTTTAATTTAAGTGAGCCCTAATGGCTGATTTACATTACTCGAACATGCGATTTTACTGAGAAAGTGAGTGAGAGGGTCTTAGTACTTTGCACTATAAGAAAAAAAGGAAGAGGTGATCGACTGTCAAAACATTATTTCCCACTCTTTTATAGCGAAGTGCCACTGTGGCATTTCATCAATTTGTCAGTTTAAACAATCTTTTATAGCGAAGTGCCACTATGGCATTTCATCAATTTGTCAGTTGTGAGGTTTTGCACATCTAGATGTAAGTTGTCTCAGCATAAGTTACTAAAAGTTGTCGAAAGTTGGCCCAATTCTTTATTATTGTTTTAATAGCACGTTTTATCAAGAAGGATCCTACATCCCAGTTCTTTTATAATGCGGACAATAAAGAAGCTATTGTATCAGGAATGGGTAAGATTTTTATAAACAATTTCTTATCATAACATGATGTTACTAAATAGAATGTATATATTTCAGGTGAATTGCACTTGGAAATTTATGCTCAACGAATGGAACGAAAATACGCATGTCCAGGAATTTTGTGTAAACCAAAAGTACCCTTTATAAAAAATAAATAAATTATGCCTACAAATTGAGCCAAAGTTGTATCAGAAGATGCCAAAGTTATACAAATAACGAGTGACTATAGAGTCCAGTCAGTTTAATGTGAATTTTAATAAATGAATTTAATTGCAACCAAATTAGAAATCGTTATCGCTTAATTTTTTTTAGATAATTTCCTAAAGTAAACGAATTCTGCTTCCGCTTTCGTTGTACCGTAAGGCCTCCTGATTTACTGGGCAAATAATCAACATGCCATGGCATAATTGTATGGGTCCAGTCGTACCTTGATTCGCTGGATATTATTTAAAATGATCGTTGTGGTAATAGCACAGATATAGTACGGCTGTTCCTTTTAAATTCCATTACAGTATCACACACATTCCAGCTGATGTGCTGTGACTTTCTTCAAATATTTTTATTTTGTGTGCGTGTAAACAATTATATTCGTACACGCTTGTAGTTATATGTATGAGTTTACTGCCATAAAATATACTGGCTACAACTTTTATGGCTAATTATGGCAGTAAAAATTTCCCCTTCTTAGGGGAATTTGACATTTAACTCAGTAAAATTTTGCTGGATTATGTTTTGTCCTTATCGTTCTAAAGTATTTTCAGATAAGAGGAAACTACTTACTCTGTTTTCTAGCAATGTTCGAGTAATGTAAATCAGCCATAACCCTCTCTAACGGGTGTACTAAAACAGAAATTAAATTAAATTTCTATTAAATGGCTTGGTGAATACGGCCCTTAGTGAGCAAAAATTATTTACTAAGGTAGAACTTTTTGATAGAATTACTGGAGCTCAAAGTAATTTGCAAAAAGTCACAAAAATTGACTATGTTCAGGTAGAGAAGCAATAACAGAGTTGAAAAATATATGGCAGCAATATTCCCGCGATTTTAAATTGTGTGTGATTATATTACCACTTTACTCTGTTCGGTTCGTATGCATGTCAGACAGTGTAGTGTGCATGCATACATCCGTAGCCCCCGGAATAATACAAGCCATGAAGTCGCCGAAGGCACCGACACATTAAAAGGCCTTAACGTGCCGGGTACAGCATGCAGTAAGAGCTCACTCTCACTGCTTTTTGTATAGTCGTCATGAGGAAAAACTAAAATTTCATCTTAAACAGGTCCTAAAGACCAAAACTGTCGCTAGCACAGCAAAATGCTGTTAAAACAAATTGCAGCCAAATATGTTTTCTTTCTAATAGTTTTAAAAAAATATAGCATGTAGAACAAATTTATGGAAATTATTACGTTTGAACAAAATACAAGCAACTTTTATATGAAAAACTCCTTCAGTAAGACAAAGCAAGAAGACTGTGGATGTCGCCTGCTGACCGGCCCGTTGCTCTCTTTTTTCGACTTTCTTCATGGCTTGTATCTTGCGGGGGCTACGATACATCCCAGCGAAGTCGACTATGCTGTTCGATGTAGGCCGGCAGATGGTTTCCGCACCGCAAGCAGGTACGCAGTAGGTATTATATTGTGTACTGACTACTGATCGCTTAACATCATCGAATGAGCTCTATATGTGTTTTAACGCTGGTAATAATTCAACATAACCTTATAAGCTATATAATAGGTCGGATCTGTTTAATCTGTATAATCTGTAATCTCATATACCTTGTCCATTGGTCCCGGCAGTAACAAATTAGTGGGTGAAGATATGTGAGTCTGGCGTCTTAGTCTAAAAGCATAGCGCAGGCAGGCCTTGAATGGACGTTATATCTTTACTAAGGCTGTACAATTAAGCGGATACATTACCACATCCGCATAAAACAACAAGGGTATATATCCAGGACAAATAATGCTTCTAATTATGTTAGCCCGTATAATCTGTATATTCGACGTATCCGTTAGTTAATCTGTATACTCGATATATTCAACTGTCTCCGTAAACCTAACTATTTTTATTTTTATATGTTTACAATGCTGTATCCAAATCTATAATGTTATAAAATCTGTTTACTAGATTTAATTTGATTTTTGTTTATTTTGCTGTGTAATAACTAATCTAAGAACTAAGTGTTGATTGTCGTAGAGCCCAACGTTCTACGTTGCTTTAAGCAGGGGACTCAGAAATAAATGCATTGACTTTGACTTAGACTTAGACTAGTATTAGAGACTGGTTTTATATAACTTTATTATAAAACAAAAAACAAAATGGATTATCAGTTGATGAGTTGTATTTTTATTTGTTCTTTTAAGTTTGAAATCTTGTTATCTACTGTCAGCAGTTACTTTACCTTTACTTTTTTACTTTTTCATTTATTAATTGGTGTTTGCCATTCTGCCTGCTGACCGGCCCGCTGCTCTCTTTTTTCGACTTTGTTCATGGCTTGTATCTTGCGGGGGTTACGATCAAGCCGTTTTGACATTTTGACAGTGCTAATCTACTGTAGAAGGTCTGTTCGCGTACTTCTCGTGCAAAAACATTCTGGGTAAAAACTTACTCGTGTGGTGGGGGAAGAATGTAAAATGCATGAAAAAGTAAACTTACGCTTTTCATGCAACTTCGTGAAAAACAAGAAGAAGAAGTGTGGAATAACATTTGCGAATGAGTATTGTTTTACTTTTTTTAACTTGTTGCAGCCTTGAAAAGTCCCATGAGAGCATTGAATACTTAAACTATCGGAACTCGTTAAGATCCGCGGCTATCCTCCGATTTTCGTCAAACTTTGCTCACTCATTCTAATCAACTCACAAATGACGAATATCGAAATAATTTTGATCGCAAACTTATATTTTATGAGATATTTAATTTTAAAATTCCCGAATTTTACACTACACACTTCACAACACATTTGACATTTTCTCAAATAATTTACTATTCTTCTTCTTTTAAGTGTACAACAAGCATGAAATTCATCTTATAATGGGTATGTTTCATACCTTCCGAATATTCGGGCTACCAGCATTGCTTTTTTTATTTATTAAAGAACCACACAAACTGCCTGCCGGTCCAGGCAGGGCACACACACACATGCAGACGCACGCACACACACGCGCGATCAAAATTATTTTGATATTCGTCATTTGTGAGTTCATTAGAATGAGTGAGCAAAGTTTGACGAAAACCGGAGTATAGCCGCGGATCTTAACATAAGCCAAATTATCTTCATTCGACATTTTGTTTGCGCTTTAAAAACTTTTAAGAAAATTACAAAAATGAACTATCCTATGACAGCTGTCAATTTTCCTTGCAAGAAATGTGCAGTAACTAAAAACTTCGGGTAAATTCATGCGAGAGGGGAAGCTGTGACGTATGCAACCTCGTGTAATTTTGTGTGGACGAGAAAGTAAACGAACGGAAAATGTGTAAGTTCGTGCAAATTCATTGCAATGCATTGTCCCAAAACTGAGTACGCGAACGGACATATATACTGTGCTATTGGCTTGAAAATTGAAATTATTTCGTAATAATTTACTACAGCAGCAATAAATTTTCACGATCAATATGTTTTTAAAACTTTTTTTCAACAAATTTCCCGTACACTGATCAATTGATTACAAAAATTAGCTGTCAAAGCTGACAAAGTTCAAGCACAGTAAAAAGTAGACCTACTCGAGTTCAACCTCAACCTGGCCGGCCTCACCAACTTACCAATTGTGAGCTTGATTACCTTGAGTGCATTCCAAAACATAGCTACAGTTGACTATAGCTGACTTCAGTCGTTCCAAAATCCAGTAGTCAACTAAACTATGTCAGTTGAGTTGACTTTTGAGCGTTCCGAAACATCTGAAGTTGACTAAAATAGTCTGTGACTGTGCTCTAAACTGCTAGTTATCTAATATATAAACCGTGACGTGAGCTGTCAATTGAAATTTTTTGTTTAGCGCGCTTTTACAAACGTTTTGCGAAATTTATTTATTTACTTAATTTTCTCTGGCTCATTTCGGATTAACACACAGTAATAAAATATTAGTTTTAAGTATCAATAAAATTATACAATCAGTATAAATGACAGTTCTAATACTTTTAGCTTACTCAGATCGTTCCAAAACCTCAAACAGCTTTATACCCTAGACACACAGCACGAACTAATGAATCATTTGCACTAACTATTCATTAAAATGCTGTGTGTCAAATAGTATATGTCATTATAGCTCGAAAATCAGATGATAATGAAGTACACTAATGAAGTGTTTTCCTCCTTCATTATAGCTATAATGAGGAAAAATGTGCTAGATTTGACATATAATGTAAATCTGGAGCTCCGCTGTGCATCTGCCGATTTGAAAAATAAGAAGAAGAAATGCAAAGAAATGCAAATCACAAATTATATTATTAATATTTTTTTTAATATAATGTTTTTCTCATTTGTTAATTGTTAAATTCGAAAATAAAATAAATGAAAACAAAGTTTATCGCGTTAATTCGATTCATATTGCTTCTTTAAGGTGATAAGTTTATCAAAACCAGTTTGACAGCTCAACTTAATTAAAGAAATGGCTGTGTGTCCGCAGTTTATAATGAATCATTATAGACTAATGAGTCGTTAGTTATTTCTTCATTAAGAGTGCTGTGTGTCTAAGGCATTAGTTAACTGGATACAGCTTGACATAGGTAAAGCTCCAATTGTGTTCTTCTACATTGATTTACATTGTGAGCAAAGCTCAAGCTGGCTGAAAAGCTCCAATTGTGTTTCAGGCCTAAAATAACTCTGACATATAGCCACAACTATAGCTGCAGTTATGTTTTGGAACGCACTGTCAAAGTTGGTGAAGTCGGCCAGGTTGTAAAAGCCAGCACTGTGTTTCACGCTTCAATTTTCATTTAAAGGCTGAAACAGATTACAATTAGTACGCGGCGCGGCGCGACATCGCGGCAAAATGAACGGTGAAATTGTTCCGCCGCGCTGTGACACACATTGCAATAAGAAGGAGCGCAGCAGTGTAGATATAGCGCTCTTATATTGGTACTACATATTTTTATGAGAAGGTGCCTACCACAAATATAGTTTTTTTGTTGGTCCCACTGAATGTGAGCAGCAAATTTAAGATTAGAAAAGACTGCGTGATGCACAAGGTAACACATGTTCTCTAACATTTTGCCGCGCTGTCGCACCGCACACTATGTAATCTGTTTCAGCCTTATGTTCGACGCAACGTCGAACGATGACGTCAGCATTGTATTTTATACCATACACTGCCATGTTATTAGAACCCAAATGACAGCGTTTTTTTCGTGTCGCTCACCACATTATGTTTAGCCTGTGTTTATATCCATGTATTATTCTCTTCTCTGTACTTTCCAATTTTTGTATAAGGTAGAAAGCAATAGCAGAAAATATTTGTAAAAGTCGAAGTAGAATTCGGAATTCGGTATTATTTATAAAAAAGTGTTAAATATTACCAGCAACGTGTAAAAGTGTAAACATTTTCGTTTCTCCCGTATTACGAAAAAGCGCGTTTTATGATGATAAACTGTTGCAGTAAAATTCATATTTTGGCAATTTTTGTGGTTTTATTTACTTGGATTGTTACTGTTTTGTTATACTTAAATCTAACAAAAGCGAAAGAAGTTGTAATTGTATTTAATAATTCCATTAATGTAAATGACAATTTACTGGTTTCAGTAAATAATCAAACATCTGGAACGTTTGATTTAGTTGGAGACAACCCGATTAACAACATTGATTTGAAACCAGTTTTTTTCAGTAGTTTGGGTAAGATATTTTAAACAAATAATAGCAAGATTTTTCTTACTAACAAATATATGCTGAATTACATACATTTTATTGTATGCTAATTTACTTTCCTCGTTTAGTTTGCAAATTTCTAAAAATTTCTAAATCAAAGTCAAAGTGCATTTATTTTTTGAACCCCTGCTTAAAGCAGCGTATAACGCCGAGTTCCACGACAGTATAAAGCTTATCAATTAGTTTACATTATTTATAGCAAAAGAAACAATATATCAACTTAAACAGGATTCAATTAGTTTAAATTAAATTAAATTAAATTAACAGCTTATATAGTCATAACAATCTTTAGATTTCGCAGTTGAACTACACTTAGTCATTAATTAATTATGATTTATCCGGAGTTGTACTGAGGCCAATGTTAGCCCAGACACCTATTCGAACATCAAATAACAGTAAAGGCTTTCACTGACGTTGGGTAAAGCGATTTACATGTTTAACATAGAATACATAAGTTTGCTAAAAGGTGTTAAGTACATTGTTCAGAGCTTAGATACTAGGATTGCGCGATCGATTTTAGCCAGAGCCTACTTTAAGCGTGTGCAGCTTACATAGGCATGATAGCTCAAGTGACTATTAACACTACGTAACATAGTGGTGTGGCGGAACATGTGGGGCCTTCTTCGTCATCAGTTGGGTCATCTCAAGCAATAAATGTGACCACGAGTTGATCACAACGGAAACCACTGTCAGAGGATCCGAAACTCAAGGTTCAATCGCAAGTGTATGGCAGAATCCGGAAACACTGTTGCCTAATATGCATAGGATTGACGATCACTCATTATCAGGGGGTCATTCTTTTCCTGCTCGGGTATCCGCGTCCAGTAGTGCTCCCAGTATCACTGAAGCAACAAATGAAGGATTGCAGGCAAACCTCAATACTAATCGCGACCATGCCAACAGACCACAGTTCAGTCTGAGTAATGTATCGGAGACGGAGGTTGTGAATGCCTTTCTGCGTGTCAAATCAAATGCCGTGGGATATAAAGATGCTCCCATAAAGTTCTACAAAAAAATATTATCCTATATCTTACCAGTCATCACTCATCTCATTAACAGGCTCTTAACCTGCTCGTACTTCCCAGGCAGATGGAAGGTTGGCATGATTACGCCGATCTCCAAAACTGCTTCTCCTACTAACATATGTGAATGGCGACCAATCACCATTATACCTGCAATATCTAAAATTATAGAATTTATCATTGCGGACCAAATCACCAATTTCATCAGTGCAAATAGACTCCTTAACAGCAGACAGTCAGGACTCAGAAGCTTTCACTCTACCAACACGGCTCTTTTGGAAGTCACTGATATTCGAGGCATGTGTGATGAGGGTCTCTCTGTCGTTCATGTGCTCCTGGATTTCAGTAGAGCGTTCGACTCAGTCCCACATGATAAGTTGGTATTGAAGCTCAGATCTCAATTTGGGTTCTCTCATACTGCCTGCAAGATGATCGACAGTTTCCTGTCTGATAGGCTGTATATGGTTAGGTCTGGGGAGAATCACTCATCATTGAGGAGGGTGAGAGCAGGCGTTCCACAAGGTGCCGTTCTTGCTCCCCTACTCTTCTCGCTTTTCATTAACAACGTCGGCGAAGTTCTGAACGGAAGGGGCTTTCATATCTACGCAGACGATATACAGATCTATGCAGGTGCACGGACAGAGGAACTACAGGAAATGGTATCAAATATCAACGGGGCCCTGGATAGGGTCGTGAGCTGGGCTGTCCAAAACGAACTGGCGCTTAATCCTTCAAAAAATCAAGCAATTGGCTATGCAATTAGGCCGGAGAGAAACACACATCTGGCATCGCAGATAACATCAATAACACTAAAGGGTCATAATATTCCTCTCGCAACAAAGGCCGTTAGAAATCTTGGTCTCCTCATGGACTCCATTCTCACATGGAAAGAACAAATTAACATGATGTGCGCGCGAGTATATCATGGGCTGCGATCACTCTATGCGGCCTTTCCGCATTTTGATGAGGCAACTAGGCTAAGGCTGTTCACTGCCTTAATTTTGCCACACTTCCTTTATGGGGATGTCGTCTTATACCCCATTTCGCAGACCGGGTTAAACAAATTATTATTCTGCCAGGCTACGTAAGGAATCGCTTCTCTTGGAGTAGGCGGGACAATAAACGGCTTATATATCCAAGCATAAACACACAATTTGGTGGCAAGAGCATATTCGCACATGGTGTCACGAGCTGGAATGGATTGTCGGGTGAAATACGGGAGATCAGCTGGCCTGGTGAGTTTATAACGAAAGCCTTAGGCACTCTCACTTCTTAAGAAGATCAATCTTGTACCCACCTGTGTTATTATCTCATAACCCAATATCCTAGTATCTCAATAGCAAATACTTGCTACATCTTCAGCTATTGTGTGTCAGCTGTCGGACTGAGGTGTGAAGTCCTGCTGCTGAGCTGACTTTCTGTGGCACTCGAAAGTTCATATAATCTACCAAACACATTGGACATAATTTATTGTTCTAGCAATACTAACGTGATACGTTATTCTATTTTTCCATTTTACTTTATTTTGCTGGATATATTTGCTCTACCGAATGCACTTCATCATACTCCTTGGTATTATATTATTTTATACTTTCTTAAGTTCTGTTTTCCAATCCTTGATCGAGCCATATGAATCTTAGTGCCATATTGGAATTAACTGTATAGGCTGGTGTATTCATGTATTGATGGCTAATGATTGGTGATGGGTGATGAATGTTTATGTTATGGCTGTTATTGTTACTGATGTTGGAATCAGTGTCTAGGCTAACATTGGCCTCAGTACAACTCCGGATAGATCATAGTTAATGACTAAGTGTAGTTTAACTGTGAAATCTAGAGATTGTTATGACTATATAAGCTGTTAATTTAATTTAATTTAATTTAAACGAATTGAATCCTGTTTAAATTGATATATTGTTTCTTTTGCTATAAATCATGTAAACTAATTGATAAGCTTTGTACTGTCGTGGAACCCAGCGTTATACGCTGCTTTAAGCAGGGGTTCAAAAAATAAATGCACTTTGACTTTGACTTAGTACTAATGGTACTAAGATAGAAGTACAAGGTTGGTAAAGACTAAGGGCCGTATTCACCAAGCCATTTAATTGATATTTAATTTAATTTCTATTTTAGTACTCCCGTTAGAGAGGGTTAGGGCTCACTTAAATTAAAATTAAAGTTATATATGCGTTATTATAACATAAAATAACCCAAATTTAATTTTAATTTAATTTTAAGTGTGCCCTCACCCTCTCTTACAGGAGTACTAAAACAGAAATTAAATTAAAGTTCAATTAAATGGCTTGGTGAATACGGCCCTTACAATAATATATACAGATGAGACTTAAATGGTAAATATAGTTGAGCCCTCCGCTAATGAGGCTGGCATATGGCCTTACTTAGTACTATGACTAGTGCTAAAAGCAAAAAACTAGCAATGATCATGTAATAGTAATTGCCATTTATTTCACAAGTCTAGATTAAGATCCGGCTACAGATCAGCAGATTATTTATTTATTTATTGCAGTTTAAATAGCAGGTACGAAGTAAATATTAAGATATTCAAATAGCTTACTGATTAGTAACTAATGACACGTTCGCCAATTACATTGAGGAGGACATTAAGCCAAGGGCTGCTAGCAAAATCAAAATAGGACTAGCCTTTACACCGTAAATATAATAAGAAATATAAACCACTCATATCATATAATGGATGTGAGTTAATTCAAATTAGTCCTTTACCTAATATATTCGGTAAATTTCTAGATCTTGTTTTCATAACTATGATTTAAAATGTTGTATTAAGGAAGTTTCGTATCCTCTATCAAAAATTGATCTTCATCATAAGCCGTTTATTATTAATTTAGATACGTATTGTACCACTGTATGTTCATTTACTCTCATTACTGAACTTGCATCTGATCTTGTATGCTATTTCCTTTTTAGCTTTGAATGATGCTTTCATAATTTTATTACTATCATTATAATTATTATTATTATTATTGTGTTTATTTTATTTTGTTTCATTTTTGTTTCATTATCTTTGGCTATAGTGTCAATATGACGTAAGAGATCCCTTTTGCTTGAAGTCATTAACTTACTGTATAATACTAATATTAGTTTCTACTGCAATGAGTTTGTTCGTTTCTCCTTTGTTAGTTTTTTTATAAAATTTGATTCTATCGCTTGTACCAACTATCTATTACTTACTCGATGTACCTAACGTTTGTTAAGCTGAGGTTCTTCAATAAATGCTTTTCTATTCTATTCATATTTGCATGCTGATTCTCCAGTTAGTGACTTCTATACTTATAACTTTCGTAAAGGGGATTTTGCTAATGGTTACATAAAGTCCTTTAATTGGTGTGAAGAACTAAATCTTCCAAATGATCTCAATCAATTTCTGGAAATTTTTCACGCTGGCATTGAGAGGTTCATACCCATTAATAAGGTGAAATCGAAAACACACTCGCCTTGATTCAATCGAGGTTTGTTAAGGCTAAAAAACGCTAAAAATATTGCACATAAATTGTTGGGTGAGGTTAACAATTCATTCAATTAGGCAAATTATAAGCGTTTAAGGCGTGAATATGAGTATCTTCATAGATACCTCTTTAGACTCTACATCTGGTCAACTGAGGATAATATTAAAAGCAATAGTAAAGCATTTTGGTCGTACATTAACGCTAAGAGGTTTTCGTCCGGTATTCCTATTAATGTGGAATACAATGGCATCCTTTCTAATAATCTTTTCAACATCTAGTAATGCTGAAGCCTTTACGGATCTGGCAAGCATTCACTTAAGCGAGTGTGATGTGGAACTTTTCTTTGAAAAATTGGTTTGTGTCCAAATTGATATTAGTGAATGCAAGTCAGTAATTATGAAAAAAGAAAATGAGCTTAGCGAATTTATGGGAAAGTTTGAAATGGTTGTGGAAAACGAAAAGCGGAAAGAGGTTTTGTTCTCGGATGTAGTAAGGAATGCATCTCCACTAGTGCCCAAGAGCGGACCGCCAGTAATAGTGAAACCTAAAAAGAAGCAGGATGGGAACAAGACTAGGGATGACATAAAAAATAAGGTAGATCCATCAAATATAAAATTTATTGGCATTAAAACGAAGCAGCATGGTGCAGTAGCCATTGAAAGTGCGAGCAGTGATGAGCAACAGAGGATAAACAAGTGAAAAAGATAGAATTGGTCTAAGACCAATTCTTATGATACCCTAGATGAATGCCCGTATGAAATTTCGTATGGTCACCCATTTCAGCAATTTTGATTTTTTGCATTGGTTTCTAGCATATATTTCTAGAACGGCTCGTCGGACAGAAAAAATGATTATAACAAATTTTATAGGATTTCTTATTCTGAAGAAGTTTTGAGTACAATAAAAATGTCTAGGACTGATCGTTTTCAAAGTATATGTAAAAAACCAAAAATTTTATATGGCAACACCAAGAAGGTTGCCCGATTTAGTTCATTTTTAAAAATTTTTTGCTATTAGTATGAAAACCCAATGTACCAAATTTCAGCTTTCTATGTCGACGTGTTCTCAGGTAGGGTCCAAATATATCGTGGAAAACAACATTTTTGTATGGCAACCCCACGAAGGAGTTGCCCGATTTGTGTCATTTTCGAACTTAATTTTACTTTTTGTTTTAATGTCCGTGTACAAAATTTCAGCTTTCTAAGTGAACGCGTTCTCGAGTTATCGTGCGCACGGACGGACGGACGGACATGCAAAAATCAAAATAACTTTTAATTTTATGCGGGGGTATCCAATCCATTTTGCTCTACCATGATTATTTCTGTGCGTTACAAACGGAATGGCAAACTTAGTATACCCTATAGATTTCATCTAGGGTATAAAAATGCGGTGGAAACAGCTAGGTGATTTATATGAAATTCAGATCCCCAAGGTAAGAAAACCAAGAATTTTAATTACTGGATTTGGCACTCAAATAGATAAGGTAAAGTTAATTGATATAATTAAAAAACAAAATGAGTGCATCAGGGCAGACAATGATGCCAAATGCTTAAAAATTTGGGCAAAGAAAAGGTTGAAAGTAGAATATAGTAATGCAATAATTGAGATTAGTCATGAAGTATATGAAGAAGCAATGAAAGCAGGTAAATTGAATATAGGATGGGACGGATGCCATATTTATGATGGAACATATGTAAAAAGATGCTTCAAGTGTTTAGGTTTTAACAATAAGTCCAAAGATTGCAAAAGTAAAGGTGTATGTGGCAATTGCTTGGGGGAACATATTACCAAGGGTTGTAAAAATAGTATAATTACAAAATGCATAAATTGTATCAAGGCGAACGAAAAATTAGAATTAATGTTGGATGTTAACCACAATACAATGAGTTGGTAGTGCCCGGCGTATCTACAAAAGTTAAAAGTCGAACAACGGAAGACAGGATTCTAGCAGCTAAAGGAATTAAAATGTATTTATATGAATATTCAGGGACTCAGGGTTAATATGTATGAATTGGAACCATTGCTAAGTCGGAATATCTATGATCTTATTTTGTTAAGTGAAACACATACCGTTAGGATATAGGAGATTCTGAAATTAGGATAAATTGCTATAGCGTGGTGAGGTGTGACTCAATATCAAAGCATACATGAGGAGTTGCAATATATTTGCGTAACGGCTGGCAATACGACAGATTGAAAATATTATTCAAGATAATGGATGCAAACAAATAGTTGAGGAATATACTAGAATCACGAGAAATTCCATACCGCTGATTGACTACAAGTATGAAAAATATAGAGGCGAAAGTAAAAAGTGATATAAATGTATCTGATCATGAGACACTTGAGATATTGATCAAATGTAAGAAGAAACAAACAGCAGAGCAGGACATAGAGATACTAAGGCAGGATAAAGAAATACTCAAGAAATATATTAATGATATTAAGTTACAGAGTATTTTGGGAAAAGCGAACCTCGATGAAGTAACAAAGGAATTTGACGCCAGAATAAATGAGGCCATAGAAAACTCGTATACAAGGATAAAGTTTACTCCAAGAGCAGAGAATGACTGGTACACGGAAGAACTAGTAAATATGAACAAATATAAAATTAAGCTATACATGAAAGCCAAATTATTAAACGATGAGAGGGCTTGGGAAAACTACAGAAGTGTCAGGAATATCTATAAAGCTAAAATTAAGCGAGCTAAAAGGAAATGAATAGAAGACAAGATCGACAAGGCGATAACACAAAAAGATATGTGGAAAGCAATTAAACAAACAGTTTTAAGAAAAGACAGGGATATAATTAAAGAAGTGAAGTTCAATGGCGGAAAAATCTCGGATAGTCAACAGCTTGCGGAAAGCTTTAATAAATTCTTCATAGACAGTATAAGGAATATAAGCCAAACAATACCGTACAGGAAATATGAATATGGCATAGTAGATAGGCAATGTGTTTTTAAGTTCAGCAAGGTTACGGAAAACGATTTAAAATCAACGTGTGAAGTAATTAACCAGAAACATGATTTCGGTGGAATGAATGCAAGAATAATTCGAGATAATTGGAATGTCATTGGAACAGCCCTGAAGTATATCGTTAATAAGTCGTTTGAAGAAGTTAGGTTTCCTCAATCATGGAAAGAATCACTTATAGTACCAGTACCTAAAGTTTCGTCCAATAAACATGTTAAAGGTCTTCGAGAAGATATTAGAGAAAACTGTACAAATTCAGCTGGAAAAATATTTGGAAAGGAATAATATAATAATCCCGGAACTGTCTGGGTTTCGAAAAAAGCATTCATGTGAGACGACAATTAATTTTATTGTCAACTACTGGAAGGAAGAGATAGACCAAAAGAAAGCAATTGTAGCTGTTTTTCTAAACTTGAAACGAGCCTTTGAAACGGTGGACAGAAATATTCTGATTGAGAAATTGGACAAGTATGGAATTAAAGGGTGTGAATTGAATTGGTTTGTGGATTATCTCAGAAAAAGAACGCATAGAACAAAGGTCAACGAAGCTCGCTCAACAACGATTGAAACTGAAATGGGGGTGCCAGAAGGATCAGTCTTAGGAACACTATTATTCTTGCTTTATATAAACGACTTAAAGCAAGTGATAGTCCAATCAAAGCTCATGCTGTTTGCTGATGATACACTGATATTTTGTACTGGGGAAAACATAGACGATATCAAAAGAAAAATAGAAAGCGATCTGAACAAAGTTAAAGCATGGATGAATAGCAATCGGCTGAAATTAAATACTAGTAAATCAAAATGTATGATATTAAACAGCAAATTAAATGTGTCGATCGCAATCGAGAATGAGGGAATTGAATTAGTTGATGACATCAAATATTTAGGTATAATGTTGGACAATAAACTAAATTTCAATAAACACATGGATTATGTATGTAAAAAGATTGGGAAAAAGATATCATATTTTAGTCGGTTGAGAAAATCAGTTTCACTAGCGAGTGCAATAAAAATCTACAATGTCACTATAAAACCTCATTTCGAATACTGCTCGACGGTACTTTTTCTATGCACACGTACAGCGAAGGACAGACTACAGAAACATCAAAATAGGGCAATGAGGATAATCTTGCAATGTAATAGATACACATCAATTAGGTGGATGCTCTCACCTCTTAAGTGGATGAATGTGACACAGAGAATTGATCTTAACGTGTGGAAATTTATATTTAGGATCAAGAACGGGGATCTGCTGCCATATTTAAGTGAAAATAACACTGGTGACGGATGTGTAGCCATATAATCTAAGGAATGCAGATCTAAATATAAGATTACTTAGCTGCAATAGATCAGATACACAGAATTCATTAATATATAAGGGGTTTCAATTGTATAATAATTTGCCATTAGTGATAAAGGAAGAAAGAAATGTAAATGTATTTGTAAAACTTTGTATAGAATATATTCGAGCTATGTCATAGAAATTTGTTAAGAGGTAGTATAAATAATTGTATTGTTTTTTGTGAAAAGTACGTTTAGTGCTAACAAATTATTATTATTATTATTATTATTCATTGAGTACTTTAGACTGTGATACCTCTTACGGTAAGGATTTAATTACGAACATCTTGCTCAAACATTGTTGTAGTTCTTGCGCTATTCCACTAACACTAATCTTTAATCTATCCCTAGGTTTGGGGGATTTATTAGATAATTGGAAATTTTCTCTTATTAAACCTCTATTCAAAGCCGGTTCCTGGAATCAAATCAGCAATTATAGACCAATTGCTAAACTTCTACCAATCCCCAAATGTTTTGAGAGTTTAGTAAAAGATAAAATTTATTTTCATATCAAAGAAGGTTTTCCTCTTTGCAGCATGGGTTTGTAAGTGGTAGATGTACTTCTACGAATTTAATTCTCATCAAACATAATGTGTCTGTTGCTATTGAGGATGGCTTCCAGGTAGGTGTCATTTACACAGATTTTGTAAAAGCCTTTGATTGCGTTAATTCAACTCTTCTTATTAAAAAGATAGATCGATAATATTTATTAGCTACAATTTTGTCATACAAAAACATGTTTTTTTACTTTTTTTTTAGTTTTTTTCTTAACTATTTTCTTTAACATATTTAATTACTTTTCTCTTAAAACCATTTACGTTTACCTCATTTTTAATATGATTTGGCATTTCATTAAAAAGCAATAAACCTTTGTGGAACACAGAATTTCTTGTTTTCATTAATCTATAGTTGTTAACTCTAAAGTTATCTGCACTTTTTAAACTATATGGTTGACAATCCGCTACATACATTAAGTTATCTCTAAGGTAGTTTGGTAAGTAACCATATTTAATTTTATATATAAAGAATAACAAATTATAAAACACTCTTTGTCTGACACTCATCCATTTTAATGTCTCCAAAATTCTTCTCACTGATGTATATCTACTGCATCGTAGTATAATTCTCATACCCTTATTCTGCAGTTTCAGCAGACGAAAAAATGCTTCGCTACTTATTGTAAACAGAATAGTTGCGCAGTACTCAAAATGAGGTTTTACTATGGTGTTATAAATATGTATTGCTGACTGCAGTGTAATACTCTTAGGTATTCTTTTTAAAAAATTTACTTTTTTGGAAATTTTTGTACAAATATTGTTCACATGACTTTTGAAATTTAAATTCTTATCTATTACAACACCCAAATATTTTATTTCTTCTAATTTTTCAATAATTTCACCATTTATGCTTAGATTTCCAACATTCACATCATAATTAACATTTTAGTTTTTTCCACATTCAACTTTAATTTGTTCATACTTAGCCATTCGTTTACTTTGCTCAGATCATCATTCAACTTATTAACACATGAATCATAATTATCACCAGTTATGTACACAAGAGTATCATCTGCAAACAAGCATACCTTTGAGTTTTCTACCACATTGCCAATGTCATTAATGTAAAGCAGAAACAACAAAACTCCTAGTACTGATCCTTGTGGCACTCCAATGTTGACTTCAATTTTTTGAGATATGAAGTGATTCACTTTTGTACTTTGTGTCCTTTCCCTTAGATAGCTCTTCAACCATTCGTGTTCCTTTCCTCTAAACCCATATTTCCATAGTTTTTATAATATATCATGGTCCACGGTCTCAAAATCTCTTCTCAGGTCTAAGAATACCGCAACAACTATGTTGCCTTTTTCGATTTCTTCTTTCCACTTCTGGATAGTAAAATTTAATGCCGTATCACAAGAATGTATTTTCCTGAATTCTGATTGATATTCATGTATAATGTTATTTTTTTTCAAATATAATCTTACATTTGTATTTTGGCTGCTTTTTCTGAAATCTTTTCATATATGTCCATCATATTTATAGGTCTAAAGGAAAAGCGCTGGTCCTAAACTGTCAACATTTTCTTTCAGTACTTCAACATTCAGTAGATTGTAATCTCTTTTCTGATTCATTTTATTCAAAATTCTATTTAATTCAGTGAAATTCACATCTCTAAATCTAAATGTAGATTCCACTTCCTCCATCCAATGCTCATTTTATTGTAGGTAACTAATCGATACATTGATTTCCTGAATACTTTGTACAAAAAGTGTGTTGAATTTTTCTGCTATATCTTCTTTATTTTTATAACATTCACCATTAAACATATGATATTTCTTCTTTATCTGTTTTTAATACAAATTTTTAAATCTTTTTCCACATTTCTTTCTGGTCGAACGTACTGCAAATTTGCATTTTCACATATTCTGATTTTTTGCTTTAATATTGTCTTTATACATATTTCGTAACTCTTTATAATTATGTATTTCAGCTATCTTCTCTACTAGTTGTTTTTGCTACTTCGTATAGTTGTATTATTTTAGCCTTCAATGATCGTAATTCTTCACAATACCAATTATTATCTATACCAATATTGATGTGCTTTTCGTGAGAGAAATTTGTTACTATGTTCATTAATTTATATGAAAATTCCTCGGCACTTACTTTGACAGATCCGAGTATAGTATCGCATTAAAGTTACTCTCTAATAGCATTTCAGAATCTTTCGTATATTTCAAACACTTAATTTTCCTTTTCTTTTCTTTTATGTTATACTTACTTTTATACGTTCTTTGGATAGTTTCATGATCACTTATTTTTAGATCACTCTGTATGCTAATTTCCACCTTATCTGTGTTCACTACAACGTAGTCAATCAATGTTTTAGACCTATCCGTAATTCCCGTCGGTTCCCGAACTATTTGATATGCAGAATTATCCCTCATAACTTGTTCTATTTTTTTTTATAAACTTCATCATGCAGCCAATTGATATTGAAATCTCCAGCTATTATGAATTTCTACAATTTCTTCTATAGTTCACAAAAAGCTCTCAATTTCTTCGTATAGTTCACAAAAGTCTCTCATATTACCACTTGGAGATCTATACAATGCACCAATCACAACTGAATACTCATTGAAGATAACCTTAATCGGTAACCACCATAGATTCCTTACCACTGCCTTTATTTCCATTATAATACTATCCAAATCTTTCTTCAAGTATATAGCAACACCACCTGTTCTTTTATTGTCACTATCGCATCTGTAAAGCTTATATCTCTCCAAACCTATTTCCGCGTCTTCGACATCTAGAGTCAAGTGCGTTTCCGAAAGTACAATTAACTCGATTTTTTTATAACGCAGATAAACTGGACATTTTACATCCCTAGCATCATGGTCACAATTTATATCTATATTTAACCTATTTTTCGCATTCACACAATTCACGCATTTTTTTTATACACTCTTACAGTCTTTTATATCATGATTTTCACCACATTTTGGACAAGTTACATTGTTTTTACAGTCCTTACTCTTATGCTTGTATCCATGACATTTAAAACATCTAAAAATATCGAACTCTTCATAAACTACACATCTATCCCAAACAATATTTATTTTACCCATTTTCATAATATTATTGAATACTTCACTATCCACCTCTATGATAGCATTATATGGATTATACTTCTTATTTGTTTTGTAAATCTTAATAGCTTTTATCATGCTTCCAACAATAATATCGTTTTGTTTCTCAAGTTGTTTTTTAAAATCACTTTCACTCAAAAGCTCACTCATTCCACAAACTTTAATTTTTGGTTTTTTCAATACTGGCAACTCAGTCTCATACCCTCCCATTCTCTTCTCAACTGTATTTCTTATTACTTCTCTCGATTCCTCATTCTCACACACAATTGCTACAGCCCCATTCTGACGACTTTGTATTGCACTTACCTTGACTGATGTTGGATCTATATTATTTTTGATAACTTGTTTTGTTATTTGTGAATTTTGTTTTTCTTTCGGTTTCACTATAACAGTAGGATCAGCCTTTCTTAATTTCTCCGCATATGTTTCCCGATTTTTTCCAACACTATCCGATAGAACCTCCTTTCTCATCCCACTTAATATATTTTTCTCCCTTTCTCTTATTTCGGATACCGTTTTAAAAATATTTTTAATTTCCGTTTTTTGCATTTCCATATATTTTACATTTTGTGATATGCACTCCATTAAATTACCCATTTTACCCTTTCTCTAAGCTTATCGACAAACTCTTTGTTTTCGTTAATCCCCATTAACGCCTTAGTTTGAAACTTCCTGAGCACCTCAACAAAATTACCACATTCTTCACATATAAATCTGATGTTTTCATTTTCAAGAAGTTTTGAATGTTCATATTCACTGATTCCCTTACACTTTTTATGAAATAGTTTACCACAAAAGCCTCTGCAATTGATAAACAAGTCCGGCGAACTGCCACTTCTTTCTTTGTTCTTGCAATTGCGGCACCATTTTTCATGCACTTCACTCATCGATTTAAAGTAAAAAAAAAAAAAAAAAAATTCTCATTCGCCTCAAAAACAATTATGTTTCCGTTAATCCTCCGATTAATTCTATTTTGTTTTGCATGCAGAATTTATTTTTAACAATTTAAAAAGTTTTAGAACGAAACACGTCTGTAAGGTCGCAACGATCAAAATCCTAGTTGTATTCTATTCCATTGTATTTCATTTGTTACTATACTGTATATTAGGCTAATGTTACCTATATTCTCTTTTATCTTTTATGAGTTGTTTTGCTACAGTGTAAATTTACTATGTAGTTTTCTAAGATGTGCCCAGCGCTATGTGTGCCTTTGGCACGGGTACTCAAATCAATATATGTTTATGTTATGTTTATGTTTATGATCATGGACGTGGCCATAACCAGGCTATTATTAATTTTATTTGAGCATATTGTATTTTTAAGTTGATAAGGTAACAACAAAACTGGGACAGCGAAGTCGGATAAGACGTGGTTATAAGCTTTTTCTGATATATACCCTAGCTGATATCTCGTAGGGTATATTAAGTTTATCCCCAGCAAACCTTGCGAAGCCAATGCGTATCGCAAAAATATCACACAGTGCACCATAAATTTCACTAGTGTATTCAAACGAGATATGAAAGCGAAACCTCGAGCGAGAGCAAATGTTGACAGAACGACAGAACATTCGAACTCACTTTGCCTTTCTTTTTCGACAAAATGTGATAAATTAAAATGTATCCAAAGTGAATATAAATCTACTTTGGTAACGATAACTTAGCGGTTCGCAAATCAAATTATTAACCTATTCTTGTAGGTGCTTACTAATCTAATCCAGTCTCCTATAAATGTAGCCTCTCATTTTACCCTTAATGTTAATTGAGTGTAATTTTAATTACTCACCTTTTACAATTCACTGATAAAAATACGAAGACAACAAATTTCTGTTCACGCTAACATGCAAACTCAGAATTGAAAAAAACAGAAAATCGTGAAATTGTAAAATTCCCAGAAGTTCAGGCACAAAACAGCGCACATGCACGTATTTATGAAAGATAAATAAACGAGAACAGAACTTATATACGCATTCGTTTCGGTTTTATATCGCTTCGATAACATGTTATGGATGTATGTTGAGTGATTGGCTTGGACGTAAAGTTCCGACTGTCAGCACGAGCTTACAGATCACTCGGTAGGCAGCGTTGACATGCAGGGCTGCACGCTAGCTCGCCTCGACTATTGGCGGAGAGTGTGGGGGGGGGGGGGGGTTCCACGAAAACCTGCCGCTGCTACCTGCCATATGCAAACAAATTCGTGCCTAACCAAAAGCCGTCGCACACATCCGCTCCAGAAGGGTCCTTCACACTACTTACTCATACTTGATGGCGCAGGTGACGTACCTTCGGCTGCTTTGCCCCATCCACCCATACGAGACTGAGGGCAGCAATTTAATTTCAGTGTCCCGGTACTGACCTGAAACGAGAGCAGAGGAGCGGACCTTTTCAACCCCTACATCAAGAGGGCTCCAGGAGAGTGGAAGGAGAAAATAAAAGATCTTATAGCATCTTTACGTTATAAAAGATCTTCAATTTAATGGAAATTATGACATTCTTATATGGACTATTTATAATAAGTACTATACAAATATGGAAATAAGATACCTCGTAATTAGCTCCGTCTACAAGGAAGATTTTCAGTCAATAAGTATATTACACAGAGCAATTTGAAAACTTTGAAGCGCTACTATCCACTGAAAAAGACCTCGAACTAATAAAAACTTTTCTCCAACAAAAACAAATTACGTTCAATATTTTCCTAGATCCTGTTATGGAACTATGTATGTCAGAGCGATTAACTTGGACGTGAAGTCCAGACTGCCAGCATGAGCTGACAGATCACTCGGTGGACAGCGTTGACTGCAGGGCGCGCTAGCTCGCCTCGGCTATTCTCGGAGAGTGTGAGGAGGTTCCACGAAAACCTGCCGCTGCCACCAGCCGTATACAAAATAAATTCGTGCCTGTCTATACAAAAGGCCGTAGCACACATTCAGTCCTTAAGGGACCTTTACACCACTTACCTACATCCATTGGGAAGGCACAAATGTTTGGCCTTCTCTGCTCGCCCCAACCACCCAATCGACACTGAGGACAGAAAGTTGTCAGTGTCCCTATTGACGACCTGAAATCTTAGAGGAGGAGGGGACCTAGTCGAGCATCACCCTGAAAGGGCTCCGGGAGAGTGAAAGGAAGAAATTAGAAAACATCGTGCATTGCGACGTTATAAAAGTACTGTTTAATAATTCGAATTGGCATCCTAGGCTATGCACATAAATATTTCGCTTATTATCTATAGCATTCAAGTCCCTACCGTAAACTAGGTTGCACATAAACAAATAATTAGGCTAAGGAACCCACTTACATAACTACATCATCACATTACAAGATGGAGTTAGAGACAAACCCCGAACAGAAATAATTTTATTTCATTTACCTTGACTGGAACTGTCCTCCCCGAAGGCCTCCTGGAGTAGCCGTGCTTCTGAAAGTAAAAATTTAAAGGAGGGAACTCACTACTTCGACAAGTCCGCCCGGGATTTTCTTTAAAAAATGCTACAACTCATTTTCTTGACGTAAAGTCTTACTACACGTAGTATCAATGGGGCTGAAGGGCCATACCCCGTGAGGTGGGTATGTACTACACATGAACTCGTTACAAGAAAAAACCTTGCAACTTAAAGTTGTAGTATATTTACAACTGAGGTAATGTATATAGAATGCTTGCTGGTTCCAAAAATTCAACGTATGTATAATCGCATATAGTTAATTATAACTAAGTACTACTAAAGTAAGTAAGTATTGTATACAGTTTCAAAAAAATCCATTTAAAAGGTTCATTCGTAGGGATATTGTTAAATATAATATCCCTTTGTTAGCAGTGAATATAATTCTATATAGGAAATTCATTTATGAATAGTTAAACATACGTGAATTTACATATATAAATGAGATAATTACTATAGCATACAGTAGAATCGCGATTATATGAACTAATTAATGTTTTGTGCATTCATATAAACGAGGTTTTCATATAAGCGGGGTTAATATAAATGCAATTATTTCATAACATATATGTATTTAATTCACATAGAATTTGAGAAAATTAACAAAATTGTTGAAACAAAATAATAATAAACACAAAAAGAGCATTTATTATGGAAGCGAATATGGCATTATTATAAATTTATGTTAATTGACTTGTCTTTGGAAATAATTTGAAATTTTTGTCTGAATTTGATTTGCGCTCAATGTTTTTAGTACTGCCTTTTCCCTCAGCTTTCGTAGAACAAGAACGTCATAAAGTTATCTGCAGCCAATTCTATTGCTTTGTTTATAGTTTGTATTGCCTCTACTGCGGATATTTTCTGTCGTTCATTGTCTTCTGTAGCATCGATATCACTGCCTTCATCTTCTTCGTCACCTTCTTGTTGATCACTATCAGCTATATCATTGTTCCACCTGTCGATATCTTCTGTAGTTAAATCAATCTGTCAATATTAAATGATGCCATAATTTATTAGTCTCATATTTGAAAATTAAGTTAAGAAAATTTATTAAGGACTGCAGATACTATTGAGTACACGAGAAGTTTCTGAAATAGTCACTGTAATTTCCTGATTCCATTGAGCTCTAAGAATACTGAGCGATATATAGTCTTCTGAAAGGTTTTCGGCTGTAGACAGTATGATTTTCCAGCATTTGGCTATTGTTGCTTTCTCCAGTCGATTCCATGCACAATGTAAATTTACAACAGCATCTTTTAAGGTAAGATTTTTCAGAGTTTTTGATGGATCCGACGATTTTGTTCTGTAGTACAGTTTCGTAATTCTTATGATGTTTTGATCGATTGGTTGTATAAGACATGTGACATTTGGCGGCATGAATACCGCTGAAATAAGCCCATCCGATGATTTTAGCAAGTGTGCTGGAGGATGTGAGGACGCATTATCTAAAAGAAGAAGCGCCTTTGGCACTATATTGCTTGATTGTGAAAATTGGCGCATCTACATAAAGAAAATCATTTCTGAAAATCAGTAGCAATAATAGTTTCTTACCTGCTTTACAAATGACTTATGGAACCACTCAAGAAAAATATTCGAGGTTATCCAAACTTTAGGAGAACTTTTGTATTCCAGAGGACAGACAACATTTTTGAATGCTCGTGGGTTTTTCGCTTTTCCGATAACGAGCATTTTAACTTTATGACTACCACTTGCATTAGTGCAAGCCAAAAATGTCACTGTTTGCTTCTCTGATTTTCTTCCAGGAGCCACTTTTCTGATGCTGACACGTAAGTTTTTTCCGGCAGCAACTTCCAAAAAAGACCGCTTTCATCGGCATTGTATATTTGATCAGTAGATAAACCAAGTTCTTTGACTAGTTTCTGTAATTTAAATTTGAAGGGCTCCACGAGTTCCGGTTGAGCTGACAGTTTTTCTCCACACATTTTACATAATTCCGAATCGGCTTTTAAATCGCTGGAGCCATCCGTCACTTGCGTTAAAACCAGAATCATTAATTTTTTTTTAATTTAATTTTCGCGTGCAGCATATTGGCTTTTACTTTTATGAGTTGCCCGTTCAGTGGTAGGTTTTTTTCACGTTGATTTAAAACTCCAGTGGTAAAGTGCCTTTTCCATTCTGGGTAGTTTCGACCGTCTAAGTACCTTTCTTTTTTCCGGGCCAACGAAAGTGGAACTTACAGATTTTAAAATGCCGGATCTACTTCCTCTTATATTGCAGATTGTTGATTTTGCAACATTGTATTTTTTAGCTAAACTTGAAACGCACATACCTTTTTTAATTGCTCAATAGTGTGCATCTTCTCATTTAGACTTAAACAATTTCATACTTTACGAGGCATGCCTGCATGGCAAATAACTAAACATTAAGGGAATCTAAACTACACTACACAAAATGTATCTCCAAAATGCTGTGGAATGAGTTCTGGCAGTCATTCAATGGAATCTAACGGTATTAAAATTACGGAATATATACATCAGTAAATAAAGCAAAGAACACAAGGAAAGAAATACATATCGAGTTGTTCATATTAACGGGCGTATTTTTCGGAGGTTGTTTATATGGCACAGTACTCAATGTAAAATATTTGGTGTTCATATAATCCGGAGGTTCATATAATGCGGTGTTAATATAACCGCGGGTCTACTGATGTATGTATATATATGTATGTAAAATTTTTTGAATAATTAATAGAGACTGTCAATATATAGGAAATTCATTGATCCATAGTTAAATATACGTGAATATATATATACAAATGAGTAATAATAACTATAGTATATACGTATATGAATATATATATATGAAAAAAAATTTAAATGATTAATAAAGACTTCGCTGGAATATAGAAATCTAAGCTAATAATGTGTATATGTGAATTTGGACTGTAGCTATGGGCAACGTAGATGCCTAATATCCGTGATTTCCCTGAAAATTCCTGTCTTCGACTGCGGAATTTCAGCTTTTCTCCTCTGACTGTTTAGACTCCTTGGTTTTACAGGGCTCCATACCTTGGCCATGTACGTCTGTATTGTGTGCCCGAAAGGGCTAGCGCTTTTGCTACCTTAATTGAACCTCCTGTATGTGAGATTTAGGCTAATTTAGTTTACCTTATCGTGACGGAATTTTTCCGTCCTGTTCCTTATCTGCCGTCCTGTACTGCGGCGTGCTGAAATTAGATCCCAACTGGATGCTGCACTAGGACGATGCTTGAATATGTATGTATACCACGAAAAAGGTGGCGTGTTGAAATTATTCTTTGACTGGAGATCTATCGCTGTACTTAACACAATGCTTAAACATCCCAATTACGTCCAAAAATGTGACATCTGGGAGTCAGGTCACTCAATGTAACTCGGCGGTACCAAAAATCGATAAAAATCGGGACATTACGTCCAGTATTGTAGAGGGTTTAACGCGAATCCCCGATTTATGTACTAATTAATATGTGATACTCGTCTTATTCTCTGTGTCACCGCTTTCCTCTAGCCAAACAACTTTTTCAATCCCTTTCGGCCAAAAAGAAAAAAACTTCTTTTTCTTTTTGTTCGTCGGTACTCAGCGCGTCTTTCTTCGCCGTTCATACTGCTACATGCAGTATGCTACGACCATAACAGGGCAGAGTGGTCTAGACCACCTGTGGTTCAGACAACGCTGAAAAATGGTCGACTGAGCTAGCCGGTCTAAAAACATAGGCCTCATCGCTGCGGCCGCCCAATGTGTGGCTCGACCCATGACGGCATTTCTCATTACTCAGGCTAGGCGTCTGCTACAGATTGTCCAAGACAGTCTGATGTACTCGACAGATGACGAATGGAAGGCACATCCCCGAAGTCCCGCCAGTCCTTGATCAGATCTCGACATCGTCCTCCGTGTCAGAAGCCAGAGGTGCCCTGACAAACCAGTAACCTAAAAAATCCAGTCGGCCAGTGCCTCTCTGCCTTCCTTCACTGAGATGAGCCGAAGGAACCCGGCCGTCAGTAACCTAATCAACTGATCGCAGAGTTTCCCTGCTCTAATAACTCACTCTGATCTCAGACCGACGCTTGTTCACGGGTGTGTCTCCGAGGCGTCGCCGTTGGAGTACCGGTCTTCTTCCTTAAATTTGCAGGTATTAAACAGGTGGAATTCCTACGGCAAACCATCTGCCATAGGGTTACCATTTAGGATGGGTTCTGAAACGTTATCAGGCTAAGGATTGGGGAAAAAAATCTCTATTGTCCAAAAAGGTATGCCGACCGCCAGGCTGGGAATGTCCTAAGCGGCACATAGGCATCCTGTAGTTTGCCAGTGAAGCTGGCTGAATACCTTATTAGGGCTACCAGGATTGAAAGTGACAATAGCCGGATGACGTGTCCGAGAATATGGGTATCACGGCCTGATGTATTTGGCGTGATAGACTCCTACCGTTTTTCCCTGCAGATCCTCAAGCTCATATAAGGAGTTTCCTTTCTTTGATTTGACCCGACACTTTACAAATTTATGTCCTAGTTTAGCACTAGTTTGCTGTTGGAAATTGCTTTGGGCAAAATTCCGTCTGAATACTTCTTGACCCACTTTGAAATTAACAGGCTTCGCTCTCAGATTGTAAGCTTTCGAACCTTGTTCAAACGCATAGTTTATGTTCTACTGCACTCGCACGGATCAATCTCAATTTATCTTCAGCATCTACTCTCAGAGGCTCATTAAGAGTTCCAAGGCTCCTTAAGATGGAATAGGAGCTTGTATGGACAATCATCTGTTGACCGAAGAGTGTGCGGTAGGGAGAGAAACCAGTTGCTTGGTGGAAAGAGCTCCTGAGGGAGCTAGCTATTTGGCTTTGCACTTATCCCACTTAGTATGATCCTTCCGGATATATGCCCTAATCCCTGACAATAGAGACCTGTTTACTCGCTCTGAGGCGTTTGCTTGCGGCGAGTAAGCTGCCGTTCGCATGTGTTTCACCCCATACTTGTCCAGTAATCTGGCGAACTGAGCCGAGCAAAACTTGACTCCATTGTCAGAGACTATAGTTTCCGGAACTCCGAACACATGAAATATTTCAGTCTCGATGAACTGACACACGTTGAGAGTAGACGCCTTTCTCATCGGTTTGAGAATCGGGAACTTGGAAAAGTGGTCAAGAACTATCAATATGCAGACATTTCCTTTCACTGACCGAGGATATGGACCTAGAAAGTTAATGTACAGCTTTTGCAATGGTCTTTCTGTCACAGACTGGACTTCCATAGGGGGTCTAAGAATAGTATTGGGGGCCTTGATTTCTTTACACACGTCACAGGCGCCTACGTAGTTTCTGACATCAACTGTCATTCGTGGCCAGTACAAGTGTCTTCTTAAACGTTCCAGTGTTTTCACTATACCTCCGTGAGAAGCTAGTGGCGGATCATGCGCTCTCGAAATGACGTTGGACACAAGCCCTCGTGGAATCCAAAGCTACCAAGCTTCTTCCTGGATCGGATCGCCTGTTCTCGGAAGCGCCCGAATATAAACGAAGCCCTCCCTGACGCAAATATCTGGTAGTTTGCCAGAAGCTGTTTTAACCTTATGCCTCAGCTCCTGATAATCCAACGAGTTGAAATATGGAGAGCTAAGGTCAACTTACGGGCCAGGATATTCAGGTGTTGACAAGCTGTCACAATGAATTCGTGACAGCGCATCAGGAACGACATTCAGGCTTTCTTTTCTGTGCTCGATGGTAAAGTCGAAACCCTGAAGCTTCAAACTCCACCGAGGAGGTCTACCACTGTGGTCCTTTTGAGACATCAGCCATTTCAAGCTCGCCTGATCAGTCACTATCTTAAACGGAATAAGTTCTATGAAGGGCCGGAACTTCTGTACACTTAAGATTGCAGCTAGACAACCCTGCTCTGTGACTGTATAATTTCGTTGTGCTGAGTTCAACTTTTTCGAGACGTAGGCTATTGGCTTCTCGTGGCCATCGTCATCAAGTTGAAGCTGTACTCCACCAATACCATCTTGGCTCGCATCGCACTGTATAATAATAATAATAATATTTTTTTTTTTATTTAAATAAGCTCTTTATTTGTTGGCGCTCTGGCTCTTTTCAACTTTCCTTAAACATAAAATACAAAAGGCTATAAAGGTGTAAAACAAAAAGGCAACAGAAAGGACACTAACCTAAAAAATCACAAACATAACAGTCAATAGGGACATCAAAAACAAAATAGACAGGTAAAAGCACAAAAAGATAACACTATGTTCTCAAAAGAGACAATATAAACGCATACAAAAAATTTTAAAAAAGGCCTAAAAAATAGACAACACAAAATTTACGTCCCAATTTTGACAATTAGGTAAGTGGCAGTGAAGGTGTCTGATCTTTTGTATGCGGTGCATTCACCTTCACTTCTCACGTGAACACAATTTACGTTAAGAATTAAAACAGTGAAGCACTTCACAATAAAATTATTTTATTCAATAATTACTACTGAATTAGTCCAAATAAAGTTACAACTTATGTTCTACTACACGTGACAATTCAAGGAGCTGATAAGCAGCTGCAGCGGAACTCAGATCGTGACTGACTGACTTACTTACTCTCTACGTAATTAGCAGACCAACCAACAAGTAGCAATTCAGCGTTGCTGATAATGTGATGATGGAAATGATGATTATGAAGTTGGTTAGTTAAGCACAGTGTCTTATAGAATTGATATTTTGTAATTTTATATTTTGATGTGATGTGGTCACTACACACTCCCCCTCCAGCGTAGCGTTATTATATGAAAGCTTTTATTTGTACTTTAAAAGGAATGAAACGCATTTCTTATTTATTGGTTGATTCAAGCTCGAAGATACCGTTGATGCTACAAAAGCGGGTTTCAATCTATCAATCGATATAGATTGGTTCTTTCCGTTTATAACCAGCACGAAATGTTTTTTTAGTCTTCGGATTACCTTAAAAGGTCCTTCGTATGGAGGACTTAAGCCCGTTCGAATTCTATCAATTCTCATGAATACAAAGTCTGAGTCATTTAGTGACTTAGGGGTGTATAAATTGTTTTGACCGTTTATTCGAGTGTCTTTTGGATTGGCACACCTCATGGTCTCTTTAAGTTGTTGAGCGAAGGTAGTGGGACTGATTGAGTTGTTGTCAATTTTGGGCACGAAATATTCTCCGGGAACTTTCAAGCTCTGTCCGTATACAAGATCTGCTGGCGAGCACTGCAGGTCTTCTTTGACAGCTGTGCGGATGCCTAGAAGTACCAGTGGTAGCTCACTCCAATTAATTGTGTTACCTCTGGCCATTAAAGCTGCCTTGAGCTGACGATGGAACCGCTCTACTATCCCATTAGCTTGCGGATGGTAGGCTGTTGTCCGAATCCGGGTAGATCCCAAGACATTAGTAATTTCGCGGAATAGTTTCGATTCAAACGGACTGCCCTGCTGCCCTGGTCAGTGGTAATTGTTAATGGAATCCCAAAACATGAAATGTAATTTCTGATGAATGTTCTTGCGACAGTTAATGCCGTCATGTCTTCAATTGGATATGCTTCTGGCCAGCGTGCGAATCTGTCAATGATTGTCAAGACAAAGGTCTTCCCATTTGACGGAGGTAGGGGTCCTACTAGATCCATATGAATATGTTCGAATATAGCTGACGGAAGCTGGAATCGGCCAAACTCGGATCTTGTGTGCCTATGAACTTTGGATTTTTGGCAGCCCAAACAGGACATGGTCCAGTGTTTTGCGTCTAGGTTCATTTCCGGCCAAAAATACCCTGCTGAAAGCTTTTTCCGAGTTGCTTTAATGCCTGAGTGAGAAAGATTATGTTGGGATTCAAAAACGATTTTGCGTAGTTGTTTTGGGACGAATGGTCGATTCTTTCCTGTGCTCGTTTCGCACCATATTTGTTGCTTCGAAACAGGTATAGTTAAAAGCTCAAGCTTGAACTTTGACTTTGTGTTGTTTGAGTTTTTTAAAATGCTTTGCAGCTCAGGATCAGACTTTTGATGTGTTTCGAGATTTTTAAGACTCAGTTCTGTTCCATGAATTTCTGGTTGAATCCGAGAGAGCATGTCGGCAACCACATTTTTGCTAGGTAAATAGCTAATAGCTCTCGATCAAAAGCAGAATATTTCTTTTCTGTTTCGGTTAACTTCTTAGAGAAGAAGGCTAAAGGCTGCTGGTGTCTATCGTTAATTTGTTGCATAACTGCTCCTACAGCTACGTCCGACGCATCTGCTGTAATGCTGTATAATGCAGAGTCTATTGGATGTACCAGTAGTGTGGCATTAGCAAGGGCTGTTTTGATGTTGTTAAATGCTTTATCACAGCTTTCTGGCCAGGAAAATTTTGGTTTGGTACGACATAATTTGTTTAGGTACTTTTGATGGTCGTATATCGGTACAAGTAATTCGGCTAACTTGGGTATAAAGCGATGGTAATAATTAACCATACCCACGAATTGCTGTATATGTCGAATTGATGAGGGTGCGGGTAAGTTTTTAATAACTTCTACTCTTTCTTTGGACGGAAGTATGCCTGCCGCAGTAATTATGTGACCGAGGAAATTTAATTCTAATGCGCCAAATATGCATTTTGATGCCTTAATGTTAAGACCGTATTTAGTTAATCTTTCAAATAAGAGCGTGAGGTGTGTTTTGTGTTCATTCTCATCTTTGCTTGCGATAAGAATGTCGTCTATGTAGACAAACACAAAGTTAAGATCTCTTACTACCTCGTTCATGAACCTCTGAAAGGTTTGACTTGCGTTTCTGAGCCCAAAGGGCATACGCGTGAACTCGTACAAACCGAAAGGTGTTATGATAGCCGTTTTATGTACATCTTCGGAGGCTATGGGGATCTGATGATAGGTTCTTACTAAATCGATCCTAGAGAAGATCTTGCACCCATTTAGTTGCATAGAGAAACTATGAATGTTTGGGATAGGATATCTATATGGCACTGTTATTGTGTTAAGGCGACGATAGTCTCCGCAAGGACGCCAATCGCCGCTATCCTTTTTGGGTACTAAATGTAACGGTGAAGCTGCGGATGAAGCAGATGGCTGACAGATACTTATTTTCACCATGTGTTCAAATTCTAGTTTTGCAGTTTTGTGCTTAGTGGGGTTAAGTCTCCTAGGCTTTGAAAATGGAAGTTGGTCCTGTGTTAAAATGTGGTGTACTACATTATGTTTCACTGGATGATTGAAATCTTGTGGTTGTAGTAGTGACGGGTATCGCTTCAAAAGTGTTCCATAGTCACTGTTAATTTTGAAATATAAGGGCGTGAGGATATCTGTTTTGATGAATACAGTGTTTACTTTTAAATTCGTGAGATTATCGATAAGCCTTCTTTTACCTAAGTCTACTAAGAGTCCGAATTTTGTCAAAAAATCGGCACCTAGGATAGGTTTGCTCACCGAAGCCATAATGAAAGGATGGAAAAACTCGCGTCGAAGTCCTAAGCTGACTTTAAGCAGTTTGGTGCCGTAAGTTTTGATTGAGCCTCCATTTGCTGCGGTCAAAATTAAGTCCGGGTTTTCCTTATTTGGACCAAATGTATGGTGTGGAATTAAAGATACATCTGCTCCGGTGTCAATTAAAAAATTAAGATTGTTGTTGCAATCTTTTATGAATGGCGGCCAGAAATTTTGGTTATTCCACTGTTTGCCGCTTCACAAGTGGACTTATCTAGTTTTTTTGATTATTTTCCCCACCGATTGCGTGATTTGTTTGAAATGTACACGGTGATTGACAATTGCGTGCTTTATGTCTGTATGTGGCATGATACCAGCATATTTTTCCGGGATTGGTATGATTTCTGCTGCCATGCCTACTGTTAGACCGATTACGCGCTGAACCTGTTCTGCGACTAGACTGGCGATTGCGATTGATGCTGAGTGTTCTAATTCTAGATTTAAGTTCGAAAATTTCTTTCTCTAGCCTCTGAATGTCAGCATTGGAGGAATTGTTTGTTGGAGTGAGATTAAATCTCGAACCAATTGACGATATGTTGTTTGGGCTAGGAAGGGCTTCCCAGATTTTGTCGGCTAATGATGTTAATTCATTAATTGTTTTGTTTGTCTGGGGTATTAGTGCAATATTAATTGACTGCGGTAATCTACGCAACCAAAGCTTCATAACAAGATTGTCACTTATAGCGTTGCAAGAGCCTGCTAAATGCGCCAAAGATCTATAAAAATCTGAAGGTTTTCGGTCCCCTAATTCTTCATTTGACAACAACTTTTCAATTCGTTTCTCTTCGCTCAAGGAATGTCGTTGCGTTAATGTGGCCTTGAGATTAGCGTAAAGATCCGCGTCAGGTGGTTTCTGTATAATATCAATTATAGTTTCAATCACATCTTGAGGTAAAGCCGCGAGGACATGATTGTATTTCGAAATATCTTTAACGATTTTACCAATAGTGAACTGCGCTTCGGCTTGAATAAACCAAGCTGCTGGGGAGTTGGCCCAGAATGAGGGTAGGCGAAGCGCGATGGATTGGACTACGCTGGAGGTTTCACTGTTATCTTTAGAATCATTTGCCATTTCAATATTTATCTTTACAAGACACTGCTTTAGTAACACAAAAGTATTTCAAAACTAACTCAAAAGTATTTGAAAAGTATCTCAAAAGTATTTCGAAAGTATCTCAAGAGTATACGTACACGTATATATGATTTCGATTTTGCTATCTTATTGTTATTTTACTTAAGATACTGAGTCTAAATGATTATTGCGTTAGGTTCTGTCAATATAAATATACTTAATATATATTTTTTTATATGTAATTGTGTACGTGTATATATTGCGAATTAAGTCTTACTTACATTGAAATTTATTTATGTTAAATTGTTTTAATGAATGCAGAATGGAAAATGAAAATTTTATTGCTTTGTACTCACTGACTGTTCTTGCCACTTGTTGGTTCTCCGCTTTATTTCATGCAAGCATTAATCAATTGAAAATTTTTTTTTCTTCTTTTTTATCTAAAAATTTTGAAATCACATACAATTATATATATATATATATGTATACAGGGTGTTTCCCCTTAGGAGGTCCATAGAGCGGGAGGTGATAGTACTCACCTAGACGAACCAAAAATTGTATGGCAGGGGGGGGGGGGGCAATATCAACCGTTTAGTAGTTACAGGGTGATTCATAAAAAAAGCTAGGTTTTCACAAAACACCCTGTATATTAAAAACTACAAGGCGTATGGTCACAGTTAAGGGCTCACTGTATGCAGAACTTCATGGCCTTTCCAACGACAGCTCAATTAGTCCCATACCCCTCTCCCCTCAGACGTTATGAAGGTCTAAACTAAAAATTTCGGATTTTCTTTCCTTTTTTTTTTACTTTGACCTCTATTATTTTTGCAAAATGGTCGTTAACATAACTTTTTTTTATAAAAACTGTAAACTGCAGACTCTCCTCTTTAAGTTGACCTATTACATCCTATATGTTAACTGTAGCCGTTAAACAGTTATTAACTCATAACCTATTCAGGTCACACCGAAATAAGACGATATTTTTTAAAATTACGTGCTAAGGGAACAAATTATCGTTGAGAATAGGTTTGAAAATAGGTTTGAGTATAGGTTTAGAGCTAATAACTCTTAAAGGGCTTCAGATAGCACATTGGGTGTAATAGGTCAACTTAAAGAGGAGAGTCTGCAGCTTACAGTTTTTATAAAAAAAAGTTATGTTAACGACCATTTTGCAAAAATAATAGAGGTCAAAGTAAAAAAAAGGAAAGAAAATCCGAAATTTTTAGTTTAGACCTTCATAACGTCTGAGGGGAGAGGGGTATGGGACTAATTGAGCTGTCGTTGGAAAGGCCATGAAGTTCTGCATACAGTGAGACCTTAACTGTGACCATACGCCTTGTAGTTTTTAATATACAGGGTGTTTTGTGAAAACCTAGCTTTTTTTATGAATCACCCTGTAACTCCTAAACGGTTGATATTGCCCCCCCCCCTGCCATACAATTTTTGGTTCGTCTAGGTGAGTACTATCACCTCCCGCTCTATGGACATCCTAAGGGGAAACACCCTGTATACATACAGGTAATGATATCTGCCTAAAATGAAATTAATTATCTAAAGTGAATTTAATTGTTTGAAGAGAATACTTGAATTATTTATAAGTTAAATATCCTAATTTTACAAAGCTGATTGAAGCTGGTGGAAGTACAGTTGGTATAATGCTGTCGGGAACCGTTATTCCTTCGAGATTTGGTCCATGCGGTGTTTGTTTTAGAATAATGATGCTGCTTTGTCGTTCTGCTGCTTTGTTGTATTACTGCTTTTACTGTAGTTTTATTGTCTGATATTATGCTATTGTGACGTCAGTCGCATAATTTCATGAAATTTCTGGTTTTGTGGTTTCTGAGTAGAAAATTCCAATTTTTTGCACGACACTTGCGTTCTATTGATGTTGTAGATACATATATTTAGAGTGATTATCGTGTTTTATGATATTGCTTGGTAATCAAGTGATTTTTATCACTAGTTGGTCGGGGTCACCAATTGAAGGTGTCTGATCTTTTGTATGCGGTGCATTCACCTTCACTTCTCACGTGAACACAATTTACGTTAAGAATTAAAACAGTGAAGCACTTCACAATAAAATTATTTTATTCAATAATTACTACTGAATTAGTCCAAATAAAGTTACAACTTATTTTCTACTACACGTGACAATTCAAAGAGCTGATAAGCAGCTGCAGCGGAATTCAGATCGTGACTGACTGACTTACTTACTCTCTACGTAATTAGCAGACCAACCAACAAGTAGCAATTCGGCGTTGCTGATAATGTGACGATGGAAATGATGATTATGAAGTTGGTTAGTTAAGCATAGTGTCTTACAGAATTGATATTTTGTAATTTTATATTTTGATGTGATATGGTCACTACAGCAGTTCCAAGAAGTTCCAAATTTCCAAAATAATATAATAAAATTAATTACCCAAACTGACCAATTTCAACAAAAAATTTTGCAATTTAGCACCGAGACCGAAACCGAATTAAAGATAAATGACCGAACGAACGAAAAAATTTAGCCAATACCGTTATAGATCCCGCGAGGGCAGCCTGTAGTATCGTAGACCGCTACAAACTGCCCTCATCATCCCTCCAGCTTAGCATCTCTAAAAGAGTGCTTGTCCTTCCCACAGCACGTGCAACTATTCCTAAGTGGGGAGAAGCCCCGTGGACTAGTGTTGTAAATGCTGTGGCCTGCTATCACCAGCGAAAGACAAGAGCTCCGTCCTGCACCGACGATAGTGGCTGCCATGTGCAGTTGAATGTGTCAGCGTTCGTTGCCAGATATTCAAGACGTAAACGTCTCTTCAATCTGTCAACGAAGTGGCGCTTAAGTGCGTGTGCATGGTGTTGTGGTTCAGTGTTCTGATTCCCATCTTCGACTGTCATGTAGTACAGGTGAATTGTAGATTTGGCCAGTGTCAACACAAAGCTAATCAAACAATTCACCCGACTACAAACCTTTGGTCCCCATAAAAACGATGTCCTAGTAATGCCGAAATTCGGGTGAATCAACTGACACATACTGCGCACGAGATCCATTAGACCCTGCAAAGCCGGACAAGTAAAGAACCTGTGAAACAGGGTGCCTTCACCAGCACAAACTGTGCAAATCCTCTGAACTCGGCGGTCAATATGTGACAACTGATTAGGATGCATAAGTCTGTGATGCAGCAATTTGAATGCTACATGAGCATCTTTGTAACTAGAAGGATAACTGTAGACTACTCTGCAAGCTATCCCTTCCATCACGCCCATATTCACCCCGAGGTGTGTTCGCCATCTGTTGTATCCTGTATACTCCGGAGGTCTTATTGACATAAGCACGTCACGGAGCACACGTGTTGTAAGTGTGCTGAAAGGTGTGTGTGGTGGTCTGTTCAGAACGAAAGCATCTTCCAACTTAGTGCCAGGGTCACTGGTCCTAAGTTGGCGAAATCTCTCCCGCGCAGAAGCAGCCAGGTCGTGTAGTTGTGCAGTGTTAGTGTTTATTCTACAGTTTCCAGAGATATCAATAATATCTCCGAGAACCGTCAGTATATGCGTGTCAGCTTCAAAACCCCGAGCATTACTGAGCACTGAATCTATTAATTCAGGATTAAACCTGATTGGAATCGACGCGAATTGCGTGTACCGTAGAGCATTTCACTTAAGGTGAAATGCTGGGCTGATTGTGCCCCAGGTCTGAATCGTTGAGATTAGATCCTGTGGCCAGTCACGAGGATAAAGTGGTCGAACAGAGAGCAGGTAGTAATACTCCACTATGCCGATCCTTCCCAGTACATTCACCCACAGTTGAGAAATCAAGCTGTCTCTCTGGCAAAACACTCTTTGGAATGCACGCACTTGGAGACACCTTGATTTCACAACCAAGTTAGTGAGACCTAATCCACCTATCTTGACTGGCAGACAGAGCGTGCTTTCAGCAACCCATCGTCTTCCGCACCAAAAGGCGCCTATCGCTTTTGCTTGAAGAAGACCTACGAAGCCTACATCAAACGTCTCAGACTTTAGCAGATGAACGATGGACGAGGTAATCAAATAGTTTATCACAACTGACCTACCCATTAAGGATAATGGAAACAGTCGACTACGCCATGAGTTTACAGCTCTAGAGAATTTTTCAATAGCGATGCGGCTATTATTTGATTTACTCTCGCGTCCGATATACACACCTAAATACTTCAGGCAAGTATTAGTCCACTGGATGTTCAGTGGAGTATCTGTACGATCTCTCCACCTTCCACACCACAAGCCTTGACTCTTACTAAGGTTGATTTTAGCGCCCGCTATACGTTCGAACTGTTCGAAAACAGCACGAGCGACCGGAAAAGCTTCATCTCTTGTCACGAAAATAGACAGATCATCCGCATACGCCAACATAAGAGGCCTCACATTGGTATACGGCAGATGAACCGCATACTGTCCGAGCATTCGACGAAGATTCACCAGTAGCGGCTCCAACGAAAGATCATAAAGCATACCTGACAATGGACAGCCCTGTCTGATACCTCGATGAAACGAGATAGAAGCCAGAACTTGTCCTTGATGCTTAGTCAAAATCGCTGAATCTCTATACAGTTTCCCGACCATATCGAGACACCTGGGCGGAAACCCAAATGTCTCGAGAGCAGTCAAGAGATACTCGTGCGAGACACTATCAAAAGGCTTTTGCTGGTCAAGTGAAATCATGGCCATTTGCGTACCTGTCTGTTCATGGTAGGCAAACAAATGCTTGGCTACCGCGATATTGTCGTAGATACTACGACCAGGTACACAATAGGACTGTTCCGGCTGTATTACCGAAGCAATCACTGAGCGGAGTATCGCCCCTAATGCTTTGCAGACGATTTTGTAGTCTACATTGCATAGGGTTACTGGCCTCCAGTTCCCCATCCTCTGCAAATCTCCCTTCTTTGGAATCAAGCGCATAACAGATCTCCTCCATCTAGAAGGAAGTCTGAATCTCAACCGCCGAATTGAAGATTTCCAAAAGGTCAGGAATTAATAAATCCCTGAAACGTATGAAGAATTCTGGAGTCAAGCCGTCATAACCAGGTGAAGTGTGTCGCCTTAGACCCTTTGTCGCAGCAATCATATCCTCCAATATGATTACTGTATCCAGGAGCTCCTTACTGTCTTCAGAGAAAGCGGGAATATTCTCAAGAAATTCATGAGTGGTCGAGGATGTTGTCGACGTCGATTCAGAGTAGAGACTACTGTAGTAGTCTCGAATATATTCTGATAGCTGTTGTCCGTTGAGGACTTGTCCAGATTCATCAATTATCGATTCGACCTCACAAGAAGCAGTACGACGTCTAGTCGCCTGAAAGAAGTATTCGGTTGGAGAATCGCCTTCTCTCAGCCAGCGCGATTGGCCGCGCAGCACAAACTCCAAGCTGTGCTTGTAAGTCTGTGTCGCCAAGCGGTCCTTTATTCCATTGAAATAAAGAATCAACCCCGGCTGAGTTGGGAGAAGAGCTTCCACCCGAGAGACCTCGGCCGACAAACTAGAAGTTTGATAGCCACTTCGATTGAAATTCGTCTCGATAAAAGACCGAATCTGGAGCTTTCCAACATCCCACCATTGACTAAGAAAAGGAAAGTCAGCTTTCCTCTCTTGCCAATCGTGCCAGAAATCAATGAACTCATTGATGAACTGTTCGGAATTCAACAAATAGTTGTTGAATATCCAGTATGCAGTTCGTCTTTCAACTAGAGTGCTGGTCGCCACTACAAGAAGATGACCACTAATCGAACACATTTCATGAGTGACGCCAACGAAATGTTCTAGTATTCCAGGTGAGAGGTAAAGTCTATCAATTCTGGAGCCTGCGAGACTTCCACGGATATTTCGCGAAACCCTCGTGTATGATCTAGTCGTAGGATGCATCAAACGATAGATATCCACGAGTCTGAAAACACCGACAAAATTCCTCAATCGAGTAGCATTGACAGAGTTGAACTCAACTCCAGAGTGCCGATCCATTGAGGGATTCAGAGTGCAGTTGAAATCACCTCCGAGGACAGTTTCACCGCTAAAATTCACCAGACAGGACTGAACACTATCAAGAACTTGTCTTGTAATGTCCTGGTCATGAGGAAGGTACACGTTTACTACCTTGATATTTTTGTCTTGAATGACAAAGTCCAAGGAAGGAGCGAAGCCTGGGAAGATATCTGTATAGACAGGAGACGATAGTGTAAATTTGTTGGATACAATGATTGCCACCGCTGAGCCTCGGCGAGGCGCAGGTGTGGCAAACATTGCATAGCCAGAGTGTAAATAAGCATAGCGCTCAAGTTGTGTAGATGTGTGTTGTGTAAAGTTCGTCTCCCGTAAAAGCGCGATGTCTATATCGAACATTTTGACATGTTCGATAGTGCTGTGTAACTTTGTATGTGCACTTAAACCCCCGGTGTTGATAGAAGCTATCTTGCACATTCAAAGAGATGCAAAGCTCAAGCGATGATGGTACGACGTCTACGGACGAGGAGAGTCGACCAAGCGAAGCTCCTGCATCAACTCCTCCACCTTCCTATGAAGTCGCTCTAAACGAGCAACATCGTTGTACTTCCTCCTCTTCCTGGATTCCTGTTGTTGGAGTTGAAGCTGAGGAAGTAACAACTCTGGCCTCCCCAGCTCCTTTACAAGAATACTCCAGATTTTATCTGAATTCTTCTTGTACTGGAGCTGGGCAAGAATTTCGGAGATCTTCTTCCTAGGAAGGGTCTCCATCCCCTTCGAGACTTCAAATTGGCTACCAGTCGAAATGATGCTATCACACGACTCGTAGCCACCGAAGCTCGAAAGACCAGTCTCACCCAAGCCGGTCATGTCGCAGTCCGAAAGCTGCTCGAGAGATGCTTCCACCTCCCTCACAACAACCTTCGAATGCTCGAGAGATGCTTCCACCTCCCTCACAACAACCTTCGAAATGCCAGCTCCACTATCGTCCTCCTCCGAGTGGGGCCGCCTTGATGCGACTGGCTTTGCTGGCTCTGGAGGAGGCAGCACACACGGTCAACTTTACAGCCATAACTATTTTTGCATCTAGGACAACTTCAGGCACCTTAACCACTGGCTGCTCCAAAATAGCAGGTCGAGTGTCGGCCGAAGGCTCCTTCTCCAGATCCACTACTGTAGTAGTGGCTTCCTTCGAGTTAACCCTCGGTTCAGCCCTCTTCCCGGTTCTCCTGGGGCAGTCAGCAATAAAATGCCCTACCAAATGGCAAGCATGGCATTTCGCTTCGGTGCCCACGTCTATCCAGTGCCTCGAGCCGGATAAGCTCAGGTAAAAGCCCTTTGGAAGCGTACACCCCTTATTCAAGGTGATGGACGCCTCCCGGCTAGTACCAAAGATACCCCGCCCGAGACCCTCGTTCTCAATTTTTAAGGGAATGGCACGAACGTTGCCATGAACCTTCCCAAATCTTCCCAAGAAATTTAGGAGGTCTTCATGGCAAGCTCGCATAGGGACCCGTGAAAACATGACTCTTGTGGGCTTTTCCCTGACTGGGAACGGCACAAGGTGTCTACCATCCACCTCGATGCCCTCAAGCATAAGCTTGGTAGCACTTTCGATGGTCGTGGTGTACACCTCAACCATTCCCCCAGCTATTATCCCCATGGAAAATAACTGCTCACGAGAGATGACTTGAAAGAGTGCTTTTAGGTATGCGCTCTGAGGACATCTATTGATGTGCTCGAGCTGCATACCGTAGCTCTCATCTTGCCATCTCCCGTCGAAAAAAGCCTGTAGACCCGCACCGGTCTTAGGCCGAGGCTTACCTGCGTCCAATGGGGCTGGAAGAGGAGTGATGCCCTTTCCTAAAATTTCGATTGATGTCTCTGTTTTGGAACTGCCACTTACCTGTGCATAAGATAACCCTGCAACTAGGGCCGGGGTTCGTAGAGCTTCTTTTGTGGTCATTTCTGTTGCTGCTGGTACTGGTGTCTTCTTCTTCGAGTCACTCGCTTTCTCTGAAGAAAGCAGCGGCCTCATTTTAGCACCACTGGGCTTTGGCGCTTCAGCCGAAGCCTTCTTGACAACGTCTGAAAGCTTTGGTTGTTGTGCTACTGATGTTCCAGGAATTTCTTGGAAAACAGCCGCGGTCTTAGTCCCAGACTTTTCGGACGAAGTTGGCTGTACTGTCTTGGCCTTTTCAATGGGGCCCTTGACGGCCTTTTCTGTGGGCCCTTGTTGGATTTTTTCGGAAGAAGAAGAAGAAGTCTTCGTATTCTTCTTCCTCCTTCCATTCAGTTTGAGGGGATCATCTGTCCCCCCAGGATCGCTGCTGCTCGTACTCATTTTGAGTACGGCAGAGCAGTTTAAGCTTTCAAATATGTTTTTATATTTATTTATATATATATATATATATATATATATATATAATATATACCTATATGTATATGTATATATATTTTCGTTTCAAATTACTGGTTTTATTTTTAATAAATTTTTTATTTTACTTTTCTGACATATTTTTATTTCCAGGAAGTATAGAAATTTTATACTGTGGCCATGTTGTCATGGCATCTAACGAAAATATTTTAAATAGAACTCACCTCCAAGGACAGGTTCACCGCTAAAATTCACCAGACAGGACTGAACACTATCAAGAACTTGTCTTGTAATGTCCTGGTCATGAAGAAGGTACACGTTTACTACCTTGATATTTTTGTCTTGAATGACAAAGTCCAAGGAAGAAGCGAAGCCTGGGAAGATATCTGTATAGACAGGAGACGATAGTGTAAATTTGTTGGATACAATGATTGCCACCGCTGAGCCTCGGCGAGGCGCAGGTGTGGCAAACATTGCATAGCCAGAGTGTAAATAAGCATAGCGCTCAAGTTGTGTAGATGTGTGTTGTGTAAAGTTCGTCTCCTGTAAAAGCGCGATGTCTATATCGAACATTTTGACATGTTCGATAGTGCTGTGTAACTTTGTATGTGCACTTAAACCCCCGGTGTTGATAGAAGCTATCTTGCACATTCAAAGAGATGCAAAGCTCAAGCGATGATGGTACGACGTCTACGTACGAGGAGAGTCGACCAAGCGATGCTCCTGCATCAACTCCTCCACCTTCCTATGAAGTCGCTCTAAACGAGCAACATCGTTGTACTTCCTCCTCTTCCTGGACTCCTGTTGTTGGAGTTGAAGCTGAGGAAGTAACAACTCTGGCCTCTCCAGCTCCTTTACAAGAATACTCCAGATTTTATCTGAATTCTTCTTGTACTGGAGCTGGGCAAGAATTTCGGAGATCTTCTTCCTAGGAAGGGTCTCCATCCCCTTCGAGACTTCAAATTGGCTACCAGTCGAAATGATGCTATCACACGACTCGTAGCCACCGAAGCTCGAAAGACCAGTCTCACCCAAGCCGGTCATGTCGCAGTCTGAAAGCTGCTCGAGAGATGCTTCCACCTCCCTCACAACAACCTTCGAATGCTCGAGTGATGCTTCCACCTCCCTCACAACAACCTTCGAAATGCCAGCTCCACTATCGTCCTCCTCCGAGTGGGGCCGCCTTGATGCGACTGGCTTTGCTGGCTCTGGAGGAGGCAGCATCACACGGTCAACTTTACAGCCATAACTATTTTTGCATCTAGGACAACTTCAGGCACCTTAACCACTGGCTGCTCCAAAATAGCAGGTCGAGTGTCGGCCGAAGGCTGCTTCTCCAGATCCACTACTGCAGTAGTGGCTTCCTTCGAGTTAGCCCTCGGTTCAGCCCTCTTCCCGGTTCTCCTGGGGCAGTCAGCAATAAAATGCCCTACCAAATGGCAAGCATGGCATTTCGCTTCGGTGCCCACGTCTATCCAGTGCCTCGAGCCGGATAAGCTCAGGTAAAAGCCCTTTGGAAGCGTACACCCCTTATTCAAGGTGATGGACGCCTCCCGGCTAGTACCAAAGATACCCCGCCCGAGACCCTCGTCCCCAATTTTTAAGGGAATGGCACGAACGTTGCCATGAACCTTCCCAAATCTTCCCAAGAAATTTAGGAGGTCTTCATGGCAAGCTCGCATAGGGACCCGTGAAAACATGACTCTTGTGGGCTTTTCCCTGACTGGGAACGGCACAATGTGTCTACCATCCACCTCGATGCCCTCAAGCATAAGCTTGGTAGCACTTTCGATGGTCGTGGTGTACACCTCAACCATTCCCCCAGCTATTATCCCCATGGAAAATAACTGCTCACGAGAGATGACTTGAAAGAGTGCTTTTAGGTATGCGCTCTGAGGACATCTATTGATGTGCTCGAGCTGCATACCGTAGCTCTCATCTTGCCATCTCCCGTCGAAAAAAGCCTGTAGACCCGCACCGGTCTTAGGCCGAGGCTTACCTGCGTCCAATGGGGCTGGACTAGGAGTGATGCCCTTTCCTAAAATTTCGATTGATGTCTCTTTTTTGGAACTGCCCCTTACCTGTGCATAAGATAACCCTGCAACTAGGGCCGGGGTTCGTAGAGCTTCTTTTGTGGTCATTTCTGTTGCTGCTGGTACTGGTGTCTTCTTCTTCGAGTCACTCGCTTTCTCTGAAGAAAGCAGCGGCCTCATTTTAGCACCACTGGGCTTTGGCGCTTCAGCCGAAGCCTTCTTGACAACGTCTGAAAGCTTTGGTTGTTGTGCTACTGATGTTCCAGGAATTTCTTGGAAAACAGCCGCGGTCTTAGTTCCTGACTTCTCGGACGAAGTTGGCTGTACTGTCTTGGCCTTTTCAATGGGGCCCTTGACGGCCTTTTCTGTGGGTTCTTGTTGGATTTTTTTCGGAAGAAGAAGAAGAAGTCTTCGTATTCTTCTTCCTCCTTCCATTCAGTTTGAGGGGATCATCTGTCCCCCCAGGATCGCTGCTGCTCGTACTCATTTTGAGTACGGCAGAGCAGTTTAACCTTTCAAATATGTTTTTATATTTATTTATATATATATATATATATATGTGGGAATTCATTAATAACTATTCGTAACTTCTACCCTACCAAACTACTTCTAACCACCAAATGAAAAACGACGGCAACACTGCAAATAATAAAAAAAGCTTCGCTGTCATTTGAAAGAAAAAGAAGAACATTCGATATTCAGCATTCAGTCAACGAAGAAGTATTTTTCTTGAACGTGGAAAGTAAAATTGAAGTAAATTCCAGTAAATGTTAACTTTGTCATTTTTTTTATTACAATAAATTTGTTGTATCGTTTTATATAAATTTCCATTATTACAAATAATTAAATTTAGAATCAGTGAATTAATAAACATTGTATTTTGAAGTTTGATTATTCGGTCTTATTAATTTTGGAAATCCCACAATTGGGGGCTCAACCAAACAACGCCAAGTGGAATTTTTTTTTTTTATCAAAAAAAAAAAAAAAAATTTGGTATAATTCCAAAGCAGTTAAGGTGTCATCAAGGATCAGCGTGGGATCAACATCAAAATTAGCGGAACATCTAAAGAAAATCAAAAAAAAAAAGAGGATTGGCATAAACTTTTGAAGGTTAAATACAGTGGTCAGGTACAAAAAGATAAATTCTAATAAAACCGTAAGTGGAAAATTTTCATAATTTTTTTTTTGGACAAATATATACCATATTATATACAGTGGCAATTAAACCCAAATTTCGTGGCAAAGTTCAACCGCGTGGAAATAATTTCCGCATAATCAGGTTATGTTATAATAATACCGCTATTCTAAAATATCAGCGACACACAATTATTTTCGACATTTCAATTCTTCATAAAAACCATCGACAACATATCGCCATTTTATTATACCTACATACAAACAAAAATTTTTTTTTTTATATAAAAAAAAACAGGGAGCTGTACAAGTCGCTGAAGATTTAATTCTAATATTAATATTAAATCATTAAAATTTTTCGTATTTTATCAAAATAATCATCATCCTTAAACATGCCTGACGATGGTAATAAACAAACTGTGGAAGAACAATTAAATCTATTAAAAGAAGAAAATAAAAAACTTAAAGAAAAGTTGAGAAAACAGCAACTGGAAAGAGAATTGAAAGAAAAAGAAATTAAAGAGAATGCAGAAAAGGCTCAGAAAAAAGACGAAGAATTGAAAACATTACACAAAATAGTACAACTACAAACAGAAAATAAAAAGCTGGATACACAAATCGTAATAACAAATGAACAACATAATAAATTAACAACTAAAGAAGAAAAACCAGAAATAGACAAGTTAACTGCAGAATTAGAACAATTAAAAGTAGAAGTACAACAACGAAACAATCTTGAAAGCACAACAAACGAAAAACACGATAAAGAAAGAATTTCGTTCAAAGATATATTAAATATATTACCTGAATTCAGTGGAACTGATGAATATGATGTCGAATCATGGATAAGAGATGTAGAAAATACATCAAAAGAATTTAAATGGAGTAACTTACAACAAACTATCTTTGCTAAAAGACTACTGACGGGAACAGCAAAACTGGCTTTACGATCGAATCCAAATCTAAATAATTGGGAAGAATTAAAAACATTTTTAAAACAAGAATTCAAAATTAGAATAACATCAGCAGAAATACACAAAAGATTATTACATAGAAAACAAGAAAGAAATGAAAATATACAAGAATATTTTCTGAAGATGAGAGAAATAGCGGCAAGAAATCCATGTATAGACGAAGAAACGATAATACACTATGTAATAAAAGGAATAAACGACAATCCTAGAAACAAAAGTCTACTATTTGAAGCAACAAATTTTGAAGAATTTAGAGAAAAAATACCAATATATATGAAATACAAAGACAGTTTAAAAAGTTTATCAAATACAACACAAGAATATACAACAAGAAAACCAGATATACAAAAACATGATAGCCAATCGAAAGTTGTACAATCAAGATGTTATAATTGTGGAAAAACAGATCACTTTAAAAATGAATGTCCACAAAATACACCGAAATGTTTTAAGTGTAATGAATTCGGACACATCGCAAAGAATTGTACAACAAAATCAATCAAATATATCGAATCTGGTAAAGATATACAAAAAGTAATTAAAATAAATAACGTAGAAATTTCGGCTTTAATCGACACGGGCAGCGACATCAGTATAATAAGAATTGAAGATTTTCACAAGATTAATGCACCAGAAGTAAACACATCAGAGTGCAAAATACAAGGTCTGTCAGGTGAAACAATTGAAACACTAGGTTCTTTTAAAGCAACTGTAGAAATAGATGACAACACATACATAACACAAATGTACGTTGTATCAGGAACGAATTTAAAAACAGCAACAGTAATAGGAAGAGATATACTGAACGGAACAAACATTAAATTAACAGATGATAATATCAAAATAAGTAAAATATACCCAGAATTAAAATCGTGCTACAACATTACATCTGAAAAAGAAGAATTAAAAATAGGAAATAAAAATTATTTAATCGAAATAAATAATCTAGTAAAAAAGTATAAACCAGAAAATAAATACAAAGATACTGATGTTAAATTAAAAATCATTTTATCAGACGAAACACCAATTAAATTACGTCCACGAAGAATGGCTCCATTAGAAAAAAAAGTCATAAATGAGCAAATTAAAGAATGGCTTGAATTGAAAATAATACGACCAAGTGAATCAGAGTTCTCAAGTCCAATACAGTTGGCAAACAAAAAAGACGGCAGTAAAAGATTATGTATAGATTACAGAAAATTAAACAAAATAGTAATCAAAGATAGATACCCACTGCCTTTAATAGAAGACCAAATTGATTCCTTAAGTAAAGCCAAAGTATTTTCAACACTTGACTTAAAAAATGGATTCTTTCATGTCGAAGTTGATGAAGAAAGTAAAAAATATACATCTTTTGTAACTCCATCAGGACAATTCGAATTTAATAGAGTACCATTCGGATTGTGCACGTCACCCACAGTTTTCCAAAAATATATAAATAGAATATTTCAACAATTAATCGAAAAGAAATTCGTTCTGGTATATATGGATGATATAATAATACTTTCAGAAAACTACGATGAAGGAATGAAAAGATTAAGAGAAGTCATGAAACTAGCCGAAGAATATGGATTAGAAATCAAATGGTCTAAATGTCAATTTTTATGTAATGAAATTGATTATTTAGGATTTAAAATAAATGATGGTAAAATTACACCATCAGAACTAAAAACGAATGCAGTTAAACAGTTTCCAGAACCAAAATCAGTTAAAAAAATACAAAGTTTCCTAGGTCTTACAGGATTTTTTAGGAAATTCATAAAATCATATTCACTGATAGCCAGACCATTAACGAACTTATTAAAGAAACAATCAGAATTTAAATTTGGTATTCAAGAAAAACTAGCATTCAATCAACTTAAACAATTATTGTCGGAACAACCAGTACTCACGTTGTATATACAAGATTCGGAAACTGAAATTCACACGGATGCGTCGAAATGGGGATTTGGTGCAGTTTTATTACAAAAAAGAGAAGATAATCTGTTTCATCCAGTATGCTATCATAGTAAAAAAACATCACCAGCCGAAGAACGGTACAGTAGCTATGAACTAGAAGTTCTAGCTATAATTTCAGCACTCAAAAAATTCAGAGTATACGTTCTAGGAATTAAGTTTAAAATATTTACAGATTGTTCAGCATTTAAGCAAACCATGGAGAAACAAAACATACTACCACGAATTGCAGGATGGGCTTTAGCCTTACAAGAATACGATTATCAGTTGGAACATAGACCTGGCGTAAGAATGAAACACGTAGACGCATTAAGCAGAAACCCAGTCGTAATGGTCATAACAAATCAATTTTTGAACAAAATAAAACATGCTCAAAATAACGATACAGAATTACAGCTAATAAACAAAATATTAGAAAACACAGAAATCTACGACGGTTATTTTAAACAAAACGATATAATATATAAAGATGGTAAAGACGGTAAATTATTATGTATCCCGAAAAATATGCAAACTGAAGTAATTAAAAATATTCACGACGATGGCCATTTTGGGTACAAAAAAATGAAAGACTTAATAAGCCGAGAATATCATATATCTCGTCTAAAAGAAAGAGTTGAAAATTGTCGAAGAAATTGTGTCCGCTGTATTTTAGCAGATAAAAAAGCAGGTAAACCAGAAGGGTATTTAAGCCCAATTCACAAAAATGAACAGCCACTAGATACCTACCACATCGATCACCTCGGTCCAATGACGAATACCACAAAGAAGTACTCATACATTTTATGCGTAATTGATGCTTTTTCCAAATTTTGCTGGATTTATCCAACAAAATCAACAACAACATCAGAAGTATTGCAAAAGTTAAATCTACAGAAGGATACTTTTGGCAATCCGAGAAGAGTAATTACAGACAGAGGAACAGCGTTTACATCAAACGAATTTAAAGAGTACTGTGAAATAGAAAATATAATTCATTTGCAGATAGCCACCGGTATTCCAAGAGGAAATGGACAGGTAGAAAGAATCAACAGAATGATTATACCAATCCTAACAAAAGTTACAATAGATGAACCAGCGAAATGGTATACATACACCGGAAAATTACAACGTTGCATTAACGCAACATATCAAAGAAGTATTGGAATATCGCCATTCGAATTATTAACAGGCGTACCAATGAGGAATAACGCAAATACAACATTAGCCGAAGCAATAGATGAAGAATTCAAAAATGCATTTATAAACAATCGTGAAGAATCGCGTGAAACAGCACGAATAAATATCGAAAACATACAAAACGAAAATCGGAAAAATTATGATAAAACGCGAAAAGCTGCAAAAAATTATAAATTAGGAGATTTAATTGCCATAAAACGTTGCCAATTTATAAATAATACTAAAATCTCTACTAATTTTATAGGTCCATACAAAATTACAAGATGTTCAGAACACGATCGTTATCACGTAGAAAAAGTTGGCACACACGAGGGGCCAAACAAAACAATCACAAGCGCTGACAATATGAAGAGTTGGTATGACATCACTAGCACCGACGAGGAGGAAGACTTCCTGGGCTTCGAAGAAGAATAGTACCAAAAAGATGTTAAAAAATTTATACTAAGATTTTAAAAGATGTACCAAAAGATGATTCTAAAAGATGTACCCAAAAGATGTTAAAAAAGTTTATACCAAGATTTTAAAAGATGTACCAAAAGATGATTCTAAAAGATGTACCCAAAAGATGTTAAAAAAGTTTATACCAAGATTTTAAAAGATGTACCAAAAGATGATTCTAAAAGATGTACCCAAAAGATGTTAAAAAAGTTTATACCAAGATTTTAAAAGATGTACCAAAAGATGATTTTAAAAGATGTACCCAAAAGATGTTAAAAAGTTTATACCAAGATTTTAAAAGATGTACCTAAAAGATGTTAAAAAGTTTACACCAAGATTTACCTAAAATGAAGACTTACCTAAGATGATAAACAATTTCTTAAAATAAAGTTAATTACCAAAGATGAAGAATACTTACCAAAGATGTTCAAAAAATTACCAAGTTACCTACCTATGATGCCTAATAATAAATTCACGTAATGACGTCCACAAATTTCATATTTTCGAGGGCGAAAAGACTATCAGGATGGCCGATTGTGGGAATTCATTAATAACTATTCGTAACTTCTACCCTACCAAACTACTTCTAACCACCAAATGAAAAACGACGGCAACACTGCAAATAATAAAAAAAGCTTCGCTGTCATTTGAAAGAAAAAGAAGAACATTCGATATTCAGCATTCAGTCAACGAAGAAGTATTTTTCTTGAACGTGGAAAGTAAAATTGAAGTAAATTCCAGTAAATGTTAACTTTGTCATTTTTTTTATTACAATAAATTTGTTGTATCGTTTTATATAAATTTCCATTATTACAAATAATTAAATTTAGAATCAGTGAATTAATAAACATTGTATTTTGAAGTTTGATTATTCGGTCTTATTAATTTTGGAAATCCCACATATATATATAATATATATATACCTATATGTATATGTATATATATTTTCGTTTTAAATTACTGGTTTTATATTTAATAAATTTTTTATTTTACTTTTCTGACATATTTTTATTTCCAGGAAGTATAGAAATTTTAAACTGTTGCCATGTTGTCATGGCAAATGGCAACTAACGAAAATATTTTAAATAGAATTATATTCTAAATGTCAGTTTCTTTCACAATTTAATTTGATTTTGTTATAGTTTTTCAAGGAATATTTTCCACAATCACAAATTTTTTTTTATGCACAGGTATCACTCAGGTCAGTCCTATTAACTTATCACTTTGTATGCTTTATTACTCTTTTTGTCGGGTATTTCTTTCAATTCCTCGGAGCTCAAATTGACGCGTCCGGTCACTGCGACTATAATAATAATAATTTTTGTTTTATGTATATATGACTCTTTTATTATTGGCTCTTTGGCTCTTTTAAAAATTTCTTAAAAATACGTGGCAAAAGGCTCTACAACGGTATAAAAATGGTATAAAAAGTCAATAATAAACATCAAAAAAGACACAAAAATGTAAAACAAATGACACAAAATTCTCAAAAGAGACTAAAAAACGGACACAAGAATTTTGAAAAGGATGTAAAATATGTACAAAAAATTTAATAGTCTCAACTTTGACATTTGGGTAAGTGGCAGTTCCAAGAAGTTCCAAATTTTCAAAATAAACTAATAAAAATGTCCCTAAACGAGCGAATTTCAACAAAAAATTTTGCAATTTAGAACTGAAACCGAAACCGAATTAAAAATAAATCACCGAACGAACGAAAAATTTACGCGATACCGTTAAAGAGTCCCGCGAGAGCAGCCTGTAGTATCATGGACCTCTACAAACTGCTCTCATCATCCCTCCAGCTTAGCATCTCTAACAGAGTGCTTGTCCTTCCCACAGCACTTGCAACGATTCCTAGGCGAGCAGAAGCCCAGTGGACTAGTGTTGCAAATGCTGCGGCCTGCTATCACCGGCGAAAGACAAGAGCTCCGTCCTGCACCGACGATAGTGGTTGCCATGTGCAGTTGAATGTGTCAGCGTTCGTCGCTTAAGTGCGTGTGCCTGGTGTTGTGGGTCAGTGTTCTGATTCCCATCTTCGACTCTCATGTAGTACAGGTGAATTGTAGATTTGGCCAGTGTCAACATAAAGCTAATCAAACAATTCACTCGACTACAGACCTTTGGTCCCCATAGAAACGATGTCCTAGTAATGCCGAAATTCGGGTGGATCAACTGACACATACCGCGCACGAGATCCATTAGACCCTGCAAAGCCGGAGAAGTGAAGAACCTGTGAAACAGGGTGCCTTCAACATCACAAACTGTGCAAATCCTCTGAACTCGGCGGTCAATATGTGACAACTGATTAGGATGCATAAGACAGTGATGCAGCAATTTGAATGCTACATCAGCATCTTTGTAACTAGAAGGATAACTGTAGACTACTCTGCAAGTTATCCCTCCCATGACGCCCATATTCACCCCGAGGTGTGTTCGCCATCTGTTGTATCCTGTATACTCCGGAGGTCTTATTGATATAAGCACGTCACGGAGCACACGTGTTGTAAGTGTGCTGAAAGGAGTGTGTGGTGGTCTGTTCAGAACGAAAGCATCTTCCAACTTAGTGCCAGGGTCACTGGTCCTAAGCTGGCGAAATCTCTCCCGCGCAGAAGCAGCCAGGTCGTGTAGTTGTGCAGTGTTAGTGTTTATTCTACAGTTTCCAGAGATATCAATAATATCTCCGAGAACCGTCAGTGTATGCGTGTCAGCTTCAAAACCCCGAGCATTACTGAACACTGAATCTATTAATGCAGGATTAAACCTGATTGGAACCGACGCGAATTGCGTGTATCGTACAGCATTCCACTTAAGGTGAAATGCTGGCCTGATTCTGCCCCAGGTCTGAATCGTTGCGATTAGATCCTGTGGCCAGTCACGAGGATAAAGTGGTCGAACAGAGAGCATGTAGTAATACTCCCCTATGCCGATCCCTCCCAGTACATTCACCCACAGTTGAGAAATCAAGCTGTCTCTCTGGCAAAACACTCTTTGGAATGCACGCACTTGGAGACACCTTGATTTCACAACCAAGTTAGTGAGACCTAATCCACCTATCTTGACTGGCAGACAGAGCGTGCTTTCAGCAACCCATCGTCTTCCGCACCAAAAGGCGTCTATCGCTTTTGCTTGAAGAAGACCTACGGAGCCTTCATCAAACGTCTCAGACTTTAGCAGATGAACGATGGACGAGGTAATCAAATAGTTTATCACGACTGACCTACCCATTAAGGATAATGGAAACAGTCGACTTCGCCATGAGTTTACAGCTCTAGAGAGTTTCTCAAGAGCGATGCGGCTATTATTTGATTTACTCTCGCGTCCGATATACACACCTAAATACTTCAGGCAAGTATTAGTCCACTGGCCAGTCACGAGGATAAAGTGGTCGAACAGAGAGCATGTAGTAATACTCCCCTATGCCGATCCCTCCCAGTACATTCACCCATAGTTGAGAAATCAAGCTGTCTCTCTGGCAAAACACTCTTTGGAATGCACGCACTTGGAGACACCTTGATTTCACAACCAAGTTAGTGAGACCTAATCCACCTATCTTGACTGGCAGACAGAGCGTGCTTTCAGCAACCCATCGTCAAATCAAATAGTTTATCACGACTGACCTACCCATTAAGGATAATGGAAACAGTCGACTACGCCATGAGTTTACAGCTCTAGAGAGTTTCTCAAGAGCGATGCGGCTATTATTTGATTTACTCTCGCGTCCGATATACACACCTAAATACTTCAGGCAAGTATTAGTCCACTGGATGCTCAGTGGAGTATCTGTACGATATCTCCACCTTCCACACCACAAGCCTTGACTCTTACTAAGGTTGATTTTAGCGCCCGCTATACGTTCGAACTGTTAGAAAACAGCACGAGCGACCGGAAAAGCTTCATCTCTTGTCACGAAAATAGACAGATCATCCGCATACGCCAACATAAGAGGCCTCACATTGGTATACGGCAGATGAGCCGCATACTGTCCGAGCATTCGACGAAGATTCACCAGTAGCGGCTCCAACGAAAGATCATAAAGCATACCTGACAATGGACAGCCCTGTCTGATACCTCGATGAAACGAGATAGAAGCCAGAACTTGTCCTTGATGCTTAGTCAAAATCGCTGAATCTCTATACAGTTTCCAGACAATATCGAGACACCTGGGCGGAAACCCAATTGCCTCGAGAGCAGTCAAGAGATACTCGTGCGAGACACTATCAAAAGCCTTTTGCTGGTCAAGTGAAATCATGGCCATTTGTGTACTTGTCTGTTCATGGTAGGCAAACAAATGCTTGGCTACCGCGATATTGTCGTAGATACTACATTGCATAGGGTTACTGGCCTCCAGTTCCCTATCCTCTGCAAATCTCCCTTCTTTGGAATCAAGCGCATAACAGATCTCCTCCATCTAGAAGGAAGTCTGAATGCATCTCAACTGCCGAACTGAAGACTTCCAAAAGGTCAGGAATTAATAAATCCCTGAAACGTATGAAGAATTCTGGAGTCAAGCCGTCATAACCAGGTGAAGTGTGTCGCCTTAGACCCTTTGTCGCAGCAATCATATCCTCCAATGTGATTACTGTATCCAGGAGCTCCTTGCTGTCTTCAGAGAAAGTGGGAATATTCTCAAGAAATTCATGAGTGGTCGAGGATGTTGTCGACGTCGATTCAGAGTAGAGACTACTGTAGTAGTCTCGAATATATTCTGATAGCTGTTGTCCGTTGAGCACTTGTCCAGATTCATCAATTATCGATTCGACCTCACAAGAAGCAGTACGACGTCTAGTCGCCTGAAAGAAGTACTCGGTTGGAGAATCGCCTTCTCTCAGCCAGCGCGATTGGCCGCGCAGCACAAACTCCAAGCTGTGCTTGTAAGTCTGTGTCGCCAAGCGGTCCTTTATTCCATTGAAATAAAGAATCAACCCCGGCTGAGTTGGGAGAAGAGCTTCCACCCGAGAGACCTCGGCCGACAAACTAGAAGTTTGATAGCCACTTCGATTGAAATTCGTCTCGATAAAAGACCGAATCTGGAGCTTTCCAACATCCCACCATTGACTAAGAAAAGGAAAGTCAACTTTCCTCTCTTGCCAATCGTGCCAGAAATCAATGAACTCATTGATGAACTGCTCGGAATTCAACAAATAGTTGTTGAATATCCAGTATGCAGTTCGTCTTTCAACTAGAGTGCTGGTCGCCACTACAAGAAGATGATCCCTAATCGAACACATTTCATGAGTGACACCAACGAAATGTTCTAGTATTCCAGGTGAGACGTAAAGTCTATCAATTCTGGAGCCTGCGAGACTTCCATGGATATTTCGCGAGACCCTCGTGTATAATCTAGTCGTAGGATGCATCCAACGATAGATATCCACGAGTCTGAAAACACCGACAAAATTCCTCAATCGAGTAGCATTGACAGAGTTGAACTCAACTCCAGAGTGCCGATCCATTGAGGGATTCAGACTGCAGTTGAAATCACCTCCGAGGACAGTTTCACCGCTAAAACTCACCAGACAGGACTGAACACTATCAAGAACTTGTCTTGTAATGTCCTGGTCATGAGGAAGGTACACGTTTACTACCTTGAGATTTTTGTCTTGAATGACAAAGTCCAAGGAAGAAGCGAAGCCTGGGAAGATATCTGTATAGACAGGAGACGATAGTGTAAATTTGTTGGATACAATGATTGCCACCCCTGAGCCTCGGCGAGGTGCAAGTGTGGCAAACATTGCATAGCCAGAGTGTAAATAAGCATAGCGCTCAAGTTGTGTATATGTGTCTTGTGTAAGGTTCGTCTCCTGTAAAAGCGCGATGTCTATATCGAACATTTTGACATGTTCGATAGTGCTGTGTAACCTTGTATGTGCATTTAAACCCCCGGTGTTGATAGAAGCTATCTTGCACATTCAAAGAGATGCCAAGCTCAAACGATGATGGTACGACGTCTACGGACGAGGAGAGTCGACCAAGCGATGCTCCTGCATCAACTCCTCCACCTTCCTATGAAGTCGCTCTAACCGAGCAACATTGTTGTACTTCCTCCTCTTCCTGGACTCCTGTTGTAGGAGTTGAAGCTGAGGAAGTAACAACTCTGGCCTCTCCAGCTCCTTTACAAGAATACTCCAGATTTTATCTAAATTCTTCTTGTACTGGAGCTGGGCAAGAATTTCGGAAATCTTCTTCCTAGGAAGGGTCTCCATCCCCCTCGAGACTTCAAATTGGCTACCAGTCGAAATGATGCTATCACACGACTCGTAGCCACCGAAGCGCGAAAGACCAGTCTCATCCAAGCCGGTCATGTCGCAGTCCGAAAGTTGCTCGAGATATGCTTCCACCTCCTTCACAACAACCTTCGAATGCTCGAGTGATGCTTTCACCTCCCTCACAACAACCTTCGAAATGCCAGCTCCACTATCGTCCTCCTCCGAGTGGGGCCGCTTTGATGCGAATGGCTTTGCTGGCTCTGGAGGAGGCAGCATCACACGGTCAACTTTCTTCCTCCTCGTCCTCTTTTTTTTAAATAAATGGCTAGTTGACTCCTCGTCGGAAGTAGCCCTGTTTTCACGTGCCGACGTGGCGCCGTTTACAGCCACAACTATTTTTGCCTCTAGGACAACTTCAGGCACCTTAACCACTGGCTGCTCCAAAATACCAGGTCGAGTGTCGGCCGAAGGCTCCTTCTCCAGATCCACTACTGTAGTAGTGGCTTCCTTCGAGGGAACCCTCGGTTCAGCCCTCTTCCCGGTTCTCCTGGGGCAGTCAGCAATAAAATGCCCTACCAAATGGCAAGCATGGCATTTCGCTTCGGTGCCCACGTCTATCCAGTGCCTCGAGCCGGATAAGCTCAGGTAAAAGCCCTTTGGAAGCTTACACCCCTTATTCAAGGTGATGGACGCCTCCCGGCTAGTACCAACGATACCCCGCCCGAGACCCTCGTCCCCAATTTTTAAGGGAATGGCACGAACGTTGCCATGAACCTTCCCAAATCTTCCCAAGAAATTTAGGAGGTCTTCATGGCAAGCTCGCATAGGGACCCGTGAAAACATGACTCTTGTGGGCTTTTCCATGAGTGGGAACGGCACAAGGTGTCTACCATCCACCTCGATGCCCTCAATCATAAGCTTGGTAGCACTTTCGAGGGTCGTGGTGTACACCTCAACCATTCCCCCAGCTATTATCCCCATGAAAAATAGCTCCTTACGAGAGATGACTTGAAAGAGTGCTTTTAGGTATGCGCTCTGAGGACATCTATTGATGTGCTCGAGCTGCATACCGTAGCTCTCATCTTGCCATCTCCCGTCGAAAAAAGCCTGTAGACCCGCACCGGTCTTAGGCCGAGGCTTACCTGCGTCCAATGGGGCTGGACGAGGAGTGATGCCCTTTCCTAAAATTTCGATTGATGTCTCTGTTTTGGAACTGCCACTTACCTGTGTATAAGATAACCCTGCAACTAGGGCCGGGGTTCGTAGAGCTTCTTTTGTGGTCATTTCTGTTGCTGCTGGTACTGGTGTCTTCTTCTTCGAGTCACTCGCTTTCTCTGAAGAAAGCAGCGGCCTCATTTTAGCACCACTGGGCTTTGGCGCTTCAGCCGAAGCCTTCTTGACAACGTCTGAAAGCTTTGCTTGTTGTGCTACTGATGTTCCAGGAATTTCTTGGAAAACAGCCGCGGTCTTAGTTCCTGACTTCTCGGACGAAGTTGGCTGTACTGTCTTGGCCTTTTCAATGGGGCCCTTGACGGCCTTTTCTGTGGGCCCTTGTTGGATTTTTTTCGGAAGAAGAAGAAGAAGTCTTCGTATTCTTCTTCCTCATTCCATTCAGTTTGAGGGGATCATCTGTCCCCCCAGGATCGCTGCTGCTCGTACTCATTTTGAGTACGGCAGAGCAGTTTAAACTTTCAAATATGTTTTTATATTTATTATATATATATATATATATATATATATATATATATATATATAATATATATACCTATATGTATATGTATATATATTTTCGTTTTAAATTACTGGTTTTATATTTAATAAATTTTTTATTTTACTTTTCTGACATATTTTTATTTCCAGGAAGTATAGAAATTTTATACTGTTGCCATGTTGTCATGGCAAATGGCAACTAACGAAAATATTTTAAATAGAATTATATTCTAAATGTCAGTTTCTTTCACAATTTAATTTGATTTTGTTATAGTTTTTCAAGGAATATTTTCCACAATCACAAATTTTTTTTTATGCACAGGTATCACTCAGGTCAGTCGTATTAACTTTCTTATCACTTTGTATGCTTTCTTACTCTTTTTGTCGGGTATTTCTTTCAATTCCTCGGAGCTCAAATCGACGCGTCCGGTCACTGCGACTATAATAATAATAATTTTTTTATGTATATATGACTTTTATTATTGGCGCTTTGGCTCTTTTAAAAATTTCTTAAAAATACGTGGCAAAAGGCTCTACAAAGTGTAAAAAAAAGACGCTAGCTAAACTAAATGGTATAAAGAGTCAATAGGGACACAAAATAACATTTGAAACAATTATAACAACTAATAAACATCAAAAAAGACACAAAAATGTAAAACAAATGACACAAAATTCTCAAAAGAGACTAAAAAACGGACACAAGAATTTTGAAAAGGATGTAAAATATGTACAAAAAATTGAATAGTCTCAACTTTGACATTTGGGTAAGTGGCAGTTCCAAGAAGTTCCAAATTTTCAAAATAAACTAATAAAAATGTCCCTAAACGAGCGAATTTCAACAAAAAATTTTGCAATTTAGAACCGAAACCGAATTAAAAATAAATCACCGAACGAACGAAAAATTTACGCGATATCGTTATAGAGTCCCGCGAGAGCAGCCTGTAGTATCATGGACCTCTACAAACTGCTCTCATCATCCCTCCAGCTTAGCATCTCTAACAGAGTGCTTGTCCTTCCCACAGCACTTGCAACGATTCCTAAGCGAGGAGAAGCCCCGTGGACTAGGTTGCAAATGCTGTGGCCTGCTATCACCAGCGAAAGACAAGAGCTCCGTCCTGCACCGACGATAGTGGTTGCCATGTGCAGTTGAATGTGTCTGCGTTCGTTGCCAGATATTCAAGACGTAAACGTCTCTTCAACCTGTCAACGAAGTGGCGCTTAAGTGCGTGTGCCTGGTGTTGTGGGTCAGTGCTCTGATTCCCATCTTCGACTCTCATGTAGTACAGGCGAATTGTAGATTTGGCCAGTGTCAACATAAAGCTAATCAAACAATTCACTCGACTACAGACCCTTGGTCCCCATAGAAACGATGTCCTGTTGTGACACAACCATAAGGTCAATACATAAATATATTGTTCTATACAATATATTGACGTACCTCATAAATGACCCTGAAAATGAAAAATTATTTCAACTTAAAATGTCATTTAAAATTTCAAATGCATTTAAAGTTGCATTTCCATACGGCAACAAAATGCAATTTAGCATAAATTGCATTTCGTTATCAGTAATGCACTCCACTCACACGGTATACCTACCTACATGCCGTGTAATCGGATATCATTTTTCGTCGTGCAAATTGAATGCACATAAAAGAATTGGCATATTCTCACGTACGATCTTTTCGTCGTCGTGAGAAAGCAAAAAGAAAAGAGCTTTTAAAAAAGTGATCATGGGTACCTGGGGCCGGCAAGCCCGATCCTCGGGGAGTTGCTCTTTTACCCGTCGCAAAGTAAACTTCGATCTTTTTCCTCTATGAGCCAAAAGTTTAAATACGACTTAATAAAAAGGAAAATTTGTGTATTATCAAAAAATTTATGTTCTATTTAGAAAGTGAAAAGATTTATAGAAAGCGAAGTAGAAAATAAAATACATATTTAATAGTTAATAAATAATTTAAAAGTTTATGTGCTACTTTAAAAATTTGTGTATTATCAAAAAATTTATGTTCTATTTAGAAAGTGAAAAGATTTATAGAAAGCGAAGTAGAAAATAACATACATATTTAATAGTTAGTAAATAATTTAAAAGTTTATGTGCTACTTTAAAAATTTGTGTATTATCAAAAAATGTATGTTCTATTTAGAAATTGAAAAGATTTATAGAAAGCGAAGTAGAAAATAAAATACATATTTAATAGTTAATAAATAATTTAAAAGTTTATGTGCTACTTTAAAAATTTGTGTTCTATTTAAAAAGCGAAGCTGAAATAAAATATATATACATATATCAGTTGCAATCGCGAGTTTCCATTCCTTCCTGCGAATACGCACTCTCCGTAGGAGCACGGTGCGGAACCACACTACATTTTTGGTGGCAGCGGTCCTTTTTCAAATCAGTGCCTAAAGTTATAAAAATTAATTTAGTAAAAAAAAAAAAAACGAATTTTCAATAATACAACAGCTACGTAACAACATTCCAACCACAATCAGTGCTTAAATATTGAATTTGTGCCAAATATTTTTATACTACATATACATATATACAGCGGTGCTCCTATCCACAATAATCAGTGCAAGCAATAAATAAATTAATAAAATAAAAGTGGAAAATTAAAGTTCAATATAATAATAATCCAGATACAAGACAACAAATAAATGTACACAGCAACAAAATTCAATTTAATATGATAAAAAAAAATTACATAAAAACAAAAGGAGTTTACTAAATTATTTAAATTAATTAATAATTAAAAATAATACATCCAGTAAATTTCAAGTATAACACTGAACGCAACAGTAACAGATCAACACCAATAGGTGGATAATAAAAAAAAAAACAGAGCCCGGGTACTCTAAAGAGTACTTAGAGGATAACTAAGTTTAAGCGGCATAGCGCTCAACGAGGGACCCTTCCGAGGCTTCATCCCTGCCTCAAACAAGACGAGACCTTAGAAGGAAGGAAGACGACAAGAAATCATCATCCAGGACGCCCGACGCACCTTTCACTAGGACACCAACAAAAGTCGACAGGAAGAAACGGGCACAACGACGCAGGAATTTCACTACAAGAAACAGCCCCAACACTATCATCTTAATCCTCCTGCATTAAAACGCCGGAACGTTAGCCCAGAAGTGGATAAGGTCCAGGTAGTTCAAAGATTTAAAATAGAAAGAAATATTTTTTTTATTAAAGAAAAGTACTTAGATTTATCCACGTTTCTGTATTTTTTATTGTTTTATTTGTGTGTGTATGAAATACGCTACTGCACGAAGCGACCTCTACGGTAAGGCTTCGTGAACTTGCTGGCCAGAGGACTTCGATAATCAATAATCGATCCCCTGCGATAGAGCTTCGTTAGCCTATCGATCAGGAGAAAGATTTTGGTTGGGGACAGCGAGTTTTACATAAGATATTTTTTATTAATTATATATATTACATATATGATTTATATACTTACGAACCAAGTGAAATTTGATATTTTCGTAAATATCAAGCCATCGTCTTGCTTTTGGGGCATACATTGTTGCATCCACAATGTATGCAGCTCGCGACAATTTGCTGATAAGAGCTTTTTCGGTGAAGACTTGATCGTTTCAATCTTCACCGGTGTAAAATTTACTTGCCCGATATGTATGTGTATACGTACATACATAATGTATTTTTGACAAATCTTACTGTAGGTAAGATTTGTCGTGGGGCTTTTTCTATTGAAACAACTTGTTTTTTGTCGTTTTTCTTTGGCTTTGGAAAGGATTTTGTTCGTTCCGAATGTTGCGCGTAGTTGAAGAAATTGCTGATCCAACCTTCTTTATATGCGCAAGAGATAAGCCAATCGTGTTTTTAGGCATGGTTAGCTTATGAAAATGTAAATTTTATTTCTTTTCAGAATTTTTTTTATGATGCTGTATATAATAATTTGTATATACAACATACCTCTGGAGAAAGAAGTAACATTTTGTTAAAAGCGTTTTTTCTGTACATATTTTTCAATTCATGATCCAATAACGCCTGAAAGCACACTCCCTAGTAAAACAGGTAAAAAACCCCCTTGCTGAACTAAAATTTTACGCTGTTTCGATGCAGACCGTTTGCGTGAATTAATTTACGTATGCTCTTTTTATACTTACAACAGCGAATGGTATATATTTCCATGTGGCATATGGTTCCGTTTTAATATAGTAAGTGTAATTTCGCAGAGAGTTTTAATAACTTCAGGATCAAGATTTTTCATAATAGCTTTTTTAACCTTGGTTTCGCATTTTTAAGAACGAATAACATATGCTTGTTTTTCTTTAATCGTGTTGCGTTACCAGAATTACTGACAGGTTACGATGGTGGGATCCTTCCGTGAAGAACTCACAAACCTGCTTGCTAAATGCGTTTAACATCATATCAAGAATTCAATATTATTAAATGCGATCTCTGACGGTAATGCTTCCTACTCTGAATTACACCACATAACTTTTATTAGAGGATTTGTTAAAGATACAATATCGATGAGGCTCTTAATAAATGTTGTTTTTCCGCAACCTGATGGTCCGGCTACCATAATTGTGAATGGTTGTTTAAACCTCAACATTTTAGCTTTACGATGACAATGTTACATAAGCATGTTTGAGTTGTATTTATACACCTGATAAAATAATCCAAAGCCAAGTCATCGAAGAGCTACATAAACCAGCTCGTAAAAACTTTAAACGGCAACGTGTCATCATCAAAGGGTTTGATAATTTATGGCAAGCAGACTTGGTTGATATGAGTTCTTATTCATCTGACAACCATGGTCTCCGTTTTTTACTCACTGTAATCGACGCCTTTTCAAAATATGCTTGGACTGCTCCGATTGAAAGTAAAAATGCGGCGGAAGTTGTTAAGGCGATGCAGCCCCTTTTTGAGGGTTCCGTACTCAAGGCGTAACAACGGGAACCCTATTACTAAGACTTCGCTGTCCATCCGTCACCAGGTTGTACTTCATGAACCGTAATAGGTAGACAGTTGAAATTTTCACGGACTGTATTTCTATTGGCGATATAGCAACAAATATAAAAAAATAAATAAATGTAATAATTAAAGGGGGCCCCCATACAAGAAACATTATTTTTTCGGCGTTTTTTTCCTCGTTTTATTCTCAATCTTATTATTATCTGGGCTGTATTGTTACAGAAACGGAATCTGGGAACATATTTTAATTCAAATACTTTCCTACCCAGATAAGATATTCCATCGCAAAGCAATGTCCATTGCACTTGCAATAAACATTGCATCAGCGAATTACTTGGAAGTCTTTAGTTAATACGATACCCTAAGTATCGTACGTGCCTTTATGTCATTTTCAATGGCAATTATAATAATATCATACCGCAAGTGTCGTATGTGCGTGGGCTAGTTTCGACCACCGGCATCATCCGTAATCGAAATTGGTCTTTTGCAATCTTACAGAGGACAAGTTTCAATTCTATCTTCAAGTACCTCCTTTGTCGGGTTCCGTCGGACTTTTTAGTGTTTATAATAGTACGAAAATACTTTACTTTTAACATAATCTTAATTAATACGTGTAACGGAAAGATCTATAATAATAAAATTAATTACTATTCGCTATTTTGTGTTTTTTTTTATTAAACGTGTTCGTGTTGTTTAAAACTCTGTATCTCATTAACCGTAATAGGTAGACAGTTAAAATTTTCACAGAGTGTGTACTTCTATTGCCGCTATAACCACAAATAATAAAAATAAAATTAAATTAAAAATTAAGGGGCCCCCATACAAGAAACGTGATTTATCTCATTCTTATTATTATCTGTCTGTCACCGGGCTGTATGTCATTAACCGTAACAGGTAGACAGTTGAAATTTTCACAGAGTGTGTATTTCTATTGCCGCTATAACAACAAATAATAAAGATAAAATTAAATTAAAAATTAAAGGGAGCCCTGTACAAAAAACGTGATTTTTTCGGAGTTTTTTTCCTCGTTTTATTCTCATTCATTATTATTATCATAAGTAGGCATTTTTTTTTCAAATGACAGCATTATTTTTTCACATGACGCCTACTCTCATTGGAATAAATAAATAAAAAGTACATAGTGTTAAATTTTGTACGATGGTACGGAACCCTTCGTGCGCGAGTCCGACTCGCACTTGGCCGGTTTTAATTTAGGCCGCATTCCAAAAAACCAAACCGATGATGGAAGAGAATTTTTTAATAAATCGTTTCAAAAACTGATGAGAACATTTGATATTAACCACTATCCCACGTACAGTGCTTTAAAAGCCTCAATTGTCGAAAGATTTAACAGAACGTTAAAAAATATGATGTGGAAAGAATTTAGTATGAACGGTAATTATCGTTGGATTAATATGTTAGATAAATTAACAGAAAATTATAATGTTATGAAACATCGAACTAAACAAAATGCGTCCTGTAGATGTTCGTCCACATAATGAAAACCGTTTATTATCAACTATTTATAAATTTCCTAAAATAAAAAGAAAACCAAAGTACGAAGTTGGTGACTTTGTTCGTATAAGCAAACACAAACAAGTTTTTGAGAAAGGTTATACGCCCAATTGGTCAACTGAAATATTTGAAACATAATAAAAGGTAACGCGGTTTATCCAACAAATTATATTCTTGAGGATTATCAGGGAAAGAAAATACGAGGTAAATTTTATGAACTAGAACTAGCTCCAGCTAAGCATCCTGATCTCTATTTAGTCCAGAAAATTTTAAAGAGACATGGAAATAAAGAATTGGTTAAATGGCTTGGGTTTTCATCAAAGCATACTGGATTAATATAAAGGATGTTTTATAAGTAATTTAAAAGTAGTCCTAATGTTACTTTTAAAGAGAGTACGATAGATTCAAAACATTTCGCAATCTTTATTTAGATGATAGAAAAGGCCGTAAACTTCCAAGAAGTGGATTCTTTTACACCAATTTGAAAGACATAGTAAAATGTTACTTTTGTGCCATGGAAATGTGTGCTTTAAATTAGTCTTTCTCCAAACAGTATGTATGCCAACGGTAAAGATCTATATGGACCATTTAATAAACGGGGAATATCAAAGTCATTGATTTATGCTTTCAACACGTTAAAATATTAACAGGCGCGCTATTAGTTCTTGGACTCTTCTGTGAAATTTATTACTCTTATGAATTTTTGACTTAGCCAAGTAAAATTTAACAACAATTATCAAATCAGATTCATGGTTATGTGGGCGTTGCATACCGAAAGAGCCGAACATTGAACGCCTTTAGATTTAAAAACAGGAATGTAATCTTAGATCAAATTTTAGATAAAACTCACAGAAAAACAATTTATGTAGAAAGATTTTAATACAACATATTTTAAAGAAGAAGAAAACGATTTTCATTCAACTAAACAAGTTGTCGTGTAATAACATATTTCGATTACTCACATCAAAGTTTATCTGCTTTAATCAATTGCTGTTTACGTTTAAAAACTTGATTCTATTAACCTTAAATTTGCCGCATAATATCACACTAAAGCTCGTTATCAATGGTATTTAACATATATTATACTTATTTATACTTATTTACAATCTGCCGGCACGTGTTTGCATTCACTACCAGTGCATAACGCAATCTCACAATAATTAAATAAAACAATAAATTAATTACTACCAGTTTTCTTTGCTTATTTCCTCTCCCCGTTATTGCAGCCCAAATGAAAACGTGTGTCGGAGGTTGCACTTAATTCTTCTTAGAGTGAAAGTAAGATTAAAAATCTTATTGAATAGAATAGAGTAATTATATCTTTAGCCGGAAGCTGCATTTAATTTTCTTAGAGTGTGAATTTCTGTTTGTTTTCATAGCTTTGCATATTGTGCAGTGTTATGTGTACCTGTTTAAGATGAGCCGTAAACAAAGCCTAGGGAAACGGCTGAGGAGGCCGGGAGTGGTGCTAGCCAAACAACAATGCAACCCAACCATAGAGCTTTCATGATGTCGTCACCCACACCTATGTTTGTCCAAGTCTACAAAGAGCTTTTGATACTGTTTGAGCTGCCTTAGCTCTAAAGCGCAGTGATCTGTAAGGGGACAGGTCTTTAAATGAAAGATGAATCTCCTTTTGTAGGAATTTATTAATTTCTTTTCAAACTGTACAATGTTTATGGGTCTTAGACTCAATAGAGTTAAATGTAGATATAATTCAGGTCGAACAAATTACCATATAATGATAGTAATATGAGATATCTAATATTTAAAAAGTGGATAACAACACGACAAATTGCTTGGCGGTCCAAAGCCCAGCCAAGAATAGCTCTGAATGTGAGGCAAAAGAGGAAACAAATGGGAATTGCTTGGCGGTCCAAAGCCCAGCCAAGAATGCCTTTCAACGCAAGGCAGAAAACAACAAAAATTGGAAAAGTGCTAGGAGGTTGATCTTGACTGAGGTATGTCTCGATCACGAAAGAGGAATGAACTTGATTTGCTCGGCCGATTCCGAATTACTTCGATGTTTTGCTCAATATTGTTGGCGATGTTTTTGCTGTAAACTAATCTGTGGCGAAGTTAGTGATTTAGTAAATGTCGGCAGAAACCCTCTTAGATGTGCAAGATGTCTGGAATTGGAGAAATATGTGAATATCCCAATAATACCATGTTATACATCATTACCTTTTTATTGTAAGCTAAGTAAGTAGTTATATTAGAGGAGGAAACCGGGATATAGAAGTTTAGCTCAAATTAAATTTGGTTTGTGCCTGTATTAACTACTACCATGGTTTTTAGTTTTCACGAGGAATATCATCTCAAGCAACCTGTTCCAGTAGAATTTTAGTTTTTTTTCCATTTATTTGATATCGCTCAGACATTCGTCGACCCCAGTAGAAGAAGAAAAGAACAAATGATTAAATAAATAAGAGATTTTGAGAAATATATTGCTTTATTTCCAAGAAACACTGCCATCTCTATTTAACTTAAATTTAATAGTCATGCCACTTTCATGTCGGAATCTGTCACGGCCATGCTTTGATTTGCGTAGCAAATCTAATGGGATGTTCACAATTCCCTCTAGTGATGGGTTAGGCGGAGCTCGTCCTCTCACGCGTGGTTTTCTTTCTCGTGGTTCACTGGTTTGTTCCTGCAGGATAGGTGGGCCATCCGTAATTGGTGATACTGGTGTTGGCGTAGATGTTATTTCCCTCAGAAAATCTTCTACATCTTTGTCCAGTGTTGCTGGCGAGTTCCGTGTTGGGCTGCCTGGTGGAGTGAACGATGGAAGATCATCCAGAATTAATACGTCGTTATTAATATCTATAATTTTGATCTGATTGTTTGATTTAAACTGAGTCCTGTTATTGTAATTCGACCCAGTTTTATAGATAAGAATGCTGTTCATCTGATGGTTGTTTAGTATTGAGAGGGCGGCAATTCGGCTTGGGCTGAGCAGAATACCTTCTAAATAAAATGTTTTTATCTGATTGAGTGATCTCTATGTGTACATTTGTTTTGTGTTGTTGGTTTTTTTTTATAAATGCAAAAAAAAAAACAGAAAAAAAAATTGTCTGTTAGTTTGCTGATAATGTAGTTAGTAAGCCGATTCTGATGCGAGTTACTTTTAAACCTTTTCATAATTATTTTGCTGCAAATCAGAATTTGATAACAAACGACATAATTTTGTAATCGGTCGTTTCAAGAACCCATTCTTTGTTTTGAGAGTGATTACTCGCCTGATACCTTCGGTGCCAGGCTGGATTGTGCTTATCCGACCTAATAGCCATCTTGCTGGAGGTAATCTCTCGTCTTTGATTATCCAGAGTACGCCAATTTGGAAATTTTCCTTTTGTTGTAGCCATTTTGGTCGTTGCTGTAGTCTAGCTAAATACTCTGAAGCCAATTTTTTCCAAAAATGATGGTATTGTCGTTGTAGGTTTTGCCAATTGTTCAGTAAATTACTATTAGAGGAGAGATCATACTCCGGTATAGTTAATGTTGATTCCGCCATTAAAAAATGCCCAGGAGTTAATATTTCTAGATCGTTCGGGTGGTTGGTGAGAGGGCATAAAGGGCGAGAGTTGAGGCAGGCTGCTATCTGAGCTAAAACTGTGGACAGTTCCTCATACGTTAAATTGCAGCGGCTGATAATGCGGTTAAGGTGATACTTGATGGATTTCACTCCAGCCTCCCATAGTCCCCCGAAAGTGGAGAAGCGGGTGGTATACATTTTCAGTCTATTCCATCGTTTTTAAGTATATTAGCAGCTTGAGGTGTGGATTTTTCGATGGCTTTTACGAATTCTTTCTCTAACAATTTGCTTGCACCTCCAAAATGTGTCCCATAGTCTGAGTAGATTGTTTTGCACAAGCCTCTTCTCGCAACAAATCTTCTCAAGGCTGCTATGAACGCCTCTGATGTCAAATCTGACACAGTCTCGTATTGCTTAAGTAGTAAGGCAAATGCAAAGACAAAACACTTATATATCTTGCTTCCTCGATATTTGCTCATTCGAAGTTCAATAGGACCTGCAAAATCTATATCTGTATTTGTAAACGGCTTCGACATTGACATTCTAGCAGCTGGTAGTTCACCAATTAAGTGATTGTTACCCTTTAAACTGTGTCGACGACATGTGATATATTTTTTTTTGTGGAACCTTGCCGTGTTACGACAATCTAGAACCCAATATTGTCTACGCAACGAGGCCATGACTAATTGGATGTTACCATGCAGTGTATCTAGATGAGTCTTTGAGATCAGAAGATATGTGAAGTAGCTGTTCTTTGGCAGAATTTTCGGATGCCTCTGGTTGTAGGATAAGGGTGCTTTATTGAGCCGTCCGCCGACACGAAGTATACCTTCCGAAGAAATGAATGGAGTTAATGAAATGAGTTTGTTATTCTTGGGCAATGTTTTATTCCTGGATAGAAGTTTAATATGCTCGGCAAAGTGATCATGTTGTACCTTCCGTAAGATGTTGTTCTCAGCATTCTTAATTTCCCTCACTGTGAATGGACCGACAATTCTCTCTGCCTTTGGTAACTTAGTGTTTTTTACGAAACGGAGACATAATCTACCACACGACAAAGTTGAGATAGTTCTTCCGTTGTTTATGTAGCCTTGATCATAGATGGCCAATATTCTTCTGTCCGTTTTAAGCACTCGGGCTCATGCCACCATAAGCTGGTTTCTTTCAATACTGATGGAAGAATTCTTCGAATTGAACAGTTCGCCGGGTTTTCTCTCGAAGGGATATATCTCCATGAGGATATGGGTAGGACTTCTTGTATGTTGGCAACACAATTAGCAACATAAGTTTTCCATTTATTATGCATGCTACGTATCCATGCTAGTGCTATCTGTGAATCTGACCAGGTAAATATTGGAATATTATCATATTCCATGTCCCCTTTTATACGGGTGAAGAGTTCACTTAATAGATTCCCACCGCATAACTCAAGCCTAGGTAATGTAATGGTTTTAACTGCTGCAACTCTATTTTTTGCCATAATTAAATTTGTATGTATTTTGCCGGTTCCTTCAATGGTACGTAGATATACACAAGCTGCATAGGCCTTGGACCTTGCGTCACAAAATCCAGAGAGATCTAGAGATGTGAAACAAACGTGGTATTTTGAGTTGTCGCAATGCAATGACATCATCCCGCAATATGATCCATGCCTTACTGAGGTCTTCTGGAATGGGTTCGTCCCATGAGCAATCTAATAACCATAGGCGTTGGATAAGTATTTTATCCAAAATGACGGACGGAGAAATCCAGCCAAGCGGGTCTTTCGCTTTGTCCAGCCTACTTCTGAGTTGTCATTGTTGATTTTGAACGAAAAATGGTCCGAAGTAGGTGTCCAAAATAGTCCTAATGCTCTGACTGAGTTTGTTTTTAGAACTTCTGGATGATTGCTCACCCATTTTCGTAATTTGAAGCCTCCATAAGAAAGTAGCTTTGAAAGTTCTGTTTACAGATTGATCGCATCTGTTATATACAGGGTGTGCCGTAAATGTCTTTAATCCTTTAAGGGGATGAAAGTAGAGGTCATTTGGGTCAAAAACGTCTAGATACTTTTATATCGAACTCCGCTGGGCTTTCGAGTAAATCGATAATATCGATTTTCGAGATTTTCCTTACCTCTTCAGAGTAATTTCGTTATAAGTTCTATTGTAATTAATGGATTGTGACGTTCAAACCTTTATTTAAAAGAACTCATATTGGCTTTTCTAAGAATGTATAATAAGTTATAATTGTGCCTTCAATTATTTAAAAAATAAACAGTTTTCTCTAGAATTTTTTATTTCACCAAAATTTTTGTCGCGCTTCAGTGTACATTTATTTGAAATATCACCGTTGCACGAACTTGGCAAAACTATGAAATATTTGCGCATTATGTCCCCTTTCCAAAATGACCTCCCTAAGTGCTATCAACAATAACAATCAAAAGTTATAAGCGAAGATTTGGAAGATGTGCCCATCGAGGTAGTCTTCAGTTTTTTCGTAGGATTCTATCTCCTCCTACAGTTTTTAACCTACGACAACCATTTATATGCCATTGTACGGGAATCTGAACTGGCTATTAGATAGGGTACTTTTCGATTTCGAATGTCGAAAATGGAGGGGGTAATTTTAAAAAAAACACCCTTTTTTACCAAATTTCATTTTTGCGGGAGGGGCAAGCTCTGGGAGTGGCGGGAGTTCAAAGTAAGGGCTATATTTGAATAAAAACCACCAAAAATGTCTTTTCCATTATGAATTTAGGACTTACTTGCTAGAACAATGCTTGGTTGAGAAAATATAGCCGCTTAAAGTTGAAGCTTTGAACTCCCGCCCCTCCCGCAAAAATGAAGATGCGGAATAACGGAATCTACGTAAATATCAAGTTTGGTAAAAAAGTGTTTTTTTTTAAATTACCCCCTCCATTTTCGAAATTCGAAATCGAAAAGTACCCTATCTAATAGCCAGTTCAGATTCCCGTACAATGACATTATAAATGGTTGTCGTAGGTTAAAAACTGTAGGAGGAGATAGAATCCTACGAAAAAACTGAAGATTACCTCGATGGGCACATCTTCCGAATGTTTGCTTATAACTTTTGATTGTTATTGTTGATCCGAATGTTTGCTTATAACTTTTGATTGTTATTGTTGATAGCACTTAGGGAGGTCATTTTGGAAAGGGAACATAATACGCAAATTTTTTCATAGTTTTGCCAAGTTCGTGCAATGGTGATATTTCGAATAAATGTACACTGAATCGCGACAAAAATTTTGGTGAAATAAAAAATTCTAGAGAAAACTGTTTTTTTTTTAAATAATTGAAGGCACAATTATAACTAATTATGCATTCTTAGAAAGGCCAATATGTGTTCTTTTAAATAAAGGTTTGAACGTCACAATCCATTAATTACAATAGAACTTATAACGAAATTACTCTGAAAAGGTATGCAAAATCTCGAAAATCGATATTATCGATTTACTCGAAAACCAAGCGGAGTTCGATATAAAAGTATCTAGACTTTTTTGCCCCAAATGACCTCTTCTTTCATCCCCTTAAAGGATTAAAGACATTTACGGAACACCCTGTATATGTTCCTGTTAACACATCATCAACATAGAAATCCATCTTAACCACTGCAGCACCGTCTGGAATGTTAGTTTGTTCATCTGAAGCCAATTGCAATAAGGTACGGATTGCTAGATAGGGAGCTGAGGTTGTTCTGAACGTGACTGTTTTTAGGCAATAATCTTTAACAGGTTTATCGTTATTGTTTCTCCAAGAAATCTTTTGAAAGTTCTGGTCTTCAGGATAAATGTTTATCTGCCTATACATTTACTCTGTCTGCTGACAGCGAAACGATGTTTGCGAAATCTCATTACTACTGAGAACAGTTTTGTTGAAGAACTGGACCAGAATAAAGGACATCATTTAAAGATTTTCTGTTCGAAAATTTGTATGAGCCGTCAAAAACCACCCTCAGTTTTGTTGTAGAACTGTCCTTCAGGACTGCATGATGTGGATGGTAATATTGCGCTCTGAAAAGCTTGATATTGGCGCCATATGATTTAGCGTAAAGTATTCGTTGAAACAGTCGCAGTAGAGGCGTTTAAATTTGTTATTGCGACTGAATTTGTTCTCCATGTGAAAAAGTCGCTTAACTGCGATTGATCTTGAGTGGGCTAAACAAGGTTTCTCTTCAAACTTGAAGGGTAGTCTCACTTGATATCTACCAGTTTTGTCTCGTGTTACGGTAGTTTTAGAGAACTCTTCAGATTGATGATAGGATGGATCGATTTTGGTGGATAGAGACACTTCTTCAGCTTCCCAGCTGTGTGTCGAGAGATATTTCGTCATCAGAAAATATAGTCTTAAATGAAAATGAGTATCCATCCCAATGTCGTGTTTTGAGCGCAAGGTGTTCTGAATGGCCCCTTAATTATGCCATTCGAAAGTACAGCCGCATAGATTTCGGCTCCGAGAACCAAGTCAATTTCTCTTGGCTTTTAGAAGTGTGGGTCAGCCAAATCTAATCCCACAAATGATCCCAATGAGGTTCTATCTTGCATGATGGTGTAAAACCAGTAATTCGTTGAATCCTAAGAGCCTCTATTGAGATAGAAAATTCATTTTTTAGCTTGGTAAGCGCAAAGTTGACTTTATGATGAGCGAGAGAAGGAATCGTGTTGCCAACACCAGATATCTGAGCAGACGTAGGCTGTTTGTGTACTTGCAACTTTTGAACTGCTCTTTCCGAAAAAAGGATACTTGTGATCCTGGGTCTATCAGTGCTCTTAAAATGAGCTCTAGTCCAGAGGTATCTTGAACAGAACTGAGACTAATGCTGTTGCTAACAATGCAGGGTTGCCTTCCGAATGATTGCTCACTTAACATTTTAATTGCTATTCTCAGTGTGTCTCGCCACAAATAATTTGCTCTCTGATGTGGAATTGCCACCATTTTGTTGTGTTTTCAATTTGTTACTGTGTAAAAGAGTATGATGCAGTCCCTTACATTTTAGACATTTGAATTTACTAGTGCACTGCTGGGTACTGTGTTTATTTGAGAGACAGTTGAAGCAAAGTTTCCATTTCGTGATTAGATTTTTGTGAGAGATTGGATTTTACTCCTGAAACTTTGGACAACGATATATATTGTGTGCGTTTTGGCACAACTGATTTTGCTGCTCAAGTGGAATGCTTTGGGTGTTTTTTCTGTTGGAGATAGTGAGGGTTTTAGACGTCTAGCATCTGCAATTGCTTCTAAAGTACGAAATCGTGACATTAGAAAATCCGTGAATGCTGTGAGTTTAGGTAACTCTTGTGACCCATTGAGCTGTCGCTCCCATAACCGATGTGTTTTGGTGGGTAGTTTTTGAATGAGCAGATATAGAAGGAGTGGATCCCAATTCTCAATATTTAGCTTTAAACCATTTAACTGATGTAAACATTGGCAAGTTCTATATAGCAAGGTTTTAATACCAAAGGCCGATTCAGTAGTGACTGGTTGTAAGTTGAAAAGACTCTTCAACTGTGTATTGACTAATACTCTCATGTTGCTGTACCGTTTTACAAAAGTATCCCATGCACTTTGATAGTTATCTTCCGCAATTTGGAAATGTTTTAGAAGCATCTCTGCGTCCCCAGTGTCTGCAGATTTTAGGTAGTGTAACTTCTGTACCTTTGGCAAATTGGCATTGTCATTAACTATTGATTTAAAGAGATCGTGGAACGATCGCCATGAGTTGTATGTGTCCGAAAATTTGGGTAATTTGAGAGAATTTGAATGAGTTTTTGCTCATAAGACACAGACTTGTCCTTATCCGACTCTATTAGTTTTTCCAATCCGTTTCGTAGAACTCCGACATAATTAAATAATTGCTCTTCCTTTTCGAAGTATGAGGCTTTCGTGACTTCTTCGTGTTCTACCATGGCCATAATTGCATGATGGACCGTATACCGTGTTATGGTAGTATGCTGAGTGATTAAGACTGGACGTTAAGTCCCAACTGCCAACATGAGTTGACAGATCACCCGGTGGACAACGTTGTAGTGCAGGGCGGCACCGCTAGCACCTCGGTTATTGCAAGTGAGTTATGAGGGGGGGGGGGGGGGGGGGTTAACCAATAACCTGCCGCTGCCACCTGCCATAATCAAAAAAAAATTTCATACCTATTCAAAAACGAAGCACACTATCCAGCCCTGAAAGGACCCTTACACCACTTACCCTTTTACGTCGAAGGCGCTGATGTTCGGCCCCCTGCTGCTCGCCCCAACCACCCAATGACACTGAGGGCAGAACTTGTTTCAATGTCCCATGAAGGTGTGGACTCTTAACTCTACCAGGATCTTTGGCATCTACGAGGAAATATACGACCATTCAAAATAACGTAGCTAGCTTAATTTAGAACTCAACCCGACAATAGTTACTCACATATTTCAACTTTAGCTGTTAACTCGAATCTAGACGACTATTTCGCTTGGCACTACTAAATTCATGGGTCGTACTTCTGCGAGACAGTAGTTTAAGTCTTTAATTTAAATGAAACTATATTATTATTACAGTTGACACTGTTCATGTTCTAAATACATGCTTAGACTAGAGAATAGTTTCAGTTTCAAAAATTTTATCTTACTATAACTGACACTGCTAAAATTCGCAATAGTGCCTAGGCTAAACCTAGTTTAAGTCTAAAAAAAATTGATTACTATTCTAGTTGGCACAATCACAATTTTAGTTTCAGGAAACGTCCGTCTGCGTACAAAAGGAACCATGGATCAGGGATAGAACAACAAGTAGTAGCCTATCCTGCCCCGTGGCAACTAGAAAATGCTGATGACACACACTCACGAGTGGCAATGCGTCTCTTACGACTTATTTGGATATGTAAGCACCAAGTATGTGGTGATCATGTGCATTGAGGTAATTAACAATAGCCCCGAACAAAATAAAATGATCAAATATCAAGCAAGACGTAATTGGATAATGTTGAAGAAGGCACTATGATAGAAGATAGATAGATAGATAGATAGATAGTTGTGCAGAATGCCGCATGATCAAGTGTAAGGCCGCCCACAGATTGGCGAGCGGTGAGCGATGAGCTGTGAGCATTGAGAGGTGCGCGATACGCGGCAAAGCTTTCACATTGATCCGCTTTAGATTTTAGTTGCATCGTAACTTTTAGTGCATAATGGTCTCAAGGCTTATAAGAAAAATGTTAACTAGCAATTTTTAAAATAAATGAAAACCGGTTGGAGCCGTGAATTTAACATATTATATGAAGATCTTCCTAGAAATTCTGAGCAATTTTTTGAATTTCTACGACGGCCAATTAAAAATTTCGATTAAATTTGAATAAAACTTAGAAATCGCCTGCAGAAAAAAAGAGACTTCTAAAGGTCAATAAGTCCAGAGGAAAACTTTGCTATATAAATTACACCATAACTAATGGGCAACGCGCGCAGCCACCGCTCACCGCTCATTTCAGCTGAGCTGTGAAAACACCGCTCGGCGACATAGCTCAACGCTCACCGCTCAACGCTCTTCAATGTGAAAACTTTCGTAGCGACGGCCTGGCTAAGCGGTGTTTTACCTCTCACAGCTCACCGCTCGCCTATATGAAAGCGACCTAACACAGGTATTGCAAAATGCAATATGATCAAATAATATATATAGTATATAGGAACAAATGTGTAAAAAGAAAATGATCAAATATACAGCAAAATATGTAAATTGCAATATAATTAAATACGCCTTAGTCTATTATGCATTCAAATTTCGATTTACATGTGACACTTTCCCTCGAAGGAGCTCCCTGGATGGAGGTGCTGGTGTAGTCTCTGAAAAAAAACTTTTGCTGTTCTTGGCAATGTGTTATGGTCGTAACATATTGCATATAGCAATATGCTACACAAAGTACTGAAGCAAGAGTGTAAGCCGGCCGCGACGAGCAGAAAATTAAAACGCACACCGACCGAGAGAGATGCGTTTCCTCAAGCTCAGTATGACATGCTGAGGTGGAAACGAAGAAGAAGCTTTGGAAAAGACAAGAGTGTGTTGCCGCGATTTCCTTCTCATTCTGCACATTGCTGACTGAGCGAAACGAAAATATTGCTACGAGGATAAAAAGAAAGTTAAAAGTGAAATCCGAACACTCAAACATAAAAAAAGAAAAAAGAAAAGACAAGCCCTTTTCAAGAAAGGAAAGTCTTTCTATCGCGAGAATTTTGTCGACTGAATGGACGAAGATCCCACACCATTCCAGTTGGAGTTTTCCCGGAATCCCGATCTCAGATAACCAACGTTGGGAACGGTATCATCATTCCGTTACATAAACCCAAGTGCCCCGCGGTCAACAACGCGGAGGCATTCAGGAGAAGCATCAACGATAGCGGATCCACATTCCAAGTTTGCTGTTTAGTTAAGGTAACATCTTTTTTGGAATGTTAAGCAAAAGTAGACAGTAGGTTTAGTTCAGCCACACGCGGCAGAAACGTAATAAACGCATCATCCGCCTTTCCGGTACAGATTCAAAGAATAGTACCGATATACGCTGGAATTTGAGGTTATAACCGGCTGAAACCAACGTTAGCACACAATAAGCTCATCGACACGACGCATTCCCACAAGCTGGTGTAATTAAATACAAAGGATTCCACGGAGAATTTTGAGGATGTTTTCTCCTCCATGGACTTAAGCGGATATAATAGAATTAGGAAATTACATCAAGATAAGCACCTATTTGTAATTATATACATATATATCCGCAAGGATTGTAAATTGTAAATCGTTCCCTCATGCTATCAAGAGGGGAAGCAAGGAAGGTAAAATTTTTTTAAGGTGCATTTAATTCTTAATGATCAATAAAACCGATTAACGGACATTCTCGCTAGGAGATACCCACCTTGGGAGATCTTCAGTAGATTTTAGAACTGTATTCCGTCAGAGATTATTATTCGTATTTTTTTTTTCAACTACATACGTTGTCTCATTAAGTACCTAATAATCGCAGGAAGTTGAGTAATTCGTTTAATTAGCGTATATATAAAAGAAAAAGAAAAAAAAAGATCAAGGAACAGAGTACATATATATGTACATAGTTTGCTTTCTCCAAAACGGGTACGATATCGAAGTTAATAGTGCTGACCGGTAAAAATTTTCTTTGCGACACGAAGTATTTTTCTTTCTTTTCTTCCTGACCTAGGTACACGTTAAATTGGAGTTCATGGAGTATCCTCGAAGGGGCCTCTACGGGGGATACGCAACACACTAAAACGATGTAAGTGAGATTTTTTTTGCTTCCATAAGCAATATTGCGATTTTTGTATAACGTAAGATATCAAAATTTACTACTAAGAATGTCGGGATTTAAATGAATTCGGAACAAGAAAGTTTATGGTTGAAACTGAACGGCGAGAATCGGCCCCATTATAATTAGTCAAAGATTTGTTTTGATTTCTTACTTGACCAAGGAGAAGGAAAAGTATATATATAGTATCATGCATAGAATCATTTAACGTTAAGTTCATCGAAAAGGGTCGTGTAGAGTTTTCAATTTTACTCCATATTATGATTACTGATAGCATACTCTTCATGTAGGGGAAAAGTCCCAAGAGATGGCTGACATTTACGTTTGCGCCCCTGGTGCTTTCAACTTTTTATTTACTAGTTAAGGATAATGCAAAGCTCTTGCTTTTCTTTGATTTTATTCTTTTTCCAATGTTATGAGACGTTAAGTTTTCAAGATTTCGGTCATTTCTATTTATGTAATTGAATATGTATATTAGTCCATATGACTTTCTTAAAGTGTTTGAATGCAACATTCTGCAAAAGGAAAAGTGAATTAACATTGAGAACTTAGACATAACAATGATATGATTTATGACTAAGAAGAACCTAGTAGTGTTAGAGATACGGATTTTGTAAGTTTCGTTTTTGGTAAGGATAGGAATAATTGCTTGCAGTAAGGCTATATTAAAAAATAACCTTTTCGTAATCATTTATTATTTCAATTATGAACAGTGCCTACCAGTTACTTCTAGATTTTTACATGTATCGCCTTAGAAACCAATAGAAAACCGAAAAGTACTGTTAATCTAAGTAAAAGTTGAGTAATAGACTAACTAAAGTATCAAGTAGTGATTGATAAGAAGGCATAAGAACCGGGTAGTATCCAACCGGTATATCGATGTATAATTATATTATTAAACAACTTATTACAACGTGATGGCGCTGTAAAGTTCTTATTTCTCTCCTTCACTCTCCCGGAGTCCTCTTCTCTTGGCATGGTCGTCTAGGTCCACTACTTCTCTCTCTTTACATGTCAGATAGGGACTCTAAAGATAACTGCCCTCGGAGTCGCATGGGTGGTTGGGGCATGCAGGAAGGCAAAACTTCTGCGCCTTCAATCATATGTAGGTAAGTGACGTAAGGGTCCCTTCAGGATCGAGGGTGTGCCGATTTTGTGTTGATAGGCACGAAATTTTTTTGATTATGGCTGACGGCAACGGCAGGTTTTTTTGTGGAACCTCCCCACACTCTCCACCAATAGCTGAGGCGAACTAGCGTACCGCCCTGCAGTCAACGCTGTCCGTCAAGTGATCTGTCAGCTCATGCTGGCAGTCGGGACTTTACGTCCCAAAGCAAATCACTCATAATAGTTCCATAACAAATGGTATACGGTTGTGACTTAGATTAGATTAGATTTGTGAAGGGGTGTACAGGCGTTAGCCTCGCAATCACTGCGACCTGAAAGATCTATTGTGAGTCCCCGTTGAGTTTTCTCCATTTATAGGTTTAGACTGTTAATAAAGTCTAGAACCATTCTGGGCTTGAGGTTCCATACGTAACTTGGTGGAGGAAAAGCATGTTCAAGGTGGAGTAATCTCCGCCTGGCCAATGCTTCGCAGTTGCAGAGCAAGTGCTCCGAGGTTTCGTGAGCATCCTGACAGAAGCGGCAGGATGAAGTCTCAGCCAAACCCAGCTTATTTAGGTGATACCTCAAGGGGCAATGGCCTGAGAAGAGCTCAGTGATCATTTTGAGCTCTGTTCTTCTAAGGAGTAGGAGTTCTTTTGTTTTTCCGCCAGAGGTGTCGATAAACTTTTTTGCCTGACGAAGTCCTTGTAGCCTTTCCAAATACAGGGATTTTTGTTTATTCTCCCAGTTATTTAGGGTAGCTCTGAGGTAACACTTTGAAATGCCACAAAATGGCTCTGGTTCGACAAACTGAGTTTCCGCTCCTCTTTTGGCTAGGCCATCCGCAATTTCATTGCCTTTGTGGCCCTCATGTCTAGGTACCCACATGAGGATAACTTTGTTTCTCATTGATAGATTTTCGAGGGTTTGTAGACATTCCCAGACTATCCCTGACTTGACAGTGTAGGACTTTAAGGCTTTGAGGGCAGCTTGACTGTCCTAGAGGATATTAATGGTTGAGCCATTTATGGCTTTTTTAATGCAGGTATTGGCACATTCTTCTATGGCCAATACCTCGGCTTGGAATACGGTAGGGGTAAAGCCTAGAGCCTTTGATATATGGCATCTGGGGCCGTATACACCCAATCCGACCCCACTGTTTGTTTTTGAGCCGTCTGTATACCACACCATCGATCCTTGTTGGAAGGACGGTTTAGTGGAGCGCCATTTTTGTCGGTCTCCAAGAACCACTTGGAATGGTCTTATAAAATCCACTCTGGGTGTGATTATATCAGATATTGTCGTCACTTGCTCGAAGCATATCTGTTTTAAGATACTTAAATGACCAACCAGATCGCCTGGCTTTAACTGTTTCTCCGTTTGTACTCTAATAGCACTGGAGATCGCTTCCTTTTTCACCTGCAAATGCAGGGATGCAAGGTTTAATAAGGCTTCCATGGCTGCTGTAGGACAGGTTCTCATGGCACCAGTTATTCCTAGACAGGCAAGCCGCTGGGTTTTTTTGAAGCAGAGCCTCAGCCGTCTTTTGATTAGTTTTTGGCCACCATGCGAGGGCCGCATAGGTGACCATGGGTCTAACAACCGTGGTGTACGTCCAGTACATCATTTTTGGCTTCAGACCCCATGTTCTGCCAATGAAGCGACTACACGTGTAGAGAGATCGCATCGCTCTATCCGTTTCTCTGGACAGATGCGAATTCCAGGTAAGTTTCTTATCTAGGGTTATCCCCAGATATTTGACTTCGTCTGAAAATATCAATTCCGTATTATCAAGAAGAGCAGCCGTTAGTGAAAGCTTCGATCTTCTTGTGAACGGAACGATAACCGTTTTGTTGGGGTTTATGCTAAGGTCTTTGTTTAAACACCACGTGCGGACTTTGGAGAGGGCTATTTGCATGAGGTCGGATATGACTTGATCATGCTAGCCCCGTATTGTAACTACTAGGTCATCCGCGTAGCCTTGAACATTAAAACCCGAGCTGGTCAACTTCTCTAGCAGATCATCAATCACGATCGACCATAAGAGTGGAGAGAGAACTCCTCCTTGTGGGCAGCCTTTTGCTGCGGTGATCGTGACTGAGCAGTTCCCTAGAGATGTGGTTATCCTCCTGTTCCACGGTTGTGACTTACTATTTTATCGAGCGGCGTCCGTAACTGAACTACACAAGAGAAACCAACTATGTGCGCTTGTTGTAATGTTTACACAAATGTTCCTTATTTCTTTTTGCACAGGCGACTCTGTACACAACGATATTTCCTAATTCTACGTAATTACTGCTTCCACCTGCTTGACTTCGACACTTAACTAAACTTTTGCTTTCCTTTTCTGTTCTCTTTTCTTGTCTATAAGTGTTGATTGCGGAGTGACACCTTACGAGATCTGCTCACTGCGGACAGGTGCTGATTTAGAGCCGCGGTATGGTTATGCCTGTCTTATTTTCATATAGGTCCACCGACATAACAACAGCCAGGCCCGTTGGATTGTTATTCTGGACCTGAATTGACGCATGGACGCAGGTTGATAATAAACACTGCTCCTAGCTTAATACAAGAGGATATCGCGAAAATCCCAAGAAATTCGCCAAAATGCACGACGTGATGTCCTTGTTCTAGCTTTATTGGATTCACCACAAATTGTAGATGCCGGCAGATTTCTTTTTGTCGCCACGCTGTATCTGCACCCGGAGAATGTAATAAGAGATGCTTTTGAGTGAGAGGGGGATGTACAATAGTAGGTATTGGGTCGCTAGGGCCTGGGAACCAAAACCGGTTTTGGTGTGAGTTCATTAAATATGCAAAAGGCATGTAATGAGTTGTTATTTGTATGTTATTGATGTGGGATGATTGTTAGTAGTCATTAAATATGCAAATGGCGTGAACTGAGTTGTTAATTGATTTATTGATGGGGTTTTATTTGAGTCAGGTGCACACCTGGTAGCTGGGTTCAGTGCCATCACTCTGCGCTGCTAGAAGTAAGCGGTGGGCTTAAATAATCAAAGATCTTGTCAAAGTATAAATAAATATAGGTAGAGATAGAGGCGAACAAAATTGGAAATTTTCCGTGTTTTTTAGACTGAAAGAGGTAATCTTATATACTTTTGTCTTTTGCATGAATGGGGGAAAAGAACTTGGCTATGCATTATTGTAGTGCGACTGAGACAACGAGTTAAAAACAAAAATTGAGAAAACGTAGGATTACCCGAATGATAAAATCTTCTTGAATACCTTCAAAATAATTTCAAACTATTCATAATAATGTACATTGGGTAACCCTACCTCCATTTGTCAAGAAAAAGATAAATTTCGCAATAAACAACGCACTAAAAGGAGATCTGAAATTTCAGTCAAATAAAATTCCCCGAATCCAGCATGCGATTCCCCCACTTGAGCAAAACAAATATAAACAGAAAAAGTGCTATTCACATATCATAGGATTACACTTACAAACATTGGAATTCTGCGAAAAACATTGGGACAATTCCTGAAATTTGTGTTTTCATAAAAAAGCGGGAGCATTTTATGAGCGTAAAATCAGAAAACTCCGCCCATTCTCTCTTATTTACGATAATAAATCATTTGCCATTCCATTTCGTTGCATGTAATCTTCGCATTCACATTTTTTGTCTTATTCGTAAAATGTTCAAAGAGTGTTTGATTTATTTTTTATTTTTTCTCTTCCTTCCTTCTTTTTCTCGCCGTGTACATTTAAATGGAAAACAATCGGCACACTCTTCTGTGTCCTTTCTTTTATTTAGTTATTCTTTGATCTTGTTGTGAAGGTAGCAAGAATGTGCAAATGAGGCGCCGGCCGGCTTGAAAGCAATTAAATTTGCCGGTGAGTAGTGCTTTTTGTCACAAGCTTAAGCATGCGCATGCGATGGTAGTAGTTATGCTATGCCGGTTCTGGCATAATTTCCTGTGCGATGCTCTCTTTACCTCTCTCTCTCCCGCTCCTACACATGCTGAGGAGTATGACGTCATTGGTGGACCCCACTGACTTATAACAATGGACTGAGCAATTTGCTATTTCATGTGGCACAAAAAATATTGTGTTTCTGTATATCACCGTTAGAGCACCCTTTAAAACAATTACATAAAAAACATGTAAAACTCAACCAATCAGATGAAATTTTACACCCGTAAATCGAATTTAATTAAAAAAATATATTTTCTTGTGCCCAAGTGGTATTTTAATCGTTTATAAGGAATTAAACTCATTCCGACTTTAATTTTCAAAAATTATTCTTAACTGAATTCTGCTTATGGGCAAGAGAGACGGAGCATGGTAAACACTAGCTTTACCTTATTCCTTCTGCAGTGATTGCATCTGTAGCCAACATAAAAACATCAAATGGTATAAGCAAACGTTCCAAAATGCAATATTTTGTGTTGGTAGCTCCAACTCTGCCATAGGGCGAAAGAGAGAACTATAAAACTTGTGCCATGCTTTCCTATAGGAAAATGACAATACGCTCAGTCCATTGTTATAAGTCAGTGGTCGCACACACATACACACACACACCTGGATCTTAAGTATGTGAAAATAGAAAATTTTATTTGATTGTAGCAACCTACTATGAACAAGCTAGACGCAAAACAGATTACCAGGTTATCAGAAACTATTATAGGCATAATATATAATTGTATAATTTGCATGCCGTAAAACCTGCTTTACAGTTTTAATTATTACCATTTTACCCAAGAAAACAAGCAGTGGGTGATGACGTCATGAAAGCTCTATGGCTGGGTTGCACGGTTGCTGCGCTAGGGCCCCTCCGCTCCCTCAGCCATTTTTTCTTAGCTTTGTTTACGACTCATCTTAAACAGTTGCACATAACGCGATACAATATCAAAACAAACAGAAATTCACACTCTAAGAATAATTACGTGCAGCTTCCGGCTAAAGCTATAATTACTTTGTTGCATTCAATGAGATTTTTAATCTTACTTTCACGCTTTCACTCTAAGAAGAATTAAGGAGCGTTTACAATGACAGAGTAGAGTGGAGTGAGCTTTTACCTGAGTAGCGTGCAAGCACAATAGAGAGTGAGCTTCATTCGGATTTTCGAAATCATATGAAAATTGGGTGACAGGTTATCATGTGTTTACATTTGAAATATATTTCAAAACAGATCACAAATGGTGTTAAATTACAGAAAATATTTCTATAATTACACCAGAATGAGCTATGAACGACTTGAATTATCACAAAATACAAATTAACATTTATTACGGACACTTTCGAAATGAACGACTGCCATCTATATTCCATAGATAAGCCAATTCGAACATAAGAAAATTTTAATTCTGAATTGACTTTATTTTGTTGAAATTGTATCATAAAAATAACATTTCTAATTTCTTATAAAATATATTTATTTTTGGGTTTTTTGTTATAATTTATTAATTTTCGTTAGTTAAATTTTGTATTTATCAGTGCGACATTTGTTAGAAACTAGTATTTCGAAACAAATGGGAAAAAGCTTTCGAAACTATCAACGTGAGATTGGGAATTGTTCTAATCTGACGCTACTCTGTGAAATCCACTCTGGTGGGTAGCGCGAAGAACTTATATGAGAGTGCAAGCTTGAGTAAAGGAGAGAAAATGCAATCTGGTGACTCCACTCTGCCATTGTAAACGCTCCTTTAAGTGCAACCTCCGACACAAGTTTTCATTTGGGTTGAAATAACGGGAGAGGAAATAAAGAAAGAAAACTCATAGTAATTGATTTATTGTTTTATTTAATTATTGTGAGATTGCGTCATGCACTGGTAGTGAATGAAAACATGTGCCGGCAGATTGTAAATAAGTTGAAAGCCGGTTAAATTGCATCGATAACGATATTATGCGGCAGGTTTAAGGTTAATAGAATTAAGTTTTTAAACGTAAACAGCAATTGATTAACGCAGATAAACTTTGATGTGATTAAGAGAAATATGTAATTACATGATCAACTTGTTTAGTTGAATAAAAATCGCTTTCTTCCTTAAAATATGTTTTATTTAAGTCTTTCTACATAAATTGTTTTTCTGTGATTTTTATCTAAAATTGGATATAAGATTGCATTCCTGTTTTAAATCTAAAGGCATCTAATGCTCGGCTCTTGCGGTATGCAAAGGTCCATGTTATCATGTATCTGATTTGATAATTGTTGTTAAATTTTACTTCGCTGCGTAAAAAGTGCATAAGAGTAATAAATTTCACAGAAGAGTCCAAGAACTATTAGCACGCCTGTTAAATATTTTAACGTGTTGAAAGCATAAATCAATGGCACCATTGGCATACATACAGTTTGGAGAAAGTTGAATATGTTCTACTTCAACGGTCTCCGAGCAATTTAAAGCATACATTTCCAAGGAACAAAAGTAATATTTCACAGTGTCTTTCAAATTGGTGTATATATATATTTAGACATGTTAATAAATGGGATTATAGAATAAAAACATGTCTTTTATTTTAATTATAATTTTATTTACATTAGAGTTTATAAAACTTCTAATACGAAACAACAAAAATCATGCAAAGTAAAGGTATTTCGTAAAACAGTCTAGAATAGTTTATATGTATATAAGATATTCTTGCTGGAATGAAAAATTCGTTGTCGGATAACTTGACAACATTCTTGTGCTGACACGTTTCAAGGTAAGCTTAATAGTATTCCTCTACACTTTTAGATACGTTGTTATTGTGGAACATTACAATATTGAAGAAGTCGAACATTTCGAAAAGTCTGATAAGTTCACTGAATTGTAGCTGCATACTACCTCGTCCTACTGGAATCTTATACACAGTGTTAAGTTCATCTTGCCCCTTTGTGGCATTAATTTCCATTTTAACCTTCAAGTCTTTCAGAAGATTATACAGAGACGTCCACTCTGAGTAAACATTACGATGAAATACTCTTTTTGCGTCAAATGTGTCAGGATCAAAACCTAGCGTAACTGTACGATTCTGTCCATCATCCAGATAATAAGTATAGCTCAGCAGAAATTTTTCACAGGGGATTTTAACTTTCTTTGCTTTATCTAATTTTTTATTACTCATTGTAGTTTGTGTTCCTGCCTTCTTCTTTGAAGATTGCTTCATTCTGAGAGAAATTTACTGATAAACTGGCTGCGTGGAGTTGCTACTTATTATTTATACCACATCTCGATCTGCTGTTACAGATTTGATTGCTGTAAGCCCCTCCGTTTTTGTTAAAACCATTGACAAATATCTGACGATATAATTTTACAATTCTTTTATTATTAAGTTGAAATTCAGATGATGAAAACTGCCTCAAGTATGATTTCATACCCTTTCCACTGCATCGGGAATAGAGAAAAACACAGCAGTAATGACAGCAAGTACTTGAAAAAGCGCTTTGAAGTTGTCTTTTATTGCTGGTAAAAATATGTGAATTGTTCAATAAAAATTTCCTAAAGATGTTTTTGGGGTATTCTCCAAATGAATCGAAGTATTCTGCAGGACCGGCTTTTGGAAAGAAAAATGCTCTCTAGTGTGTTCCACTTCTATTTGCAGGATCAGTGTTGGCTACTACACAGGCAGGTTTTCGTACTTTTGATGGTAATTGATCACATGGGAATACCCCCTTAAAGAACTTCTTTGTTTTAGCATTGCTTTTCAAGGCAGTAGCAATTTGGATTGTGTTAATTCTTGTTTCTTTGTTCCAAGGGTTTCAATATTTATAACTTTTGTGCAAGATGTCATGTAGTTTTGTATCAGTTCTTTAGTTGTTGCTCCATGAACGAAAATTGTTGTAAATTTACTAGAGTTTTTATAAGATCTTCATCTAGACGTTTAAGCTCCAAGTTTCCGAATTTACCGGCTTGGTCTGTACAGTTGGTAGAAGACGTGGGATATTTATAAGCGATTTCCTTTGTAGAAGTTTTGTTATGCGAAGCATATCCTTTATAGGAAAGTCAAATGACCTCTTGAAAAGTATTCTACGTTCACAATGCAGTAGCTCATTATGTTTTCACTTCAAAGATAAACTGATGAATAACTTTGGATAATTGTGATGCTAGCTTTATATAGTTTAAAAGCTTATGTGCACGTTTATGACTTTGTCAATTTCTATACTTCCATCATATTCTGCGTACACAATACAAGTTACTGTGTTTTAAGGCTTCTTTGAACCTTCCCTCAACTCGTACGATTCCTTGATTTAATAAATTTCCGCATACAGAACTGTATGAAAGATCTGCTGTTAAGTCGAAGGCAAGTAGAAAACATCCATTGTCGAAGAATTTTTTCGAAATTTGATGGCCTTTATCGAAACAGTGGATACCGGTACCTTTAAACAATGAGATATATCCTCGTCTACTAATAGAGTTGTCTTTCGTATAATCAAATTCTAAAAGCTGATTTGGCACTTGCACTCCGTTAACTCTCAAATTGAATCTCGTGATGTTGTTATGTTTAAAGTTGTACGGATTTTTTGTCTGTTTACCAGTCATTATCCACCATACCAAAAATGAGTAAATTCGGGAATTGCCCTATAACTACATTGTCTAATGATAATGTGAATGTATTTGCAGGTAAGGTATGTCTTAACTTCAACACGTTTGTATGGGTATACAGGATTTGAGCGTTGGAGAACGGTCTCATGTGCCAGCATAATATTCGGATTAACAGTCACATGATTCATTGTCGCTTCCAATATTTTAATCCGTGGCGAGCTGTCATCATCTTTGGAAAATAGATAGAATTCTGGTTTCTCGAGTGATAGCACGACATGTAGATCTACGCCGTTAATCAGCAGTCTATCTTGATTAAATATGTCTCCATGAATTGTACCCATTAACTCCACTAAATTACATTTTGAAAACAATTTCGATCTTTTAAGATACCCCTCATTTAAATCAGCAGGTTGTCTATCTACTGCACTTTCTATGACTTTCATGTTACGGTCATCGACATACCATCCGGTGGATTCCAAGTGAGTCGATGCAGCATCCTTTCCATAATTAAGCAAGTTTTCAATGTAAGCTCTGTACTGATAATTGCTATCTGTTTGAGCAATTGGTTTCCTATTTAAATATATTGTGCATTGTCGAAAAATAGAGTACATCACAATGTTAACAACTCCAACTGGGTCGATTTCTTCCTCTTTTCCATCAGCGTTTTTAATTGTAATTATTTCATTACCAGTATATAATTCTTCTTTACCTTTTTTTAATTTAACTAGTTGTACTTTTAGTCGAAGATAAATGCTTGATAAATCACGGTATGCATCACCGTGTCCTTACGATATAAATTCTAAAACAGATGAATTATCTAGTGCCGCTATGGGTTTATAAGATACTTCCTCAGTTTTTAATACATTGCTTTGAATGGGCGGTGTAGAAAAAATATCTAATTCCGATTTCATGCATTCCTTGTATGAAGACATTACGTCTATTTATCGAATATATTGTTGCGAGCGTGGCCTTTGGTTCGTTATTTAAAACACAATATTAAATAATTAATATATAAGTTCTTTATTACACTTAAATCATATAAAGCTCACAAACATTTATTTAATCAACTCAACTCTAATTATCGCTAACACTGTACTTTCAATTATCGCAATCTAATTACACACTATCGCTTCTTTATTACTTTCGCTTCTTAACACTGCAACGTCTAAAACAAGACTCCTTTTTCTGGCGATGACAACTGTTATATTTATACCCTAGAAACACTCCGGATTATTCTGGAGTGTTCTATTCCAAAAGCTTCTTGAATATTCTATTTGTTCTATTCCTGAACTTTCCTGTAGATTTCATAATCGATTCTCCGAACCTGAAGTCATTTACTCTCCGAACCTGAAGTTGTTTATTGCCAGTAGATGTCACCAGTTGTCTCTTTCTATTGCACGTAACACTGCCTCCTTCTTAAACTTGTTCGTCCCGAACAACAGGTGGTCCACGGTCTTGATGCTCGTAGTATTGACACAAGCGGTCCAAATGAACAATTTTGTGCTTGCCTCTTGTGCCACGCTGAATCCTGTATACCACGTCATTAATTCTAGTTACTACTGAATATGGTCCTTCCCAGTGTTGTTGCAATTTTGGAGAACGTCCCTTACGTCGGTTCGGGTTGTATAGCCAAACAAGATCACCTTCATTGAATCCTGCTGAATTCGCACGTAAGTCATAGCGTGTCCTCATCCGATGGGTACTTACTGGTAATTTCGCCCCCGTGGCCCTTTGTACATCAGCTCTCAATTTCAATGGGGCTCTGACATTACACTTGTACATTTCCTTTCTGCTGCTACGTGGTGGCCCTTTGTAAAAAGCACACACAGTGCATCTGCGACACCACTTCTCTACATCCTCCCGCATATGTAGCCAATAAAACTTTTCTCGTATTTTAGAAATTGTTTTATTCACTCCCAAATGTTCTCCAGATGCTCCACGATGCACTTTACCTAGAACCTCGTTGACCTTTGATGCCGGCACGACTATCTGCATTCGGAACGATTTACCGTTAGGTGCTTCCCACTTGCGCTTTAATATACCGCATTCAACATGAAGAGAATTCCATTGAGCCCAGTAGCTTTTCAGCTTTTCACTCATCCTCGAAATATCCTTCCATTCTGGTTTTTCTATGTCTGCTTTCCAAGCAAGAATAGGCGATATGTCCGGATCTTCTCGTTGTGCTGTTTGCAAACTCTCGATGTCCCAACCTGTTGATGGCTCCACAGTTACCAACTGTATAGTAGCTGTTTTCTCATTTCCTTTCTCCCAGCCGTAATGCTTACATTCAGGTTCCCATTGACGTTGTACCAAGGCTTCTGCATTTTCATGGATACGTCCTTCCCTGTGTTGGCTCTCAAAGCCATAAGGTTGGATTCTAGTCTCCCTAAGAATAGTTTGCTCTCTAGCTCGCCAATTTGGACATTCTTCTCTTCCTTTCTTTTCTGTTGATTCCTTTCGACGGCGTTTCCTGCAGTCGCTTTGAAGGTGTCCTAATTTATTACAATCCCAACATCGAAGAACACTACGTGAAGGGGTGCTCAGTGATAACTGCAATCTATTGCAAGTCTGCTGCTCAGCTCGATATCTTTGCAATTCCACTTTCCTCTCTTCATCTAGAGATTCCACTCGTCGGCGTTTTCTGCAGTCTCTTTGTAGGTGTCCTGTTCTATTACAATTCCAGCATCGAAGGATACCACGCAAAGGTGAGCTCTGGGATGACTGCATTCTATTACAAGTACATTCGTCTACCGAAATGTCTCTCATTCGTACTGCACCCCGCGAAGCTTGTCTGGCGGATTCATACACTAATGCATAGGTTAGTGCTTCTGCTGTTGATTTCCTTCCTGCTAGCCTTAATGATTATTGTAAATTTTGATCTGTAATAGCGTTCACAAATGCCTCCGTCGCCACTTCATTGAGAAAATGCGCATTCACGCTGGAGTATGACAGATGCGCTAATCTTTCTACATCTGCCTGCAGTTGTTGTAGTGATTCGCCATGTTTTTGAATCCTGTTGCGCAACTGTAGGCGATATACTTGCTGCATGTGCTCATCTCCGTAACGTAATTCTATCGCCTGTACTAATGAAGAGTAATTACGTTGATTTTCAATCGGTACAGTTTGTAAGAGTTCTGACGCATGACCTCGAAGTGCTAACACCAGAGCTATAGCTTTGTCTTCATCATTCCATCCATTTACCTCTGAAGCTGCCTCGAATTGTCTCTTGAAGATATGCCACGAATTTTGTCCATCAAATATGGGAGGTTTCATTCTACCTGCACCGGATATTTCAGTTGCTACGCTTAGAGGCTGACGATGCTTTATTCTTTCCAGATCTGATTTAAAGCTGTCAAGCTGCTCGGTGACTTTTTGTTGAGCTTCCGCCACTTCCTGCTCGATTCCTTCAATTTTCAAATTTTGTTCGTCTAATGAGTTTTTCAGGAAAGTCTTCTGTTCCTCCAAACGAGTTTCTAGACAATTCTCCAGAGAAATCTTTTGTTCGTCCAAACGGGTTTCCAGAGATTTCTTTTGTTCCTCAAAATCTTTTGTTCATCAAAACGGGTTTCCATAGATTTCTTTTGTTCGTCCACAGATTTCTTCTGTTCATCTAAACCTGATTCCAGAGAATTCTTTTGTTCCTCGAGAGAATTCTTTTGTTCGTCCATAGATTTCTTCTGTTCATCTAAACGTGATTGCAGAGAATTCTTTTGTTCCTCGAGAGAATTCTTTTGTTCATCAAAACGGGCTTCCATTTTGCTCATTAAAGTACTCAAAAGCTGTTCCATTTTCATCTCAGGCTCTTCTTCAAATTCGGTTCCTTCCAAGTTCTCTTCGAAAGCAAATGTCTCAGGATTCTTTCCTTCCGCTATCAAAGCTTGTCTAAGTCGCTCGACTAGAACTTTCTTTCCACCTGTCGTTTGTAATGAGCGGTTCCCTAGCTCCACTTTCAAATCCTGTATTCGAAGCTCCTCCACTTTGCGCCCCATTACTGTAGTAATTCACTCACAGTTGAATATAAGTTATTTCCAGAACTTTTAAAATTTAACACAATTCCACAAAATTAATCACACTTTTAATTTTTCAGTCACTTTATTTCTCAATTATATTTCACTTCTGACACCAGTTGTTGCGAGCGTGGCCTTTGGTTCGTTATTTAAAGCACAATATTAAATAATTAATATATAAGTTCTTTATTACACTTAAATCATATAAAGCTCACAAACATTTATTTAATCAACTCAACTCTAATTATTGCTAACACTGTACTTTCAATTATCGCAATCTAATTACACACTATTGCTTCTTTATTACTTTCGCTTCTTAACACTGCAACGTCTAAAACAAGACTCCTTTTTCTGGCGATGACAACTGTTATATTTATACCCTAGAAACACTCCGGATTATTCTGGAGTGTTCTATTCCAAAAGCTTCTTGACTATTCTATTTGTTCTATTCCTGAACTTTCCTGTAGATTTCATAATCGATTCTCCGAACCTGAAGTCATTTACTCTCCGAACCTGAAGTTGTTTATTGCCAGTAGATGTCACCAGTTGTCTCTTTCTATTGCACGTAACAATAACTAAAACACGACTCCCTAATTTCCGCTTAACTTTCACACCTTTTCTTGAAGAAGAAGATGATTTTGATTTTTAATCGATTTCTTCGACTTTGAACGTTTCTTACGCTTAGAAGATGTCTTTAACTGTAACGTTGTAAATTGATTGGGTCTTTTTAAACCCGAGCGATTATTTATACCTACACCCTCCATGCTTTTAAACAGTTTATTTATACCTTTTTGGGCTAATTCTTGAGCTGCAACCTCTCCCTGCTCTTTTAAAATATCTCTAATCGGTTTAATTCCTACTTCTTATTATCGCTTTTCCAGTTTTCACTGCCTGCTGTTTTATAGCTTTCCCGCCTGATGCCACCAAAGGTCGTAGATATCGCAGTAGTCCACTGAAGAAGCTCTCAATGCCTCTCCCACGTTGGTAAATAAGAGGCGTTCGATATAACTCCCCGATATCAGATAAGGCACCACCGCTTTGTATTAAGGGGGGTTACCACTGAAATCTTAAGAACCACGAAAAGTTAATACAAATTTGCTGCAAATCTGTGCGTACTATCATGATAAAAATTGCACATAGTTAGAGAAAAAGTATAAACTTAGGTCATGACGTGTCAAAAATAAAGATTTCGGGATTTATATGTATTTAATTAGCTTTAGAAAACTCTAGAATTCATGAAATTCGCAAAGTTTGATACATCGAAACGTAATAATGGTACATCAGTGACGGAAAGAAAACTAGTAAAAAAGTTGTGGTTACTAATATATTTTCGTTTGAAAGCTGCTTATGATATTATTTGAAAGATCGAGCCTTTTTCTGTTTATTTTGAAAACTCAAATTCTTTAGTGCAATGATAAAGGAAGGAAAGAAAGTCAATAATGTTAACGATGGTAACGGAAAAAATTCTTGTTTTTATATATTTTGCATACAATTTGGCGTTTTCAATTTATTTTATCATCGTCAGATGGAGTAATGTGCTTTTGGAAGGCTTTCAATTGTTTTGAAAGCTTAGCGGGCTGTGGCTGCATTCTCGGAGAGTGAGTGCCGCCATTTTCTGCATTAGGTATTAGATTTCCCGGAATATTTTAATTTTTATCATTGGTAATTCGTTATTTTTGTTTTTGAGACGAGAAATTTTTTGGCAGTTCTATTCTGGTTATAGGTAACGAATTGTGAGTAACTATTATTTAATATGGGATGCATTAGTAAAATTTGGGCCAATAATTATAGAATAAAGAAGAGAAAACTGAATATTGTTAGGTATGTAAATTTGTGTATATGAAAAGGAAATAATCCTATAAATGTGCAAATTTGTGAAATGTGATTGATTTTGATAAAATTTTGGAGGAAGGTTGACTGTATTATAAATAGTAATTTTTTGTTGCGTTCCATTTATGACCGCGTTTTAGTCAAGCTGTAGGAAGGACAAAATGGAACTTCTTAAAGTTTTGAAGAGTTGTTTTTCGAATATATGTAAGTAATTTAGAAAACTGAATGAAAAGTGATGAGGTGTAGTGAGTTGTCAGATTAAATACAGTGTGTACCAATTTTTTGAATTTGCTTCAATTTCTTTGTAAGGAAAAGTGGTGCGCGGGTATTTTTTTTCTACTATAACGTAATCTACAATCGATTACCTTTCTAGTGACTATAATTACTACTACTATTAATTTATGAATGAATTGTTTTCAAAATGCGATTTTCGAAGGTGTAGCATTTTCACAAATTACAAACAACTTGTGTCGACCCATAAAAGTAAATTTTGCTAATATAAATAAAGAAAGATATGAAGCCGGTAAAATGAATGCCAGCCCAAATATTGAGGATTATAGCGAAATAGATTCGTTCACAATTCTGATAGAAAAAGAAAATCAGGATAAAGATATGAACGAAAATACCTTGGAGGGATTTCGCTTGGTAGATTTAATTAGATAGAGATAAAATTGTATATATGTATTAGAAATTCTACCAGACATAGCTCAACCTGAAAATTGTGTTGTTGTTAAATTCAAATCTAACTCTCCAAAGTAGTTCTTTGGTTATCTAGTTAATAAAATGGTAATCTGACAAAGTGTGAACATTGCAATAATTATATGGTATATTACAACTCAGAATTCTCGGAAGTTTTATTTGATGACCGGCTTCAGTAAAATTAAATTTGCCCAAGCAAAAAATAGTGCCAGACAAATTACACGGAAAAGTGTATGATCAGTAGCATAGAGCGCAAACATTTCGTTCGCCCCTTGTCTGCTCCTCAATTCTAAGAAAAATCCACCGGCCAAATTTAAAATCTCGCCATGCCTGCAATTCTACCCTACTGCTGTGTAGATGCGCGACATGCTTTACAGACGAATATCAAGCAGCATTCTGCTTTGCATGTAGGTACTAAATATAGTGATTTATTTCAATTTTCAAATTGCATACTTTTATGCGTTTATGTTCACTAAGCTTTTGGGAACAGAAATCGTGAGCTTTTTTTTGGTTGTAACCCCCCTAATATATTTGAAAAGAAACAGTGTGCCCAATATGTACACGTTGGCTGCTGGATTAAGACTATAATTTATTATCATGAAACTTATTCCTACGCTTAACCTAATCAATACATCAATGTAACATTTCTGTGTATTGCTTTACATTATCTATCAGTTTGCATACGTATATGAATATATATATAATTGGAGATGAATGACTCATACATATCATATTCACTCTCCTTTTAAGCTAATTTCCCTTATATAACTTAAGAAGCTTTAATTATATTTCATAAATCCCAATCAAATAGTATTTCAAATTCCTTTACATTCAAATTATACATTTAATTCAATTTTTTTTTCTTTTAACATCCTAGATTTCATAAATTTCACAATTTAAACTTTATAATTAATTTTCTTTTCTCTAGGTCGCAATATTAGTTGTTTTAAGCCTATTTCTATATTTTCCTCTTCTTTTGTATCTTCTCTTTTGGTTACATTATTCTCTTCTTTTGTCTCTGAATTTTCTAACTTTTCATTTTTTATATGTTGGTATATAATGATTTTTTACTACTTTTTTTAATTGTCTACGATGAACCCTAACCTTTCTTCCATTAAAATCAATCAAATAAACTACACCTGAAATTCTTTTTACAATCTTAGCCGGTAACCATTTAGCTTCATTTTGACTATTCACTAAATATATGTAGAACTTGTTCGTTTTCCATTAATTCAAAATAACTAACTTTAGATGATTTTCTAAAGTTATGAAATTCAATACTTTTGCGATCTTTATATTCAGTTTTAATGCATTCATTTTTTCTGGTTAGTTTCTGTTTCTTTTGGAAATTTTAGAAGGTTCAAAATTGTTATGGGCTCGTAGCGAAAAATTAAGTTTGAAGGAGTGACACCTGTGGAAGTCGTAGGCGTATTTCGATATTTGAAAAGGAATTTGTAGATTTGCGATTGAACCGATGTTTTATCCGATTTATTATTTTCTAGAAACCATGCTTTTAAATTCTTTTTTATTGTACCTACCCCACGTTCAGCAAGTCCATTTGATGCCGGGCTATACACCGGGGTTGATGTGTATTTAATTTGATTCAGCTTGCAAAATTTTAGAAATTCTGAGCTTGCGAATTGAAATTAGCTTTCTAACCGCTCTAGAACTTTCACTAAGTTTTCCCGACATTCTTTCATATTATGGCCACCGATACATATGTCATCTAGGTATACTGCAACGTTTGAAATACCCTGTACTACTTCGTCCATGATTTTTTGAAACACCATTGGAGCTGAACTAACACCAAAAGGTAACCTTAGAAACTTAAATAATCCTTTGGGAGTATTTACAACTAACAAGTTTTCTGCACTTTGGGCTACAGCTAATTTAAGGTATGCACCTTTCAAATCTAGGACACAGAAACATGAGTTCCCCGCAAGTTTGATTAAAATATCATCTATTAATGGCAAAGGATAAACATCCATTTTAAAGAAAGGGCTTATGGTTTTCTTAAAATTTCCACACAATCTTAAGGAACCATTTTTCTTTTTAACTACGACTAAGGGAGCGGCCCAATTACTAAACCGCACTGGTTAAATTATCCCAGATTTGCACATACTATTGAGTTCATTATTGACCGCTTCTTCGAAACACCACGGAACCTTATATGGTTTAAAAAATCTAAGATGAGCTCCATGTTTCAGCTCAATATCAGCAACGAAATGTTTAATTGGTTGACTAGAATTAAAAAAAAACATTTTCAAAACGCGTATACACTAGGTATTGCAATATTCTTTGCATCAATGGATTTGCTGTCGGAGGGGTTAGTAATTTTACCCAAATCTCTATGAATAATTAGTTTAGATCCTTTAAAGTACTCACGCCAATCTGGAAATAAGACATCCATCCAATCTCGACCCATTAATAACTTGAAATCTTTTTCGGTCTGGAGCACAACTAGTTTTAACTGATATTTTTCTTCCACTACCACAGATATCATGCCTTTTACCCCACCCTGTTCTCCTGTAATTACCTGCAAACTAGGAAGATTAAACTTTTCTAATTTCAGATCGCTAAAGTATGTTTTGTAAAATGTGAAACTACAAACTGTGCAAATTGCTCCCGTGTCAATTTCCAGGTCGATGATCATTTTGTTGATTTTTATTTTAACCGTAATCGCTTGAGATCGTCCAATGTAGTTCAAACGGCTAGATGGCTGATTGTTAAATTCTCGTCATCTGTGGTAGAATTACTTTTATCTGTTGCCGCTATATGAAGTTCATTCATATTTCCCCTTAACGTACTACGTGAACAATTCTTTCTTTTACTGGTACACACTTTAGAATAATGGCCTTCAATACCGCATTTAAAGCATTGTGCATAGCGTGCTGGACATGTATTATTATTGTGTGTTCCTCCACATTTTCCGCACACATTTTTGTGACTTTTGTAATGCAGCTGTTTCTTATGTGGTCGCTTGGAGATGTTTAGAATGCTGGGCGACAACATGCCCCTTTGACCTTCGTTGACCGCTTTATCCCATGATAATGAGCTTCCTTCATTTAGGAGTTTTTTTGTAGCGTTGAATTGAAAACACCACACACTAGCTTATCCCTTAAAGCGTCCGATAAAAATGAGCCAAAATCACATGTAGCAGCCAACAACTTTAATCTAATTATAAAATCTTCCATACACAAGTCACCTTGGACACATGAATAAAATTTAAATCGCTCGGCTATTGTATTCCTGATAGGTTCGAAATGCGGTTTTACTTTTTTTTATTAAATCCACATACTTTTGTTTTCCTGGTATTTCTGGGAGAAGTGCCGCTTTTATTCTCCGGTATGCATCTGGTCCGATTAGAGTTAGAAATAAAGATGTTTGTTTATCTTCATCTGTGGCGTCCTGAACGCCCAACAAATCATAGTTGAATCGGGCAATATTTTTCTTTCCACTTTCTCGCTAGTAATACTTGCTGGTCTTCGAAAGTATCAAATAAGTAGGCCAGAATATGTATCAAAAGAAAAAACAAAGATTGTAATTTATTCTCTTGTCAAAACTATAACGAGTCGGTTGATTTTTTTGAAAATAAATATTAAATAATAAACAGAGAATTTGGTTTTCGATCTAAAGTGAAAAGGAACGAAGGATTTTTTATTCTACAGAAGGAAGACAAACTTCCTTTCTAATTAACGCCGATATCCCCATTGAATGGGACAACAAATCCAAGATTAAGGAGAACCGAAGCAACGCAGTTTGGCAGAACCAGTTCTCACTGACACCTCTGAGTAAACATAAGAGTTTAGCTCACTAGGCAGTCACCGATGCCCATGTTCTTTTTTTATACAAAACAGATAATTTTTATTTTCAGCATCGTTTAGTTAATATGTCAAAAGAACAATTCGTATTAGCTTTCAAGTCGACATAGAGTTGACTGGATCCTCCCAAGGTTTCAACGACAAAGAGAACAACAATCAGACGCATTTAAACTTCTGCCACTCCAATGAAACTCCTTCAAATACAACGAGTAACATCATAGCTTCTGACGCCTAAGTCGAAGTCCTTTCCGATTGCTACTCTACTACTGCAATCCTGCGCAAATACACATTATTCCGAATATACTCTCTGTTCCAGAAGGCGACATCACGGATATTAGTAACCGGTTGAGACAATACAATTCTCAACAACACCTTTGACACTATCGGCGAACGCAAACAACTAGCCGTTATTAGCACAAGACTAATCTACTGCTTCACCTTCAAGAACTAGGCATTACTGGATCTATTACCGGATGCAAGCATTACTTAATACTGCACACAGCAAAACTGCAGCATCTCACAAACCCCCAAATTGGTGACCCACACGGTTACACACCACATTTTCACCAAAGGGGCGCCTATTTCATCCAAGGTCCGTCGTTTATCTCCTGAGAAATTGACTTTGGCCAAAAAGGAATTCGAGTTTCTTTTAGAACAAGGAATCTGTCGTCCTTCAAATAGTCCGTGGTCTTCGCCATTACACCTTGTCCTAAAGAAAAGCGGTGAATGCAGGCCATGTGGGGACTACAGAAGATTAAACGCGAGTACAATCCCAGACCGCTACCCAGTGTCTTTGATCCACGACTTTGCCTATCATCTTGAAGACTGTTCACACTTTACAACACTGGACTTAGCGAAGGCATATCACCAGATACCAGTCGAGCCCGAAGATATTCCAAAAACGGCTATATGCACACCTTTTGGATTGTTCGAATTCACACGCATGACGTTTGGTTTGTGTAACGCTGCTCAGTCTTTCCAAAGATTCATCCACATGGTTCTGCAGGAGTTTTCTTTCTGCTTTGTATACTTGGACGATATCTTAATTGCTTCTAAGTCTCAAGCTGAACACTACTTACATATCGAACAGGTATTCAAACGCCTGCAGGAATACGGACTACTACTAAACGTGGAAAAATGCGTCTTCATGCAATCTCAAGTAAAAATCTTGGGACACTTAATTACCCCACAAGGCATTAAACCAGCTCCTGATCCTCTACCCGATCAGGAGCTGGTTTAATGCCTATAACAAAGTTCAAGATTCCAGAAACGGTAAGGCAATTACGGCGCTTTCTAGGAATGGTAAATTTCTACCGTCGTTTTCTGCCACACGCGGCAGCCCATCACGCCAAATTGAACAGCTACCTCTCTGGATCAAAAAAAGATGGAGCCAAAAAAATCGATTGGTCTCACGAGGCTACCAAATCCTTCGAGTTTGCCAAAGCTCAACTAGCTCAAACAGCTCTTCTTGCTTTTCCCATCGCTTCGGCCGAGTTGTCGCTGTGGGTAGATGCTTCGGATACTGCCATCGGTGCCGCAATACAGCAAAAAGTCGACGGTAGCTGGCAACCGCTTGGATTTTACTCCGTAAAATTAAACAAAGCGCAACAAAAGTACAGCACCTACGACAGGGAATTACTGGCCGCATACAAAGGTGTTAAGTATTTCAGGTATTTAGTCGAGGGTCGTGTCTTCACACTCTATACAGACCACAAGCCCTTGCAATAAGCATTTCAGCAAAACCCAGAAAAGGCTTCCCCCTGGCAGTTACGCCATTTAGACTTTGTAGGTCAATTTACGACAGACATAAGACACGTGCCCGGGCAGGATAATGTGGTCGCTGATGCTCTATCTAGAGTTGACCAAATACAACTCCTAGATCCAATCAATTTTGAAACTATAGCTGAAACGCAGCAACAAGATGCAGAATTTCAACAGCTCCTTCAAAATCCCAAGTTTAAATTAAAAAAATTCTCTGTTTTCGGCACCAATAAAGAATTATTCTGTGATGTTTCGACAACGAAAATACGACCATTTATTCCTTCTTCTTTCAGAACACAGGTCTTTAAAATAGTGCACAATTTGTCCCCTCCGAGCATTCGCACTACAAATAGAATGATCACTTCTAGATACTTCTGGCCGTCCATCAACAAGGACGTCAACAACTGGACGCGGTCCTGCCTAGCTTGCCAGCAGTGCAAGGTGTCTAGACATGGCAAAAACGCTGTAGGCTCGTTCCCGGAATGCTCCGGCCGTTTCCAGACTATTCATATAGATCTTGTCGGACTTCTACATCATCGCAAAGTTTCAGGTATTGCCTAACTATTATAGATAGATTTACGCGATGGCCAGAAGCCATTCCGTTAACCGACATTAGTGCTGAAACAGTCGCAACCGCACTCTGCCAGGTGTGGATAGCTCGATTTGGCGTCCCTAGGACCATCATAACGGATCAAGGCGCACAATTCGAATCATCTTTATTTCTTGAACTTTCCAAATTATTAGGGTTTCGACGCAATCGCACTACTGCTTACCATCCGCAGGCCAACAGATTTTTAGAACGATGGCACCGGACGTTCAAGGCATGTTTAATGGCATACAAAGAAAAGACCTGGACAAAGTCTTTACCCTTCGTACTGCTCGGCTTGCGAACTGCTTTTAGGGAGGAATTTCTCGCCACCCCTGCAGAACTCGTTTATGGCGAAGCATTACGCATTCCTGGTGATTTTCTTCAAAATTCTCAGCAACAACCTCAAAATCAATTCGTCACTTCTTTATGAGACCTTTTCGCTGACATCAGACCCGTTCCTGCTACAAATCACTCTCATCAAGCTATATTTAGGTTTAAAGACCTCGATAAATGTTCACATGTGTTTCTAAGAACAGATGCCATACGAACGTCACTCCAAGCACCTTATGAAGGTCCCTTTCGTATTATCAAACGCTCGAAAAAAATGTTCACCCTCAAAGTCAAAAACAAGGAGGTTAACGTTTCTCTAGATCGGATTAAACCATGCTTCTCAAATTCCGAAATGTTCTCCAACGATCTCAATCAATCGCAAAGCACTGCAGCTCGTGATGCTATTGTGACTGAGGAAGTTCTTCAGCCAGCGCCTGAAGGTTCCTCAGCTCTGCAAAGATGCAGGGAAGAACGTGTCCAACCAGTGGTGGAAGACTTCCAGGCATCTAGTAACACGCACGCTCGGGCAGCGTCTTCGTCGAGCGCAGCAACTCGTCAAACCAGGTTCATGCCTGATAATTCTTTAAGTATGTCGACGCGGATCACTCGGGCTGGACGAGCCACTAGGCCACCACAACGCCTCACATATCGCTAAAACCCTAGGTTTTGCTGGCGGGGGAGTAATGTGGCGTCCTAAACGCACGACAAATCATAGTTGAATCGGGCAATATTTTTCTTTCCACTTTCTCGCTAGTAATACTTGCTGGTCTTCGAAAGTATCAAATAAGTAGGCCAGAATATGTATCAAAAGAAAAAACAAAGATTGTAATTTATTCTCTTGTCAAAACTATAACGACATCTACAGAGTTTATCGCAAAAAGTCGGTCCATTCTTTCTAGATACTCTCCAAAATCTTCCCCGATTATGAACTGCTCGATAGCCCCGATTAACGACATTTTAAAATTTAATGTAAACGATTCTTTTTTGCTATACGTGGTTCCGTTAACTTTTTTTTTGCTCGTCGCCAAATAATATATTCGAAAATAGACAGTGTGCCCAATAAGTACACGTTGGCTGCTGGATTAAAACTAAAATTTATTATCATGAAACTTATTCCTACGCTTAACCTAATTGTCGTGTCCCTAGGTAATCAAACACTTCATTCTCAACAAATTCACTACATTTATTTAATTCACTGATATCACTAACTTAACTTTAACTTAAACTTAATCTAACTATTAGCGCCGACCCATCGCTGTTTAATTGTAACCCGAACTGACCACACCAATTCAGTTGCGCACCTCGAAAACTTGCACACGGAAATCGGAAGTAGAATATGACCCTCAATATAATGTAATTATGATGCCATAATATTCTACAAACGATGACGAAAACTACTGGCAAATGTCACCGATAGCAAGCAGCAGTGCTGTTGTAAACAAAACGGGCAATGACCGTACTCTATGCGAAGTAGCATGTTTAGTCACTGCCGCTGTAATGTAAACAATCATCACATTATTTAGCAATAAGCGGATACCTTACTGTGCGAAGTAATGTGTTCCGCTATTGCTTGCTACTTTACTACCGGTACACCTTGCTTCCGTGTACCAGCAGACTGGGCCGCAACATCCCTCCCCCCTGGAAAAAACTAGTTCCCAGAGGAACTAGGTCCGCTGTGTTCATTTAGGGTATCCAATCAAACGCTGTTGGACTTACAATTTTTTAAATTCAATTTAATTTAATTTATACCTTAATAAAATTATAGCTTGCCTGACAATTTTGTTTTTTGTCTTTACATAATTTTTTTTTTTTTTTTTTTTTACAATTACAACTCTTTCTTTTAGACTATATACATGTACTTTAAATATTCTTTTTATTGAAACTTTTTGTTTTTTTTTTTTACATACATTCAATTTCACTTCATTTCTGTTCATCTTTTTTTTTTACAAACGCCTCTATGTACTACATACTCTTATGTCTTATATTACTTGTAACGACCTTTATTTATTTATTTTAATTATTCACATTTTTCTTCCTTGAAGTTCTTACAAAATATAAATTTTTCCTTTTAAACACATTTTCATCAATGTAATTTACTAGATTTCAGTTTATTTCTTTTTCAACACCTTAGTTTCTTAATTCATCCATCCTATTGTTAGTGCATTCATATCTTCCTATAACAAAATATTGATCAAAGCTTCTATTACCATACATAATATATACAAGATATTCTTTCATTTATTTCTTGTGACATTTTTATCATCTCTAATTTTAAGCTTTACAATTATTATTTCTATCATATACTACCGCTAATCTTCACAATTATTGTTTCTATTTCATACCACTATAATTTATTTTTCCTAACTACAGATTTCCACAACCTAACTATTTAACAAAATATCTACTGTCTATTTCACTAACACTGACTTCTCCAGCTGTACGAGCAAGTTTTTAACGGCAGTGGGCTCGTTGGATTGTATGCACTATTACCTCGATGCCATTCGGATCCTTTGTTCTCAAGGTGTTACTCCAGTTTCGTAGTTTGGGTGTTCCTGGTTGATCTCAGAACGAACGGCCACGTAGGTATGTACGAGTGCCTACTGGTGAATGGCTATGATTCCATCCCACAGATAGACCATAATTGCTGTCCTATTCGCTTATGGTACTGCTCTCTTCGGAAGTTTTGGAAGGTGTTTCCAATAGGGAGATTCCGGGTAAAGTAAACTGGCGGGTTATGCTGTTGCGCTTTTTACATTTAATGCTCATTGTTTACTTTAACCGTGCTGAACGTCTTCACATGCCTTTGTGCACTCTGATGATCTTTGACTTCTATTTTTGTACCATTTCAATATGCATGATGGAGTTCTCCCAATTATATGTATTGGGAGTCCACCCATACATAACAAACATACACTTTCTCTATTTACATTGAAAGTCTTGTAACGTATTGTTTTTTAACTGCGTAGGATACTTTTTTCTTTAGCTTACTTTTTTTTTTAACTTATTCGACTATCTGTCTTAAATTTGTGAAGGTTATATCACCCTTATTTTCAGCCTCATCCTTGACACACAGCGAGACCTTGCAGGTAATTCAAATACTTTCCATTTGATTTGCTATGTTTTTCGTTGCTTAAACGTCTTCTAAACTCTCAGACACTTCAGAGTTGTGTATATCTGGGGGCTGATGAGTGCGAAATGCCTTTCTCTCAGTCATTTAATGTTTAGTTTTATACTTTCTTTTGTTTTTTATATACATATATTATTTTATATATTTTCATACCCACATTATTGGTCTGATGATCAAATTGGTGGCTCTGGAACTGATGGAATCGCCAATTCTGCTTACGCATTGAGGTTGTTTTACTCTGCTGATATTCTCTACTTGCAATTATTTTTCAATCTTGTACTTATTTACGTATATAATTATATACTTATGTATATATATATATATATATATATATATATATATATATTCAACACTTGTATGTCTAATTATTTTCTTAATTTTTCTTTATTTCCCTTATTCTATAATTTTATACCTTAAACATTTATTACATATTTTTTACATTTACACTTTCAAACCTGAATATTCTTCTAACCTATTTAATCTGCCTTATATATTTTTTTTCGAATGATTTCTAACAAATTTGCTTGCACGTATGTGATATTTTTCCCCAATTTAACTTTCTCTCTGTTTTTTCTTTTACTTTGTCACCTTTTTTTTTATATTATGTTTTTTCTTTTCTTTAATAATTATTTTTGTTATAAAAACTTCTCTTAAATTTCTTATTCTTCTTTTTTTTTCATAAATCTCAATTTTTAACATTATATTTCTCTTTATTTTCTTTAGTCTTTTGTTTTTATCTTTCTATTTCAATCTTTCTCATAATTTTGTCAAGTAATATTTTCTCAGTTTTTTTTACGTTTTTATCTATAAATTTACCTTACTGATTGGTTCCAAGTCCAACGGAATAGATACAGGGTCACGTTTATACCTCCTTCCATATTCTTTGTCGCCACAGACTCATCAAACTCAGCTCATCAAATTTCTTCTGAAATTAGAGGGAATTTGTTGGAAATCTTTGGTTAAGTCCCCCGAATCCTGGGTCATAACCGTTACTTACCATGTACATACCATTGGGGTTTGAAGTAAAAATTTTCCTCTCGGTTCTATTACGAATCAGTGCTACCGTATCTGTTTGATAAATATATTTTGGTAACTTTAACTTACCCCTATGTGGCATCCTCTGAGATCGCCGTTGTTGCAAATGGAAGTTGTAATTACCCTTATGGTCCCATCCAGGTCGTCTGGAAAGCTTACGTGGTTGCGCTTGTCCATGCACAGAATTTGGGTCTTTGACAAAATAGGCTTCTGCATTAGCAATTCTCACGAATTCACGTCCATTCTTCCGACTATTTCCGCTGTGTACGTTATACCTGTGTTGTCTGGTCAACCGTACGCTTAATTCCTCGGTTATAGGCTCCAATATAGGTACTCTTTTATCTGCATGTCGCGAAATTTTGTCGACATTAAGTGACGTATTTTTTAATTCGGATTGTCGGTTATAAACGCCTGATGCCATGTTTTCTGTCGTGTTGACCTTGTTCTTCTCAATCCTGGCCGGAAATGGATTTCCTTGACTGCTATTTAGCCAAGCTGTTTGTCCGACTTGTGTACAAGCTGCGGAATTTTCACAATAATCACTTTCTCCCATGCGGCGGCTTGTATCCACAGCTTCATATTTATGCAGTCGATGATAGCTCTCCTACCGAGAAAATCCATTCCGAGTATACCGTCGGCTGGAATTGAGTCCGTATCACTAATGGCGTTAAATTTGCAGGCATGCTGACTGTTGTCTATCTGCAACCTTGCCTCGCAAGTGCCAATGGAGCTCCTAGCGGATCCGAACAGTCCTCCAATTCTAATTTTGCGATAGAAAGGTTTTTGGTGAGGTGCAGGTACATCTCCGTTAAAGTAGTCGCTGTTCCCTCCTTCCTGTGGAAAATCTTTATTCTTTGGTACCATGCGCTGAAGTCTTATCGCATCCTTTTCGTAAAATTCCGCTTCTTCACGCACGGCTTCTAATGAATCAAACTTTCGTCCTGTTAGGTGAATCTGAATAGCTTGATTTCTTACTCCAGCTTTAAATGTGACTATTGCATCCGCTTCCAACTCCGCCAGTAATCCTTAATCTTTACCTGGGTACTTTGCAGAAACAGCACTTTTAATCTGATCCAACAGTTCGTTCATTTTGTCCGCAAACTCTCGGATCCCTTCTCCTGGCCTTTGTCGACATGCTAGCAACTCTATCCGAAGCTCGCTGAACGATATCCGTGGCATATAAGCGGCTTTGATTGACTTTTGTAATGCTTCCAAGTCCTTTGGCTCTTCACAGCTTATCAGATAGTAAGCATCGTCTGTCAGTCGATATTTCACACACTTCATAAAGATGCCTTGCTCTGCGGTTTCCAGCCGGCCAGATCTTTACAACAACTCAGAAATCGATGCACTTCCTTCGCTAACTTTGCAGATCTTTCCCCAGAGAACATTGGTACGTATTTAGACACCATGTCCATAATTTTATCATGTGCATCGGCCATATTGTATTTTATCGGGCCACCTCCGTTGATCTTCGTCTCTATTGTCTGTTTGTTTCTCTTGTCAACTAATGCTCCCCTGGTTGCGAAATTTTTCTGGCAGTAATCGACTAACTGTTAAATCCTTTCTCTAATTCCGCTGCAATCTCTTCCGTTTCTTCCAATTGCTTCTTTATCTTTTAACGCTTTACTTGACATTCATTTAATTTTTTCGTTCTGCTCTTCAATACTTTTTTCTAAGCCTTGAATTTAATTAGCTCCTCGTTTGTGAGTACATTACTCCTACCTGATGACATTTATGTTCTCTGAACCCGAAGATTATCTGATCACTGCTATTACTATCTCGACACTATGCACTTAAATATCACTTCTAACTGCCACCCAAGATTAAATACTTATGACAACCGATACATTTGACTTTATTAACATTAGACACGTCACTTCAACAAAGATCAATCCCGGCACTCGTGATCTCTAATTTAAATGTTGATAACGAGAGCCGTAAACGATACTACCCAATTATCAATATTATATATTTTATGTATATATAGATTTTTACATTATTATTATACCCCGAATACCCAGATTACGATCAACGTGGCGTTGATATGGCAAGCTTTGGCTACACTAGAATCATTTTTAGTAGGTGAAAAGAAATTTTTCGGAACTGGGTTTCTTGAAGAAATTTTTTTTTTGCCGTAATCTAAGAAATATTGTAGCAAGTGTTATGCCATTTTAGAATCCTTATTAAATGCGTCAACTTTTAAAGTTACTTGCCCAACTGGCGTAGTACATTTTTTTTTCATTACAGTCAGTTAAATTTGCGTGAAATATTAATTTTCTATTCTTGGTTAGGCAAAATGTGACATTTTCTTCCAAGCTGGTACAGTAGGCTTAGAATTTACAGCAACAGGTTACATAAGCACTATTCGGGATTACATAAGAAAAATAAAATTGAAAAAAGTAAAGATTTGTAGCAACAGGAGCTAAAAAACCATCACAAGGTGTACATTTCCTCGAAAAAAAAAGAAATGTATATAATTTGAAAAATACATGACTTAGATTTTTTTATATTTTTCTGGTAACTGTTATGATTTGGTCTATCACCCGATTCCGGCTTGACGTCGACTTACGGGACACTCTGTATATGTCAGAGTATAGCCTGTGTTATAGTCGTAGCGTATTGCATATAGCAATATGCTACACGAAATACTGAAGCATGTAAGCCGGCTGCTGTCAAGCAGAAAAATTGAACGCACCCCGACCGAGAGAAGTGCGTTTCCTCGAGCTCGGAGTGACATTCTGACGGTGGAAAAGAAGAAGAAGATAATCTTCTCGTATGGTGAAAACGTCAAGTATAGCCGTGCAAGGAATAACTCCAAAGTATTTTCGCAGACATCCGCTAAAAAACAAAACTTTTATTTTCAAATACCCCGCACCAATCAAAAGTTCGGCAACAGCAGCTTCTCAGCAAGTCGATTTGGGGCAAATTCTGTATCTCACCGGGCAGCGGCTCGTATGTTAGGGAAAATTAAAGTAAATCCACAACAAAAAGCTGAAAGTAAATCAAGGGAATCAAAATCGTATGTATAAGTTATAACACCTTTAAGGATTCGTGAATTAGGAGAAAATATCAACTCAACTACGAGGACGGTGAAAATATTGAAAATATTCCTCAACACAAAAGTTGTTTCCCTATCTATTGAAAATAGTAAAAGACAATGACAAGAATTGAAGAACCCTCTCCACGAATCTATCAAATACGCAACTCTAGCTAGGATATCACCAAACAAACATCTCGAGAAGTGCACAAAGAAAATAATTGATGTTGGTGCTGTGAATAATTTCGCTTCACTTCTACGTTTTAAGGAAATTGAGTTTCCGCAGTATAAATTAAAATAGGTAATGTGCTACAAATGCATCAGTCTGATGTGAGGTTCAGCACTCGTTGGGGTATGCTCCACCGATATCCAAGATGTGCCTCAACATGATTTTGTTATAGAAATGCCATTAGTGCCCCGTGCAAGTTCGACCGTAGGTCATCTGAAATTTCTCTGTGAGAACATTCTTTCTCGACTTAAGAGTAAGTGATAAACGTATACTCATCGGAAGCCAACTTGCCGCAGGATAGCGCGCAGTAAATGTTTGTTTGAATCAATTAGCTAAAGAATTATGCTAAACGCATTGGATGCCAATAATAATTATTGTATTGATTTAGTCAGACTGAGTTGCACGCTCCGGATTTGAAAATGCAAGACGTTTTTTTGTGTGAAATTTAAAGACGGAATGCGCTGACATCTTTAAAAGATAATTTAACAATATACAGCTAACGCGACTTGAAATAATACTACAGTTAAAATTATCATTTGGATAACAATTCTTTTTAGAACGAGGAGATTAGCAAGCGGACCATTTGGGAGGCGCCGTTTCGGTGTAACGTTAATAATCTATAAATTTTTGCTGCATACAAAGCTCGTCAATAAGTAGTTTTGTTCTTTTCGTCAATAATCTTTTTGAGAAAATAAATTAAAGAACAGGTTTAAAGAATTATCGGCACCACGTAACTAGAGAAATGTCATGATAACCAAAAAAAGAAGAAAACAAAAAGGAAAATTTTTTTAGAGATCTTTACTATAGAAATTTTACAATATTGAAAGCAATCGCGCAAATTTAACAAAAAGTTTAAAACGAGTAAAAGACGATTACTAAGATTTCCGTAAAATATGTTATAATGTGATGAATTTTCTTTTTATTTTTGATAAATAAGTTTCGTGTTTTTATTTACCTGAAATTCTTACCTTTTATGAGAGATTGTCTAATCTGTGACTCAACGGAATATATGAAATATTAGTTAGCAGTGCCGGGCATGATAAAGTTTCTTTTTCCTCGTTCCTTCCTGGCCGAGTAAGTTTTTGTCAGAACGAGTCCGTCATAATAATGCATTATTTTATTCATTCATGATTTAAATTACGCATTTTCAAATTTAATCAAGAGCGCATGCCTATCACGGAAAGTTTCAATCAGATAATGTACTAGTATTCTTAAGTTATTATTATTTTAGTAATTGGTTCTCTTTGTATTAGTATACTTATTCATCTCGTTTTCTTAATTTCTATATTGCATACTGCTAGCTTATAAGTGCATCGCAAATGTGATGTTGATTGTCTTCACAAAATGAGGAAGATTTAGGTCTTCCGAGATTTTTTTCTTCTTTTTTTTAAACTGGAAAGAAAGAGGTCATTAAGTCACCTACTGTCACCTAATTTCTCCGTGAGCTTTGAATTCTTTTCCTTCACCATCCTGGAGCCCTCTCATATGAAGGTCGTCTAGGCTCGCCTAGTCTCTCTCTCTTTATAGGTCAACTACGGACTCTGAAGATAACTGCCCTCAGATTCGCATGGCATGCAAAAAGGCAAAAACATCTGCGCCTTCAGCTATATATAGGTAAGTGACGTAAGGGTCCCTTCAGGACCGAATGTGTGCCGGCTTTTAATTTGTAGGCACGAATTTTTTGATTATGGCTGCCGGCAGCGGCAGGTTTTTCGTGGAACCTCCCCACACTCTCTGCCAATGAGCCGATGCGAGCTAGCGTGCCGCCCTGCAGTCAACGCTGTCCGTCGAGTGATCTGTCAGCTCATGCTGGCAGTCTGGACTTTACGTCCAAAGCCAATCACTCTTCAGACTACCATAACACCTGGCTTGAAATCAATTAACTCACCATGGTGATTCAATAGTTATTTTTATAGAAATATTTTCGATAAACGTTTTTTCATTAGGACAGTATTCTACGTGTTATAGCATTTTCAGATTTAATTAAACATTTTCCAGAAAGAATTAAACCTTTTCCACAAAGAATTAAACATTTTCCACAAAGAATTAAACTTTTTTCACAAAGAATTAAACATTTTCCATAAAGAATTAAACCTTTTCCACAAAGAATTAAACAAAATTCATAAACAATTAAACAAATAATTTTATTATTTGTTTTTTACATTTGTAAATATTTTGACGTCAATGAAGTGGTTCGCCAAGCGATGCAGGATCAATTTTCATCATCATATCCATTATAAAATTTACAGCATCTGTAGAATTTATCTCTCTAACGCTACTTTCTATAACTGAGGAGAGGGTGTGCTCAACGGATGTATCTGCGAGAATCCTCCTCGCAGCTCCTTTTATCTTTGAAAACGCTTGCTCTATAGGATTCAGCATAGGTGAATATGGTGGAAGAAATTGAAGTCGTAGATTATTACCGGTGGCAACTACCTCTCGAACAGCATTCGTCTTGTGTATAAGGAATGAACAAAATTTATCGGAGTTGCATGTTGAATTTGAAATAATTTTGTAATGTAGAATTCCATCACTGTTCATTGCTGCTAATAAGGTAGTATTACGCACACGGACGGATTTTATGTACCTAAAAAATAAGCTTCTTGCTTTATTGGTTTGTTTTTGATATAGAAATACAGTTTAGGTATTACTATCCATGAATCTGAGTTGTATATATAAAAAAACCAAATAAAAAAATCATTCCTTTAATTGTTTACGAATTTTGTTTAACTCTTTGTGGAAAATGTTTAATTCTTTGTGGAAAATGTTTAATTCTTTGTGGAGAAGGTTTAATTCTTTGTGGAGAAGGTTTAATTCTTTGTGGAAAAGGTTTAATTCTTTCTGGAAAATGTTTAATTAAATCTGAAAATGCTATATATATGTATTATACACGGTTAAAAAGTTGAGTTTATTTTTAAAACCCAAAGAAAGTTTTAAGGTATTTTAAGACATTCTTGTATAAAAACAAGAAAATATAAAAGTTTAAAACTTTTTATATCAGTTTCGTCTTAATTTAAAACTTTGTGAATGTCTTAACTTCTCTGTAAACCTGAAAGTTTAAAATTAGGTATAATTTTCTCTTATTTTTCAATTCATACCGAAAGGGTTTATTTTGAAGTCTCTTCTAGTCTGAATTCCAAGCAGTCACGTTTATATCAAACGATTATTTCCTTAACTTAAAACTCATAAATGTCTCAATGATTTCTAAACTCAGAAAGTTTTAAAATGAGTCCGAACTTTTTCATAGAGAATCAGTTATTCAGAAGTACGCATCCGTGAAGTGAAGTTGATTTTTATTTAGTGGATTTTATTTTTCATGTAAGTATTTTTATTATAATTGTTTATTACATATAAAATAAAATAATGTTTTTTTGTTATATTTGTGGAAATTCATTTAGTAGCATTTCATTTACACTCGCGCATTTAAAAAATTATCACGACTTATGTACATAATGATAGTAAAAATTTGTGTTTGAAGTGCATAGTATCACATCAATGTGAGAAAACATTTTCGGCTTATAGCGACTTATCGAAACATATTAAAACTTGTTTAGAAAACTGCAATAACCTGCCTCAAAGTAGTTTTGTCAAAAAATATTTTTTCGGGAATCGAGAAAATAAACGAACAAGCAACAAAAAGTAGAAATTTAACACCTAATATAAATGTAGACATAGCATCCGTAAAAACTACAAGTATCGATGATTTTTTCCAGAAAATTAATTCATTTGGTGTTTCGAACAACAATATTAATATAATCAACCAAAAATTGAGTGAAATTATAAGAAACATTTTTTCCAATTTTTTTTTATAACTGGTAATTTAAATGAATTACCTACATCTTATGAAATTATAAAAAAAATTTAAGTACCTTGTTTTTGATGTCTTAAATGAATTTAAAACCAGTTATAAAAGAAATAAAAACTATGAAAGTAATGACTTGTATGTAGCTCCAGAAACGAAGTGCCTCGAATTTCGATGGGATAAAAAATACATACAACAAAGAAAAAATATATACATTGAAGAAAGCAGAAAAAAGTCTATTGAGCGATACGTCAAGAAGATTGTTAATGCAACAAATAGGACGTTTTGCTAGAATAACATTTGGAAATAATTTAGAAAAATCATAAAATGTCTCAATTGCTCTTGCCACTATACAACTATTTCCATCATTAAGAGTAGATAATAGTAAGGTATAGATGGAATCGATGTTATATTCAATCCTGAGAAAAACTCTTGTTATTTGGTATCCCAAATGAAAAATTCAATAATACCAAATAAAACTAATTTGCGTATCAAAAATACACTTGTCTGAATAAATCTGGATGGCAAATAAAAGTCCAACCAATGAATTTAGAAAAAAACAAGTGAAAAAGCTAGAATTGGTCTAACACCAATTCTTATGATACCCTAGATGAATGCCCGTATGAAATTTCGTATGGTCACCCATTTGAGCAATTTTGATTTTTTGCATTGGTTTCTCGCATATATTTCTAGAACGGCTAGTCGGACAGAAAAAATTATTATAACCAATTTTATAGGATTTCTTATTCTGAAGAAGTTTTTAGTACGTCTAGGACTGATCGTTTTCAAAGTATATGTAAAAACCAAAATTTTTATATGGCAACACCAAGAAGGGGTTGCCCGATTTAGTCGATTTTTGAAATTTTATTTGCTATTGCTATGAAAACAGAGCGCACCAAATTTCAGCTTTCTATGTCAACGTGTTTTCAGGTAGTGTCCAAATATATAGTGAAAAACGAAATTTTTGTATGGCAACCCCACGAAGGAGTTGCCCGATTTGTCTCATTTTCGAACTTAATTTTACTTTTTTTTTTAATGTTCGTGTACAAAATTTCAGCTTTCTAATTGAACGCGTTCTCGAGTTATCGTGCGCACGGACGGACGGACGGACGGACAGAAGGACATGCAAAAATCAAAATAACTTTTAATTTTATGCGGGGGTGTCCAATCCATTTTGAACTACTATCATTATTTTTGTGCGTTACAAACGGAATGACAAACTTAGTATACCCTATAGATTTCATCTAGGGTATAAAAATTGAAGACAATGAAAAGAACATTTATTTTGAATTGACGTAAAATAACCAATGGTTCCGTTCCTACATATGTAAAACAATGTTAAATTGAAATTAAAAAAGAGTTATTTGCAAAATATAGATGTACTTAGTTATGAAAAAAAACCAAAGATTCTCGTATGTAGGAATGTGACTATTACAAGTATCCGAGTACTACGCTGTAATTATTAATTTGTAAGCTCACTTGTCGGATTAAATTTCAATGGCAAATAAAATAAATAATAATATAATAAAATAATAATAATTAATAAAACAATGAAAAAAACATTTATTTCGAATATGATATATATACATACATGAATGTAAAAAAAATTAATAAATAATAAAATTGAAAGCACATTAATTTTCATTTTTTTTAATCTTCCATGTAATTTTTCAAATAGAATTCTACCACAATGAAAACCATTGAAAGAAATATTCTGCAAAAGTCAATCTCCAATGCCTCAAATTGAGATAACTTTGGTTTAGATTGAACACAAATTTTCTCCAAAATTCCAACTCCACTACCTCAAATTCAGCAAATTTTTAGTTTAAATTTAAAACCAATGAGTTCTCAATAAAATATTTAAATTGAAACTTGCCGGCTTAAACCTAAGACAGTTAAAAGTTTTAATATCAGACTATGTAGAAATATAAATATAAAACTGAAATGTCGTAATAATTTTAAGACTTTGTGTAAGTTTTAATGTTAAACGTTTTCGGAATGGAATTATTGTGAAACCCAAAAGTCTTAATTTTAGCCCCGAATTTTTAACCGCGTACGTAAGTTTCGCACTAATTGATTACCTATAACTCTAGGCTGAATAATATCGGTGTAGACATAAATTATATTTTTTTCATAACAGTCCTTTGATATTTGCTGAGACTCTTGTGGTAAGTCCATTGCCAATTCTGTAACCGATCTTTCCAGTCTATTAAGTTTGTCTATTATTGACATATGGTCCTGACGTAATCCTGCCATATTAAAAGATTCTTTTATTTCTGACAATATGGCGTCAGGCACACGCTTATATTCAGGTGTTTGGAGAAATAAGTGTATCCGTAAAGAAGTTGGAAAGGTTGTCTATATTAGTATCAATAGTGTAGTTAAATATTCATCGGAACTTTGCTTTTCATGTGGAACATCTAAAATATTGCTACCTTTAATAATTTTTCGCTGTTCAGGCGATTTAGCATTAGTCGAATCTTTATTCAATCTATTCAAGATGTTAAAAATCGTATTCTTAATTTGAATAATTATCTTTTGTTTTTCTTGCTCATTAAGAGATTGATCATCAAAGTGTACATTTGATATAAAAAGCGTAATAAGATCCCTAGCATTAAGAATACTCGATTTCCAAGAATAGTTGTATTGCGACAAAACTCAAATATATATAAGTTTTGGGTCAGAGAAAACACTTATTGACAAAAGATTGCAATATAATATCCCTAAGGAAGAAATATATTTATATAATAAATATAGAGTGCGTTGAATTGTTATCGTTGATAAATATGCACACGTAGTATATACATAGTATGTAGATATATATATATGAGTAAATTTATTATAGAATAGATATATAAATAAATAATATAATGTTACAAGTGGTTGGTACTCACCGATCTAAACTTGGCAATTGAGGAGGTTGGCTTTAAGCTAATGTTAAGACCCTTTGTTCTAATACTTTATTAGAACAATTTTTTATTCCCGTCTAGACCAGGAATAAAGTGTTAATGTTAGTAATTTTGATCTCAGTCAAGACCCGAGATACAATATGCTTTAAATAAGTCAATACCCGAATTAAAGTCTTGTCTTAACTTCAGTCAAAACCCGAAGCAAGATTCTTTATTTTCAGTCAAGACCCGAAATAAAGTGTATATTAGTAAATGATTACTTCAGTCAATCCCCGAAAAAATGCTCTTTAAATCAGTCAATGCCCGACTTAAAGTGTTATCTTGATTTCAGTCAAGACTCGAAGTAAGATTCTTTATTTCAGTCAAAACCCGAAATAAAGTATGTTAGTAAATGATTATTTCAGTCAACCCCCGAAAGAATGCTCTTTAAATCAGTAAATGCGCGACTTAAAGTGTTATCTTGACTTCAGTCAAGACCCAAAGTAAGATTCTTTATTTCAGTCAAAACCCGAAATAAAGTGTATGTTAGTAAGTGATTATTTCAGTCAATCCCCGAAATAATGCTCTTTAAATCAGTCAATGCCCGACTGAAAGTGTTATCTTGACTTCAGTCAAGACCCAAAGTAAGATTCTTTATTTCAGTCAAAACCCGAAATAAAGTGTATGTTAGTAAGTGATTATTTCAGTCAATCCCCGAAATAATGCTCTTTAAATCAGTCAATGCCCGACTTAAAGTGTTATCTTGATTTCAGTCAAGACCCGAAGTAAGATTCTTTATTTCAGTCAAAACCCGAAATAAAGTGTATGTTAGTAAGTGATTACTTCGGTCAATGCCCAAAATAAAATGATTTGTTAATAAAAGTTCTATACCAGTCGATACCCGATATAATATTAGTCCCTACCTAGCCAACCTATCCCAAGCGCCGACAAGTGCAAAAAGAGACCGAGATCAGTCAGCTTGTCGTTTTTATAGCCCTTGCTTGCACACGACACCACTGATGGAGTAGCAGAGGCGCATGATTGCAAGAATTGGCAGTGCAGCTGTGATCTTACGGTACTAGCTGCACAATATGCATAGCAACGAACCAAAATGCATACTAACAAGAATTTTTAGAGCAACCCATGCTGCTGTGTTAAGTTAAATAAATTATATTTACAAAAGAGAGAAGAATTCCCGTTCGATGGAACTTGTAATGATGATAATGATAGAGTTTTAAATTTATCTGCTTGATCTGATTGTATTTGTGCCATGCATTGTATGCTACATGACAACTTTTGTTAGATGTTGTAACTATTTTTGGGAAAATTGTTATGAGATTGAATCCCTTTTCTTTTCAGATCTCAATTTTAGCATAGTATTTTTGTAATATGTGTAATATGTTCCTTTTTCAGGAATTGTTTTTTAGCATGAATCTAACGGTTCATGACAAATACTGGCTTTGTTGGGTTATGTACCTGATTTTTCATGAAGATTAATCAAATAAGATTTAATTTTCCTAAAAGTTTTGATGCTTTGTTTTCAGAATTTTTTCCTTTCAGAAGGTATCTGTTAAAAAATATATTCGAATCGATTTGGTTCGAACAATATATGTTTCTTTTCCTTTAATCGTTTCAATCGTGACATCATTTTTACTGTTTAAACAGTTCTGTGGGCAGTAACAAGTAGTAAAATTTTTGTTGAAGATATCTGTCCGGAACCGTAGAACCTCGTTAACGTCCTCAGTTAAATCGATCAATAAATAACCATAAGGACTCTCTTCAATGTCTTTATATATTTTTAAGAGTTCTGAGCTATTTTCAGGGTAAATCTTTTTTGTTAAATGAATGAATTGGCTTTTATCTCGCGGATTTTGAAATACTACGAGATATTTACAGTTTAGCGATATATCTCGGCAGAACTTACCCTGATGAAATACGTTTTGCGTTACCAGAATTACTGACAGATTACGATGGTGGGATCCTTTCGTGAAGAGCTCACAAACCTGCTTACTAAATGCGTTTAACATCATATCATCAAGTACAATTAGAGTGGGCTCATTTGTATAATTTACGAATTCTTCGGGGAGAGTATCAATGAATTCAATATTATTAAATGCGATCTGTGACGGTAATTCTCCCTACTCTGAATTACACCATATCACTTTTGATATTGGTGGGTTTGTTAAAGATACATTATCGATGAGGTTCGTAATAAATGTTGTTTTTCCACAACCTGATGGCCCGATTACCATCATTGTGAATGGGTGTTTACACAACATTTTAGCTTTACGATGTCAATGTAATAGTTATAAGCCGTTTGAACCGTATTTATACACCCGATAAAATGATCCGAAGGCAATTCATCGAAGAGCTACCATAAACCAGCTCGTAAAAACTTTAAACGGCAACATGTCATCATCAAGGGTTTTGATGATTTGTGGCAAGCAGACTTGGTTGATATGAGTTCTTATTCATCTGAGAACCATGGCTCCCGGTAGAGTTTTGACATGTAGATCAGGCCCATTAAAGTTTTCGTAGCATAGATATTGTAATAGTAAAATGTTACTCAACATCTGCACCACGGATAAATATGCATTAATATCCTCTACCATGACATCCACCATGACCTGGTCATGAACTAATAATAAATTCTTCTTTAACGAGTGGTGCATTCCTACCCCCGCAAACTGGAGTCTGGCACGACGATCTCGAACGATGGCTAAAAGGGCCAGCTCTTTTAAAGAATAGCAAATGTCCTGCATTTTTACTTGTTTTGTATATTTATACTTTTTTTTAAAAAAAAACTTTTATGCACTTTTTATAAATCCTCTGGATTGCCATTTTGAACTAACTTTCTACCAAACAATTTTCCGCTTTTATACAGTAAAATCTTATTAAATGCAATAAAGTAATTATAGCTTTAGTCTGAAGTTTCGCTTAATTATTCTTAGAGTAAATGTAAGATTAAAAAATCTTATTGAATGCATCAAAGTAATTATAGCTGGCAGTAGTTGCACTTAATTATTCTTAGAGTGAATGCATTTTCATGTGAATTTCTTAAGTACATAGACTTGAAAGTACAAGAAGTTTTTATGCAGTACTGAGTAGGATTTGCCTTGAAAGTACAACATTGGATGTTACTAGCATACTAAGTATTTCCCCTCCCTTGTTGTACAATATAATTGCACGAGCGTTTATATAAAAGGAAATACCGTCGCTGAGATTTTCAATTTAAAACTCTTTATTAAATAAAATAAGTAAAATTGTCCGAGTATTTTACTACAAAGAAGGACATTTCTACCATGGTTAAACGGTTTAACCTACGCGTGCGGAAATTAGAGTTTAAAATTATTCCTGTTGCCGAAGGCGTCGACCCTGTAACATGGATTAAAAACGCAGTCAAAAAAATAACTACGCACGCGTTGGAAAACTTTTCGGGGGATGATTATGTCGGTATAACGTTTTGCGGGAAAAGTTTTGAAGAGTGCGGTCCCGGATGGATGAAGTTTAAGCCTGCTTCCGATGTAAAAATGGAGGATATGTGGGAGATGATTGTAAAAATTTTTCAGAGTAATTCATCAGGTAATAACTTTCTACCTATATATTTAAACAGAAAAATACAATTCTTTGTTAATTTAGGGCTAGCAACGGATAGCTTCTGTCTGCAGTTAACATCGATTCGTTTATCACAGGGGAAAGGAAGAGACTACGGTAGAAAATAAAGCACTTTTGATGAGGAGTGTTTGAAGCGAAGAGGCATTGTACAAATAAAAAACAATGATAACCTTTGTTTGTTTCGAGCGTTAGTTGTGGCAATTGCACATGTAACAAAGGATGATAAATACATCAGCATCAGAAAAGATCTTGGAAAAATTCAACTTCAACGAGCAGAGGAATTGAAGGAAAAATGCAAAGTAACCATACCTAATGGTGGAGCAGGTATTGTTGAGTTGCACAAAATCCAGGATTATTTGACCGATTTTAAAATTATTGTGTATCAATATGGGACAAAAGGTCGTGATGTTGTATTTGAAGGCTCCGGCGAAGGACCACATCTAAATTTACTGTATCACAATGGACATTCCAACGTTATAACTTCCTTGACTGCTGCTTTTTGTTGTATTTATTTTTGCGAGTATTGTCACCAACCTTACAACAATAAAAATTCTCATCGATGTGAAAAATCTTGTCCCTGCTGTCAACAGACTCCCATATGTAACAACAGATCTTCCACTATATTATGTGCAAGTTGCAATCGAAATTTTAGAGGACAAGTTAAGTTAGTGTTTTGCCAAACGTGTGGTTTTAGAACTGTAATTTACAAGTGCAATGTAATCGAACAATTTTTAAAACATTTATTAGAAATTAGAAAAAAGTTTAAAAAATTAATAGTGATAATGGTCAAGCGTTCGACCACCAATTAATTTTAAATTACATACCTAAAAAAAACCGACAAAACTCCACAATTGATAATGAGAGGAGCAAAGGTGATTCTAATGCAACTTGATAATTTAAAATTTATTGAGTCGTTCAACTACTTTCCAATGCCACTCTCAAAATTACCTAAAGCATTTGATTTACCGGCAATTTTTAAAAAAGGATATTTCGCTCATTTTTTTTAAGAACTGTGGAGAATCAAAACTACACCGGAAAATTACCGAATATCATGTATTATAACGCTGATGAAATGAAAGAAGAAGACCGTAAATTGTTTTTAAAGTGGTATGAAGATCATAAGGATGATTACTTTGACTTTCAAAAGGAATTGGTTGAATATTGTGTCAGTGACGTACAAATACTAACAGAGGCCTGTTTAAAATTTAGAGAACTAATGAACTAATGAAAGAGTGCAATGTGTGTCCGTTGCTGGAAGCAACTACAATTGCTTCTGCTTGTCATCTTGTTTTTCGTCGTAATTTCCTTAAATCAGACACTATTGGAATAATACCAAAGCGAGGATATCGAAATTCTGACTATCAATCCGAAATAGCTATACTTTGGTTGTTATGGGAGGAATCTAAACGAAAAACTAACATCTCGCACGCGGCTACTCAAAAAGAAGTGGAAGTTAAAGAACTAAAGTTGATGGATATTGTATGGAAACAAAACAGGTGTTTGAGTTCCACGGTTGCTATTTTCATGGGCATCCTAAATGTTTGAGGTATAACAGAGATCAATCTTTGTACGATGACACCAATGATTCATTAAACAGACGGTATGAAGCAACAGTTTCTAAAACAGAAAGATTACGAACACTTGGCTATGAAGTAATTGAAATGTGGGAATGTGAATTTCTTTTAGAAAAGAAAAATAATAAAGAAATAGAACAGTTGGTTGATAATCCCCTACTCGCCAGTACTCCATTAAACACGAGAGATGCCTTCTACGGTGGAAGAACAGGAAACGTTTTTACGTATTATAAGTGCAAGACCGATGAAAAAATTAAATACATAGATTTGTGTTCCTTATATCCATGGGTGTGCAAGTACGGGAAATTTCCTATTGGCCATCCAAAACTATACATTGGTCATGAAAATTGCACAAAAGTAGATCTTAAAAAGCTCAACGGATTGATTAAATGTAAAATATTACCCCCTCAGAACTTATTTCATCCAGTTATACCTATTAAGGAAAATAATAAATTAATGTTTACGTTATGTTATGCTTGCAGCAAAACTAAAGAACAAGTTGCGGACTGCAGCCATAATGACAATGAAAGAGCATTGTTGGGTACATGGATGATTGACGGAGTCAGAAAATCTCTGGAAAAAGGCTACCGGATTCTTAAAATGAAATATGGAGTTATGAAATAGAGCAATACGATACTGCAACATCCAGCGGAGGGCTTTTCACGAATATGATGAATAAATGTATAAAAATGAAGTAACAAGCATCCGGATGGCCAATTAATTATCATACCGAGGAAAACAAGTTAAAGTATATTCAAGACTTTTTTGAAAAGGAAGGTGTAAAATTAGATTTTTTGGAGATTGGTAATAATCCTGGATTAAGATCGTTAGCCAAATTGATACTGAATTCCCTTTGGGGTAAATTTGGTCAACGAGAAAATCAACCTAAAACAAGTATAGTTAACAAGCCTGAAGAACTTTATTCCATGTTTACTAATCCGACTGTTAGAATTTGTCATATTTTACCAGTCAACGAAGATACCCTCATAGTAAATTGGGAACACAGAAATCAGGCCGCAGACCAATTAAAAACCGTTAATGTTTGTATTGCAGTTTATACGACCTCTCAAGTGCGCCTCTAATTGTACAGCTATCTTGAAATGCTTGGTGAAAGACTATTGTATTATGACACAGACTCTGTAATTTACGTAAGCCGAGATGGTGAAGTTGAACCGGAAACAGGCAAATTTGTTGGAGATATGACCGATGAACTAGAATGCTATGGCGTTGGCAGCTATATTACAGAATTTGTCCGTGGAGGTCCAAAAAATTATGCTTATAACATCTTTAGCACAAAGGATAATTCAGTGCAGTCTGTAAAGTAAAAGGTCTTTGTTTAAATTATAACGCCTCTCAAATTATAAACTTCGAAACCATCAAAAATATGACTTTACACCCAGACGACAGTGAAAACATTCCAGACCTCTCCTCTGATATCCGACGGACACAAGAACACTTGATAGTTACCGTCCCTGAACTTAAAAAATATCAGCTCAGGTCGGAGAAACGTCGATTCCTGCAAGACCATAGTTCTGTTCCATATAGTTTTAAAAGAAAACGACCAGATTAAAAGCCCAGCACTAGACTATTTTAGAGATGCATGACGCAATTTCATTTGTTATTGTTGTTAAGGAAAACCAATCAGTCAATAATTAAATAAAACAATAAAGCAATTACTTCCAATTTTATTTGTTTATTTCCACTCCCCGTCATTTCAGCTCGTTTAACAGTACTCAACGTCAGCAGCCCCGTCGTTTATTTTACAATTCCCAAATGAAAACTTGTTTCCAGGACATGCGCATTCTTAAGCTTGTGACAAAAGCACTACTCACCGGCAAATTTAATTGCTTTCAAGCCGGCGCCTCATTTGCATATTGCACAAAATCTTTGATTATTTTCAGCCCACCGCTTACCTCTAGCAGCGCAGCGTGACGCCACTGAACCCAGCTACCAGGTGTGCACCTGACTCAAATAATTATGTATCAATAAATCCTCTAACAAGATACTATTAACAACTCATTACTCAACATTTGAATATTTAATGACAACTAACAGTCACCCCACATCAATAACATACAATTAACAACTCATTACACGCCTTTTGCATAATTAATGAACTCACACCAAGACCGGTTTTGGTTCCCAGGCCCAAGCGACCCAATACCTACTTACAATAATTGAATAAGTGATCAATAAATTCCTACTCAGATGAGATATCCGGTCGAAAGACCAATGTTTGAACGGCCTTAGCTCTAACGCGCAGTGATCCGTAAGGGGACAGGTCATTAAATGAAAGATGAATTTTCTCTTGTAGGAATATACTAAATTCTTTTCAATCTGTACAATGTTTATGGGTCTTAGACTCAATAAAGTTAAATGTAGATATAATTCAGGCCGAAGAAATTACAATATAATGATAGTAATATGAGATATCTAATATTAAAAAAGTGGATAACAACACGACAAATTGCTTGGCGGTCCAAAGCCCAGCCAAGAATAACGCTGAACGTGAGGCAAAAGAGGAAACAAATGGCAAGGAAAGAGAAGGAGAGGGAAACGATGATTGCTTAGCGGTCCAAAGCCCAGCCAAGAATGCCCTTCAGCGCAAGGCCACGAAAATGCAATAGGAGATGCTTGGCAGTCCAAAGCCCAGCCAAGAACGCCTTTCAACTCAAGGCTATGAACACAATAACTTGAAAATGCTTGGCGGTGCAGAGCCCAGCCAAGAATCCTCTCAACGTGAGGCAAGAGAGGAAACAAATGGGAATTGCTTGGTGGTACAAAGCCCAGCCAAGAATGCCTTTCAACTGAAGGCTAGAAACACAATAAGTTGGATATGCTTGGCGGTCCAGAGCCCAGCCAAGAATGCCTTTCAACGCAAGGTAGAAAACTAAAAATATTGGAAAAGTTCAAGGAGCTTGATCTTGACTGAGGTATGTCTCGATCACGGAAGAGGAATGAACATGATCTGCTCGCTATTTTATAATGTGCTGACATATCCCCACCACACGCCGATTGCGAATTTCCAATTCAGTCCGAATTCCTTCGATGTTTTGCTCAAAATTGTTGGCGATGTTTTTGCTGTAGACCAATCGTGGTGAATTACCTGTGGTGAAGTTGGTGATTTAGTAAATTTCGGCAGAAACCCTCTTAGATGTGTAAGATGTCTGTAATTGGAGAAATATGTGAATATTCCACTAATACTATGTTATATATCATAACTTTTTATTGTAAGATAAGTAAGTAGCAATGTTAGAGGAGGAAAGCGGGATATAGAAGTTTGGCTCAAATTAAATTTGGTTTGTGCCTATATTAACTACTACCATTGATTTTTAGTTTTCACGAGGAATGACATATCCCCACCACACGCCGATTCCGAATTTCCAATTCAGTCCGAATTCCTTCGATGTTTTGCTCAAAATTGTTGGCGATGTTTTTGCTGTAGACCAATCGTGGTGAATTACCTGTGGTGAAGTTGGTGATTTAGTAAATTTCGGCAGAAACCCTCTTAGATGTGTAAGATGTCTGTAATTGGAGAAATATGTGAATATTCCACTAATACTATGTTATATATCATAACTTTTTATTGTAAGATAAGTAAGTAGCAATGTTAGAGGAGGAAAGCGGGATATAGAAGTTTGGCTCAAATTAAATTTGGTTTGTGCCTATATTAACTACTACCATTGATTTTTAGTTTTCACGAGGAATGTTATCTGAAGCAATCAGTTCCAGTAGAACTTTAATTTTGTTTCCCTTTATTTGATGTTGCTCAGACAGATACCATTTTTGTAATTTTGGACACCTCCATAAGAAATAACATGGGGTTTTGTGCCAGACTTAGCTTTTGGTACCATTTTTGTAATTTTGGACCTCCAAAAGAAATAACATCGAATTTTGTGCCAGAACTCTCATAGCCTATCTACTTAGTAACTGTATATATACATAGGTAATTCGACTATTTCTATGGAAATTAACTCTTATATATGCAAATCTTAAATATAGTATGTTCATCTTTATATACTTGAAATGTCTCTATGAAAGTCACTCTTAAGTATTGCATGTATGTATACAGGTAATCGAGTCATTGAATTTGAATGCAATTCCTTACGTGGTAAAGCCTACCTCACTCCGAGGCGTGGATTTCATCTCAAACCGTCGATTGTATGGATTATGAGTTTCTAAGGACGATATATATATAGGGATATTTTGACAAGCGAATTCTTCTGGCTTATTGAAGATCCCTTAGCTATAATTTGCGCGATCAGCAGATATGCTAAACACAACCTGGTGTTCCTCAGCCCGTTCAGCTCGCGTGATTCAATCTTTGTAATTAAATTTCTGTGCTCGCCTATGCGTGGCCTTAATGTCGCCTATCTTTGTTTATTAAATTATGCGAGTCTCCATCATATAGCGTTCACGCGACCGCGGTATTGAGTTCTGCAAGCCAAATAAAAATGGTTCCTAATTGCTACGATATACCTGACTAAGTGATTATCACTCTCCAGTTTCTTCATCCGCTATAATAATTTATATGTGATGATGGTGGATGTCCTCCGATCACCTACTCCGCCTGCTGGATTTCTTTTTCCAAGTTTATTGCGGCAATCCTGGCATCAAATTATCTCTTCTTGGGTTCTCTTTCTTTTTCGTCGCTACAATATTCTACGGACTTCGTCTTTTCTTTAATTTTTTCTTTTTTCCAAATTAAAACTTATTATCTACGATTACTTTTCACGTTCTTCACTTCTGCCTTTGCGAACTCAAAAACACCCTTCTTCTTCTCTACCCAAATCTTTTTCAGCCTCAGTATCAACTAGGTTCAAATGCCTACTTGTTCAAACGCGGCAACACCGTAGCCGTTTGGGATCGCCCCAGGGAGGAAGTCACCTGATGCAGCATGCTGCCTCATGTGTCTTCGACCATAACAGGACAGGGATGGTCGACTGAGCTAGCCAGTCTTAAAACTTTGCTTCAGCATTGTGGGCGTCCACGTGTGACTCGAACCACGAACACTGACGTCCTAAAATAATCATTGTGTTAGCTCTACAAAAGCCGTGAAGGCTGGTCAGACTCTCTCTGAGCGCGACAGGTCAGAGCCGCATCCCCGAAGTCATGCCAGACCTTGGCCAGAGTTCGACGTCGGTCTTGCTATTGAAAACCAGAGGTACACTCACAGGTTGGTAACCCAAAAAATCCAATCGGTCAGGGCTTCTCTGTCTTTTTCCACCAAGGTGAGTTGGAGAAGCCTCCGCAACCAGTAACCTAACCAACCGATTGCAAAGTCTCCTCCGCCCCTGACGTTTCTCTGTGACCGCAGACTAACACTCGCCTGTGGGTGCATTTCTAAGGCACCACATTCGAATCGGGTCTCTAAAAAGTTAATATTCCGCACAAAGTGTGCCAGCACAGCAGAGATTAAAATTACAAAGGTAAGTAGATTGGAATACCAACGACAGGATAGCCTGTGTTGGGTCCATATGGTAGGGATTTTGACGCATTGTCAAGCATAGGAGAGGAGAAAATGATTTACTATCAAGAGGTCTACCGGCTACCAGGTTGGGATGGTCATAAGCGGCACATTGGAATCCTGTAGTTTCCAGTTAAGCTGGATGGATGCCTTCTTAGGGTTACAAGGATTAGAAAATTTCAATAACGCCAACAGACTTCTTAGTAACAGCCACCAGCGATCAGGGCTTGATGTCTTTTGCGTGATAGACTCCTAACGACTTTCCCTGTAGATCCTCAAGCTAATAAAGGGAGTTTCCTTTCTTTGCAGGAGTACGCCTCATTTTTATACCCTAGATGAAATCTATAGGATATACTAAGTTTGTAATTCTGTTTGTAACGCACAGAAATAATGATGGTAGAGCAAAATGGATTGGACACCCCCGCATAAAATTAAAAGTTATTTTGATTTTTGCATGTCCTTCTGTCCGTCCGTCCGTCCGTCCGTGCGCACGATAACTCGAGAACGCGTTAACTTAGAAAGCTGAAATTTTGTACACGGACATTAAAAAAAAAAGAGTAGAATTAAGTTCGAAAATGAGACAAATCGGGCAACTCCTTCGTGGGGTTGCCAGACAAAAATTTCGTTTTCCACTATATATTTGGACACTACCTGAGAGCACGTCGACATAGATAGCTGAAATTTGGTACATTGTGTTTTCATAGTAATAGCAAATAAAATTTCAAAAATGGACTAAATCGGGCAACCCCTTCTTGGTGTTGCCATATAAAATTTTTGGTTTTTTACATATACTTTGAAAACGATCAGTCCTAGACATTTTTATTGTACTAAAAACTTCTTCAGAATAAGAAGTCCTATAAAATTGGTTATAATAATTTTTTATGTCCGACGAGCCGTTCTAGATATATATGCAAGAAAGCAATACAAAAAATCAAAATGCTCAAATGGGTGACCATACGAAATTTCATACGGGCATTCATCTAGGGTATCATAAGAATTGGTTTTATACCAATTCTAGCTTTTTCACTTGTTGTTTATAAATATACTTACTCTCCTTAGAGTACTTGATTAAATCAAGTTATTTGTATTAGTTCTAAGAGTTTAATATGTTTGTGTAAAGAATACACGATGCTGTCAATCTAGGAAAAACCTTTGAACGTGTAATTTTTATTAAGCAGTTAATTTTATTGAATAAATATAATAATTATAAAACTCGTTTGCGTTGCGTAACAATACCTTCAATTGAGTTTTATTTTATTAATTAAAAATATATTTCAATTACTGTGTTGCTGATTTGTTCGTGAAGCCAAACAAGCCAAGTGGACAAAATGGCTGATTTGAATGAAAACGTTGGCGTCACTATATTAAATGACTCCAATTATCAATTGTGGAAAATGAAAATGCAAATTATATTAATGCGTGATGGTGTATGGAAAAACGTAAATGAAACGAAACCAGAAGATGATAAATTAAAGGATGACTGAGATCGCCGTGAATATAAGACTATAGCTACAATCGGACTCTCCGTCAGCCCGAGAGATGTGGTTAAAACTTAATTCTCTTCATGAACTTTCTTTCATGTGCTGTAAGCTGTATTTAATTTTGATGCGGTTTACATCTGGTGAAATGACAGCCCATATTACAGCCATGCAGGAAATAGTAAATCAGCTGCGTGGATTAAGTAAGGAACTTTCTGACGAAGATATAGTCGCAGCTATACTATGTAGTTTGCCCGAATCATATAACACATTGTGTTGTGGATTACACTGATGCAAACGGATCCGGTTAATGTTAAATAAAAAACATCTTCTTACCATTCAATATCTTGATTTATTATAATATTGTCCCTCTGACAACTCAAAAAACTCCTTTATTTTAAACAGAAAAACTCAATGCCAACATGATTCAAAACTAGCTGACCATTCAAAGTAGTGAAATTATAGTGGAATTAAATATAAACAAATATCAATTAGAGTACAATTAAACATGCCGGCCACATTGAAATGGTAAGTTTAGATTTTCCTCTTCAGTTTGCTTTATATTGTCGTTTTCAATGGGAAGAACGGATATTCTATTGACAGCTTGGCGAAAATTGGCACGGGATGTTTTCGCAGTCACCACTCTAACAACGTTATCATCGCCCTTATGTAGAGATGTAATTATCCCAAGGATCCACTTCATCGGGAGTAGATTGTCTTCCTTCCATTCTTACTGGCCTGCCACTTGTACCTATATTGAAGTTCATTCAGATATTCGATATGCCATCGATGCGACGCCAGAATTCTTGAACGGTATGCTGCACTCTTTGATATCTTGAAAGACGATGCATATTAAGTTCATGAAGATTGGGGTCCACTACTGATGTCAATGGAGCTCCTCTGATGAAATGACCTGGAGTAAGTGCTGAGAGATCGTCTGCATTACTGGATATCTGAGTAAGAGGCCTCGAATTTAAACACGCCTCAACTTGGGTTGCAACTGTTAGCAACTCTTCTGCAGTATATTTTGTAAGTCCGAAACTCCTTCAAATATGGTGCTTGGCGGACTCCCATAAGCCCCCAAAGTGTGGCGAGTAGTAAGGGTCCCACCTCCCTATACTTTTACATTACGTCCGATAGAGACAACTGCCACGAGGATCCCACTCGCTGGTTTTCTGCAAGACGGTTCCCACCGCCGATAAGAAGTTCTTGAGGAGGGAGTAGGATAGACACGTCCCTGTCGCAAGCATTGGGAGGTAAAAATAATAAAGCTGAGTTGACACCGAGTTGTGTTGTTGCAGGATGTTGGTTGGAAGGAGAGAGCTGGTGCTGTCTGTGGTAAGACGGTAGATGGATCCCTATCGCAAGCATTGGGAGGTAAAAATAAAAAAAGCTGACTTGATACCGAGTTGTGTTGTTGCAGGATGTTGGTTGAAAGGAGAGAGCTGGTGCTGTCTGTGGCAAGGACGGGAGATGGGTACTGTTTTGGAAAGGTCCAGTTGCTAGGATGGCTGAGCTTAGTGGGTGCAAGCAGGTGTACTATAGGCGGCTTACGTATAAGCATAGTAAAGTTTTATAAAATTGCACTACCAGGCAAGCAGATAACTAAAGCACAAAATCTTGCACCCATATGTAGCAAGCATGCATGGTTTAAACCTGTATCGCTGTCTTCATATCTTCAGCGGTTATCGCGCCTCTTTTTTTATATTCCGTTTATTTTTTCTTCCACTCCAAACAAGCTTTGATCAGTTAGTCACACTTCTTCAACGTCATTTTTCCATACGAGTTGTAAAACTTGAACTTGACCGCGATGCGGTCACGAGTTGTTCTTTCTTTATGTATAGAATTTTAAGTCTACCTGAATTGAAACTGCGAAACATGTGGGTGACTTTATTTCCGGAATATTTTTTGATGTAAAGGAAAACAGATTAAGGAAAGATCGCAAAGAGCAAGCTCTGATGCTGCTTATGCAAGGGTTCTTGATTCTTGTGGCGTTCAATACTGCTGGTGTATGATAAAGAGCTGCAAAACAAGAATAGATCGGCGACAGTCAGTGAACTTGATGTTGTGAACGACACGAATGTGGGTGAAGGTGAGCTAAAAGAAACGGGTTGCTTGAGTAAAATAAAAAACCAATTCGGCTGAGATGCCTTTATTGAAGGTCAGTAAAGATAGACTGCGGAATATTGGATATGATTAGTGCGGGTGGATAATATGCCTTTCGATAAGGCGGCAGTGAGAAACGATGGGACTATTGAAATAAAAAGTCGAATTCGATAAAGATATTTTTATTTTTTGCTTTTTGTTTTTACAGTTTTAAATCGCTCGATAAAGATTTTGCATCTGTGTGAGTGACGAAGAATGGAACTTAAAATTAAACTACATTGCATAATGCGGGCCTTAAATCTGCATCGATCCAATCCGTAAGTGATCCACGGTCCCTTGCGTGCATTTTGATAGGCGTAACTCCATACATGCTCACACACACATACATATACACACGCATACGCACATGTATTTTTATACCTCCCGTGTAAACTGTTCGTAAAAATTAACGCTCCAGCTAAAACTTTCAAAGTGTTTAAAGCCCACGTCGTGCATTCTGATGATGGTTGCGGGCTATTATACGGTCCACATACGTCCTTACCGTTGGCATAGATACAATTAGGTGAACGTCGAAAATGTTCGGCCTCAACATCTTCAGGACAATTTAATGCACTCATTTCCATACAGCAAAAATAACATTTTGCTATGTCTTTCAGGTTGGTGTAAAAGAAGCCGCTCCTTGCTAGCTTGTGTGATTTCCTGTCATCCAAAGTTAAATTCTTAAATGTCTTTAACCGATCAGATTCACGCTTTAAGATCAGCATTGTGACTGCAATAAAGGCTGTTTATAAAACGTCTTTTATATTAATCCATGTGTTGTGCTTTTGCGGAAAACCAAGCCATTTCACATAAACTTTACCGCCTCGTCTTTTTAAAACTTTTTCTACAAGGTAAGTATCAGGATATTTGACTGGAGATAGCTCGAGCTGGTAAAAGCCGCCCTGTATTATAACTCCCTGATAGTCTTCAAGAATGTAAGTTACTGGATAAGTGTTTTTCACATCTTTTATTTTGAAAATTTCAGTAGACCAGTTTGGGGTGTTGCCTTTTTCAAAAACATGTTTGTTTCTACTTATGCGAACAAAGTCTCCCACTTTGTACTTTGGACGTGATTTGGTTTTTGACTTTTTATACACAGTTAGCAATAAACGAACCTCATCACAGGGCCTACGTCTATAGGTCTCATCTTAATAGTTCGATGCTTTGTGCTGTTATACTTTTTTGTTAACCTGTCCAACATACTCAACCAGTGATAATTACCATTCATACTAAACTCTTTCCACAGAATATTTTTCAGCGTTCTATTAAATCTTTCTACAATAGACGCCTTTAATGAACTATAAGTTGAATAATGATTAACATCATATTTACCCATCAAGCGCTTAAACGACTTGTTGTAGAACTCTTTTCCATCATCTGTTTGCAAGTTTCTTGGAATACGACCCTGATGAAAATTAGCTGCATTGCTTTAGTGACTTCTATCCCACTTTTGTCTTTAATTGGTAAAGGCCATGCGTATTTAGAAAATGTATCAATTACAGTTAGCAAAAAGCTAAAGTTTTGATTTTCTTGAGCATATAAGCGCATATCAACTAAGTCTGCCTGCCACAAGTCATCCTTGCCTTTAATCGTTACACGACGACGCTTAAAGTTTTTGCGGGCTGGCCTATGTAGTTCATTAATAATTTGTCTTCTGCTCATTCTTAAAAAATTATATAAGTACCTTTTTACAAAATGTGGGGGTTTATATACAAAAGACCTGTTGTTAAGAGCTTTTGTTTTTTGCAGTGAAAATGATCGCGTTCAAACACCCGTTTACAATGATGGTTGTGGGAAAACAACATTTATAAAAAGTCTTCTCGATAATATGTTTTTAACACGGCCACAAATAACAAGAGTTATATGGTGTAATACAGAACATGTGGCTCTGCCTTCAGATACGACATTCAATAACATCGAATTTATTGATACCATCCCTGAAGAGTTTGTAAATTATACACAGGAACCTACATTGATTGTACTGGATGATATGATGTTAAATGCTTTTAGCAGACAAGTATATGAACTCTTTACAAAAGGCTCTCACCATCGCAATCTTTCAGCAATCCTTGTAACACAAAATGTATTTCACCAGGGTAAGTTTTGCCGAGATATATCACTTAACTGTAAATACCTAGTTGTATTTAAAAACCCTCGAGATAAAAGTCAGTTTATCCATTTAGCGAGGCAGATTTATCCAGAAAATAGTTCAGAGCTGCTAAAAATATATAAAGAGATTACACAGATGCCACACGGATATTTACTGATAGATTCAACTCAAGATATCAACGAGGTATTATGATTCCGTACTGACATTTTTAATAAAGACTTTACAACTTGCTTCTGCTCGCATAACTCTTTGATCGGCAAAAATGGTGTCACGAATGAATCGATTAAGGGACAACAAGCATATGCTATATGTTCTTAGAACAGCGAGACCAAAATTAAGACACGCCATTATTAAAAATGCCGACCCCGAAGTTATAAAAACACTTTGTGAAATTACTCTTAATACTTTAAAGGGAAATCATATTCCTCGCGGAAAGATATACAATTCGCTCTGTAGGTATAAAAAGGATTTACGAAAACTAGTTGTTGCAAAAAGATCTGTACCCAGACAACGTAAAATACTGATACAGCGTGGAGGTTTTTTACCAGTGTTGCTAGGAAGTGTATATCAGGTGTAATTGGTTCATTAATCGAAAAATATGTTTAAAAAAAAATAATCTGAATAAAATGTTACTTCTTTCACCAGAAGTTTACGAAAAGTTGAAAAACGAGATTGAGGATTCCGTGAATCAATCTAGGTTCGATAAGACTATGGATAAAATATTAAAAAACAAGAATTTATCTGATAGGGAAAAATGGTATAATTACCGAAATGAATTAATAAAATTTTCAAACTTAAGACGAAAAGCTACGCGAGTGACAGATGAAAAACAAATATTCGGATACTACCAGAAAAGACTATGAAACAGAAAAGCTTGCGGGACAGTACTACTCAAACTAAATTTATCTTTAAAGATGAAATATCAACACAGACATCACCCTTAAAAGAAAATGCACCTGAAAGAATGGAAGAGGATTTCTTCGAACTTGCTGCAATATCACCACCAAGACAACCGTTATCACCCGCTTCCAAACGTCGCTTATCAGCTAGTGGTATAGGAAAAAAGAGTTTTTTGACTTTATACAATCTCAAGGAATTGAAATTTGCTCCTTACATCCAATTAATAAAAACACAATGTGGGTGACGTGGAAGTATATTCAAGAAAACCTTAACAGTCTGCCGCACGTAAATATCCCTATTGCAGCGTACACAACTGGTTTTGCTAGACTTAAACTTTACGAGGTGTTAGAAAAAGTAGGGGATAATATTTTATATTGTGATACCGATAGCTTGATTTTTGTGGATAGTAAAGAAGATCCTTTACCATTTGACATTTCCAGCTTTCTGGGTGACCTAACGGATGAGATTGAATGTTTTTGAGCTAATGCCTTTATTTCAGAATTTGTAAGCACCGGGCCGAAAACATACAGCCTGAAAATTGAAACTGAAAAAGGTCCTGAGTACATTACCAAATGTAAGGGTATTACAATTAATTTCGAAAATTCCAAAATTGTCAATTTCGAGTGTTTAAAATCGCTGGTTACTGAAGAGAGTTTTCAAGATCGAGTCTGCGTGAAAAATGAGAAAAAAATCAAACGAAAATGGCCGGGAATTATTATATCTTCACTAGAGCAAAAACATTTGTCATTTACCTTTGACAAGCGTGTTGTTACTGAAAATTACTTTTCTTACCCCTACGGGTTCAAAAAGCGGAAATTAGGCAAATAAGTATAAAGATTGTTTAAAAGCTTGCTGTACTTTTAATTAAAGGCTTAGCATTTTTAAAACTGTCAAGAATTTATTGTATTAAATAAGTTAATGTAAATTCAGGGTATATTTAAGAAATATGTTGTTATAAGGATTATTGTAGTCTAGACAGGTGCGCAGATAAAGTATCAGCTGACCATAACAGCCCATAATTGACAGCATTACCAAAGCTATCAGTATCATACTTTTTGGAAACAGGTATACGGATATTATTTTGTTACCGGAATCTGTAAAATAGTCACAGCTAAATAATGTGGATGCGTCATGCTTAAAATCTGACTGTAGTTATATATATAGCCACATACCGTATTTTATCCTCATATGATAATATGGATAAATTTATTTTGGATATCCAATTTGTGTGCGGAAACAACGGTCAGTACTTTGTTAAAGAACTTTCCGTACTTGCTGTTGGAACGATCATCCCAGATGCTTATCATTTTATGCCTCCCTATCCATACCAGGAATTGTCATCAAAGGCAAGGCGACAGATCCAGTATGACGTACAAAATATAAATGGACTGCATTGGAATGATGGAGACATTAGCTACAACAATTTGCCCGAAGTGTTTTCAAGATTTAAAAATGCAACAGTGTATGTAAAAGACGAAATCAAGGCTTCATTTGTCAGCAAATACTCGCCGACTTCAGAAATCATCGAACTTGGAGAAATACCTAGGATAAGTGAACTTACAAATTATCAACTTCCTTGTGAGACCCACAATAATGTATCTTTTTTACGTTGCGCTCTTCAAAACTGTGTAAATATGTACCTGTATATGTTAATCAATAAAATTTTAAAGTAAAATAAAAAAATAAAAAACTTAAGTTGTTTTTATTTAAAAAATTTATTAAATGTTTATTATATCAAACAAAATATGGGTACTACAATACAAAGGTATCTCAAAGAAAAGTCTAGAATAATTAATATGCACATAAGAAGTTCTAGACGGTATAAAAAAGTCTTCGTCAGGTAACAAAATTAAATTTTTACTTTTACACTTTTCGCAATATTTTTTATAATATTCTTTTACACTTTCGGCTGCATTGTTATTATGGAACATCACAACCTTGAAGAAACTCAGCATATCAATTAATTTATAGAGCTCATTAAGGGTGAGCTGAATATTGCGTGTACCAACGGGAATTGTGTATTTCGTCTGAAGCTCTTCTTGGTTTGGCGGGAACATGTCTGGAATAACCTCGTCCTTTAGTTTGGTTAGATGTTTATAAACTTCCAGCCATCCAGAGTAAAATGTTGACACAGGTTCAAAACCATGACGGTGAAAGACTATTTTTACTTCAAACGAGGTCGGATCAAATCCGAGGGCAACCTTCTGATTATGATGATGATCCAGATGATAAGTGTAGTTTAACAAAAGATCTTCGCCCGGGGCCTCTGAATCCTTTCTACCTTCTCTTCGTATCGGCCTAGCTTTTTGCTTTTTGGGTTTTGTGTCCATCACTTTAAACTCTTCTGCACACACTCTTTTTGCTCGTACCTTTTTAGACTTTTTAACTTTAGGTGTCTGTTCCATTTTGATGCGTAGACTTATAGCTCAGCATTAAATGTGCATCACCATCGTCTCGTATTTATACTCTTATTTGCCGATGTACATAGCTGGTTACCCCCTCCAGATTTTAAACATTTTTTCAAGTATATTTTGCGATATAAATTCACAACTTTATTATCATTTAATCTAAAATTATGGGCTTGCTGGAAGTGCCTTTTCCATTTTTTCCACCTAGGATTCAGGTTTTTATAGCTTTGATCTCAGCTTTACATGTTTGGCTACAAAAAACCCCTCCAGATTGTGCACGATTTGTTTTTTTTAGATATATACTGTGGTATAAATTAACAATTTTGCTATCATTTAAACTTAGATTGTTCGAATCAAATTGTTTTAAAAAGTTCTGAAAGCTTCGTCCTCTGTAGCGAGAATATAGAAATACACAACAATAATGTCCGCAGGTTGATGAAAATAGGCCTTGCAATCGTTTTTTATTATTACTAAAAGAGCTTGAATTAGATAATAAAAATTTTCGAAAAAGCCTATTTGCGGGATACTTTCCAAATGAATCAAAGTACTCTGCGGGGCCTTGTTTTGGGAAATAAAAGGCTACCCAATGAGTTCCACCTTTATTTGCAGGATCCGTATTAGCTATTACACATGCAGGCTTTCTTATCTTCTGTGGTAATTGGTTGCATGGAAAGATGCCTCTAAAAAACTTGTTTGTCATGCGGTTGTTTGATAATACATTTGTAAGCTCAAGCGTGTTCATTCTTGTTCAGAACAAATGATGATTTCCACGTCAATGATCTTGGTGTGAGAAGTAGCGTAGTTATTTATAGATTCTCTGGTTGCAGCTCCACGAACAAATATTGTGGTAAATTTTGATAGAGTTTTTATAAGATCCTCGTCCATACGCTTAAGTTCGAGATTACCAAATTTACTTATTTGTTCAGTACATCCTGTACTAGATGTAGGATACTTGAAAATTATTTCTTTCGCAAAAGACTTATTTTGCGCAGCGAATCCCGCAAAAGAAACTCTTTTTAAAAAGGTGAAGGGTCCTTCGGAAAAGAACTCCACATTTACTAAACAGCAGCTCTTTATATGAATGAAATTAAGTTCGAAGATCGGTTAGTCAGCCTTATATAGATTTTTTTTAGAAGCTGGTGTATACATTTTTATCTTTACCTATATCAAGGCTGCTATCATATTCTGCATAAACAATACAGGTCACTGTGTTTTTTAGTGCTTCCTTAAACCTTCCACATGTTGAATTATACGAGAGGTCTGTCGTTAAATCAAAAGCAAGTAGAAAACACCCGTTGTCAAAGAATTTTTTTGAAATTTGGTGTCCTTTATCAAAATAATGTATACCGGTGCCTTTAAACAGCGTAATATATCCTCGAGTGCTAGCAGGATTTTCTTTTGAATAATCAAATTCTAGAGGTTGAATTGGCACCTGTACCCCGTTCACCGATAAGTGAAAACTGGTGATGTTGTTGTGCTTGAAGTCGTAAGCATTTTTTGTTCGTTTTCCGGTATATGCGTCGTTGTCAACCATGCCAAAGACTAGTAGATTTGGTAATTGTCCTATAACCACATTGTCCAGTGATAATGTAAATGTATTTGCGGGTATTGTATAAGTCTTAACTTCAACTCGTTTATACGGATATATAGCGTTGGAGAACAGCTTCATGAGCCAGCAAGATGTTAGGATTGATAGGTACATGATTCATGTACATAGTTGCTTCTACTATCTTAACTCGTGGAGAATTGTCATCATCTTTTGACCAAAGGTAAAATTCCGGTTTTTCGAGTGACAAGACTACCCGTAAATCAACACCGTTCATTAATAATTTATCTTGATTAAACATATCGCCGTGAATCTTTCCCATCAGCTCAACAACATTACTTTTATCAAACAGCTTTTGTCTTGCCAAATAACCTTCATTTAGCTCAGGACTTTGAACTACCTCCATATTATTTTGATCGAGATACCAGCCAACCGATTCCAAATGTGTTGAAGCGGCATCTTTTCCGTAATTTAATAAATTCTCAATATAGGCTCTATAGTTGTAATTGTTATCTGTTTGGGCAACCGGTTTTCCATTTAGATAAATTGTACACTGGCGGAAAAGTGAGTGGAGTATGTTATTTACAAGGCCGGGGCCTTCATCACGAACAGTGTCTTTAGTCTTATCTGGTTTAGTTATTTCGATATCTTCGCCTGTGTAAAGTTCTTCTTTTCCATCCTTGATTTTAACCAACTGTAGTTTCAAACGAAGGTATATGCTTGATAAGTCTCGATATGTGTCACCATGCCCTAGTGATACAAATTCGAGCACCGACGAGTTATCTAGAGAAGCTATAGGTTTATAAGATACCTCTTCAGTTTTTAAGATGCTGCTTTGTACAGGTGATGTAGAGAAAAGGTCTAACTCAGATTTCATGCATTCTTTGTATGACGGCATGTTGTTTATTTATCAAAAATATCTAACACACGTTTACGTATCTTACGTTTGCCCTTAATAGATGCTCTTTTAGCTGTCCTTTTTGTCTGTGTCTTACGTTTGCCTTTAACAGATGCTCTTTTAGCTGTCGTCTTTGTCTTTGAACCTCTTTTTGTGAACTTTTTTGATCCTGAACGCTTTTTGCGTTTAGAAGATGGAGCGAAATGTAAAGCTGTAAAAGGTTTGCGCCTTTTTATAAGCATACGATTGCTTCTTCCTGCACCACCCATGCTTTCAAACAGCTTATTTATACCTTTCTGTGATAGTTCTTCGGCAGCTGCTTTTCCCTGTTCTTTTAAAATATCTGTTAAAGGTTTACTACCTGCTTCTTCTAAAATAGCTTTTCCTGTTTTAATTGCTTGTTGCTTCAAAGCCTTTGCCCCCGATGTAACCAAGGGCTGTAAATATCGTAATAGTCCGCTGAAAAAACTACCAATTCCTCTTCCACGCTGGTAAATAAGAGGAGATCGATATAATTCTCCAATATCCGCTAAGGCCCCACCACTCTGAATTGAATAATATTTAGTATAATATGAATTCATTTTCGAAGCTATACAAAATGCTCTTAACTTTGCACTATGTTAAATTGACAGTTGTATGAGTATTTATAGCCTATTTTCTTTTAAAATGGAGCATAATATATGTAGGAATATAGTCTGATTTGAAATCAATTAGCTCCCCTTGCTGATTAGTTATTTTTATAGAAATACTTTCGATAAAAGTTTTTTCAATAGGACAGTAATCTACGTGTTGAAATCTTATTATGTTTTCACATTCTTTTAAAGGTATTACACGTAAGTATCGTACTAACTGATCACCTATAAATCTGGGCTGAATAATATCAGCGTAGACGTAAATTATATATTTTTCATAACAGTCCTCTGCTGCTGGCCGAGACTCTTGAGGCAACCTTAGTGTCAAGTCCGTAACTGATCTTTCCAGTCTATTAAGTGTGTCTATTATTGATATATGCTCCTGACGTAATCCTGCCGTATTAAAAGATTCTTTTATATCTGCCAGTATGGCGTCAGGTTCACGCTTATTTTCAGGCTTTTGGAGAAATATATCCGTAAAGAAGTTGGACAGGTTGTCTATATTAGTATCAATAGGTACTGGGGTAGTTAAATATTCACCGGAGCTTTGCTTTTCGTATGGAACATCCAAAATATTGCTACCTTTAACAATTTTTCGCTGTTCGGATGGTTTAGCACTAATCGAGTCTTTGTTCAATCTATTCAAGATGTTAAAAATAGTATCCTTAATCTGAATAATTATTTTTTGTTTTTCTTGCTCACTAAGGGTTTGATCATCAAAGTGTACATTTGATATAAAAAGCGTAATAAGATCTCTAACATTAAGGTGAGATGGTAGTCGTTTTTTATTCTGATTGTGACTCCCAAATCTTCCAACCGCAGTTCAAATACATCGTGTACTCTTTTGCCGCCAGTATTTTTTTCTGTCTCACGGGCTGATGCTAAGCGCTGGATGTGTGTAATTGTCTATCGAGTCTTGTATGATAGCATACTTTCTCTTCTGTCTAGGAATTTGTCCAAATACGTCATCAACAAAGGCTTCAACTGACTCATAGTTTTTATATTTTAAAATAACATTTTCTGGAGCCTTTCTTACCCTGATATATGTGTAATGTAAACTCGTCTGGATCCTGTTTGTAACTTATTTCAGGTATAACACTATCAAAAAAGTCAGCTTCTAACCAATCCCACATCTTTTTCTTAACATCATCCAAGTACATGGTATACTATGATGGTGAAATAGCGCTATAAAATGTTAGTAGGAATGCAGAAAAATTTACCTGTCCTGCTCTGTAACTAACTTGCTCAAGACTCTCTTTAGTCCACTCGAGTTTAACGGTTTCATTTATTTTGATGCTAAGTGATTTGATTTCTTTTCTATGCTGCTCTGCTATTTCTTTCAATGGATGCCTCACGCCTTACCCTTTTAAAATTACTCTGATTTACTTCTTCAGTTGTATTTCGCTTGACTCCTCTTTTTATGGCATGATATGGCAACGAAATTTCAGTTATTCCAACACACCAGTCATCAGTAAACTTGCATGCTCTAGGTAGTGCATTTGTAAAATCTGATAGCGTATTTTCGGGATAAATTTGCATGGAATTGTTACTTAAAAGGCATACGTAAAAGTCATTATCTTTTATATCTACAGGCATTTTTAAATTCTTTCACAACCAACGCTCGGTACACTTAAGATTTACTGCTTATTATTATTACATGTTTTTGCTGCGTTTTTTATGCGATCACTTTGGCGGACAACTTACTTAACTGGTAACGAAAGCATATATTGACTGGGATCTAGCAGAGACGGCCTTAATATAGATTGATTTTTGGATGGTTTTCTACCTTTCGCAGCTGTAGGACTTTCCGTGTCGAGTTCTTCTAATATGTTCGCAGCTTCATCTATACTCATTTCTGCAGGTACGGTGTACTGGGTTATACCATCCTCAGCCGTGATTACCTTATAATCTTTATCACGGGACTTGGGTTCAGAAATCGTCTTAGGTATTTTTGAAGGTGGTTTCAGACTTTTTCCTATACCACTAGCTGATAAGCGACGTTTAGAAGCGGGTGATAACGGTTGTCTTGGTGGTGATATTGCAGCAAGTTCGAAGAAATCCTCTTCCATTCTTTCAGGTGTATTTTCTTTTAAGGGTGATGTCTGTGTTGATATTTCATCTTTAAAGATAAATTTAGTTTGAGTAGTACTGTCCCGCAAGCTTTTCTGTTTCATAGTCTTTTCTGGTAGTATCTGAATATTTGTTTTTTCATCTGTCACTCGCGTAGCTTTTCGTCTTAAGTTTGAAAATTTTATTAATTCATTTCGGTAATTATATCATTTTTCCCTATCAGATAAATTCTTGTTTTTTAATATTTTATCCATAGTCTTATCGAACTTAGATTGATTCACGGAATCCTCAATCTCGTTTTTCAACTTTTCGTAAACTTCTGGTGAAAGAAGTAACATTTTATTCAGATTATTGTTTTTAAACATATTTTTCGATTAATGAACCAATTACACCTGATAATACACTTCCTAGCAACACTGGTAAAAAACCTCCACGCTGTATCAGTATTTTATGTTGTCTGGGTACAGATCTTTTTGCAACAACTAGTTTTCGTAAATCCTTTTTATACCTACAGAGCGAATTGTATATCTTTCCGCGAGGAATATGATTTCCCTTTAAAGTATTAAGAGTAATTTCACAAAGTGTTTTTATAACTTCGGGGTCGGCATTTTAATTTTGTATATAAACCCCCACATTTTGTAAAAAGGTACTTATATAATTTTTTAAGAATGAGCAGAAGACAAATTATTAATGAACTACATAGGCCAGCCCGCAAAAACTTTAAGCATCGTCGTGTAACGATTAAAGGCAAGGATGACTTGTGGCAGGCAGACTTAGTTGATATGCGCTTATATGCTCAAGAAAATCAAAACTTTAGCTTTTTGCTAACTGTAATTGATACATTTTCTAAATACGCATGGCCTTTACCAATTAAAGACAAAAGTGGGATAGAAGTCACTAAAGCAATGCAGCTAATTTTCATCAGGGTCGTATTCCAAGAAACTTGCAAACAGATGATGGAAAAGAGTTCTACAACAAGTCGTTTAAGCGCTTGATGGGTAAATATGATGTTAATCATTATTCAACTTATAGTTCATTAAATAGACGCCATTGTAGAAAGATTTAATAGAACGCTGAAAAATATTCTGTGGAAAGAGTTTAGTATGAATGGTAATTATCACTGGTTGAGTATGTTGGACAGGTTAACAAAAAAGTATAACAGCACAAAGCATCGAACTATTAAGATGAGACCTATAGACGTAGGCCCTGTGATGAGGTTCGTTTATTGCTAACTGTGTATAAAAAGTCAAAAACCAAATCACGTCCAAAGTACAAAGTGGGAGACTTTGTTCGCATAAGTAGAAACAAACATGTTTTTGAAAAAGGCAACACCCCAAACTGGTCTACTGAAATTTTCAAAATAAAAGATGTGAAAAACACTTATCCAGTAACTTACATTCTTGAAGACTATCAGGGAGTTATAATACAGGGCGGCTTTTACCAGCTCGAGCTATCTCCAGTCAAATATCCTGATACTTACCTTGTAGAAAAAGTTTTAAAAAGACGAGGCGGTAAAGTTTATGTGAAATGGCTTGGTTTTCCGCAAAAGCACAACACATGGATTAATATAAAAGACGTTTTATAAACAGCCTTTATTGCAGTCACAATGCTGATCTTAAAGCGTGAATCTGATCGGTTAAAGACATTTAAGAATTTAACTTTGGATGACAGGAAATCACACAAGCTAGCAAGGAGCGGCTTCTTTTACACCAACCTGAAAGACATAGCAAAATGTTATTTTTGCTGTATGGAAATGAGTGCATTAAATTGTCCTGAAGATGTTGAGGCCGAACATTTTCGACGTTCACCTAATTGTATCTATGCCAACGGTAAGGACGTATGTGGACCGTATAATAGCCCGCAACCATCATCAGAATGCACGACGTGGGCTTTAAACACTTTGAAAGTTTTAGCTGGAGCGTTAATTTTTACGAACAGTTTACACGGGAGGTATAAAAATACATGTGCGTATGCGTGTGTATATGTATGTGTGTGTGAGCATGTATGGAGTTACGCCTATCAAAATGCACGCAAGGGACCGTGGATCACTTACGGATTGGATCGATGCAGATTTAAGGCCCGCATTATGCAATGTAGTTTAATTTTAAGTTCCATTCTTCGTCACTCACACAGATGCAAAATCTTTATCGAGCGATTTAAAACTGTAAAAACAAAAAGCAAAAAATAAAAATATCTTTATCGAATTCGACTTTTTATTTCAATAGTCCCATCGTTTCTCACTGCCGCCTTATCGAAAGGCATATTATCCACCCGCACTAATCATATCCAATATTCCGCAGTCTATCTTTACTGACCTTCAATAAAGGCATCTCAGCCGAATTGGTTTTTTATTTTACTCAAGCAACCCGTTTCTTTTAGCTCACCTTCACCCACATTCGTGTCGTTCACAACATCAAGTTCACTGACTGTCGCCGATCTATTCTTGTTTTGCAGCTCTTTATCATACACCAGCAGTATTGAACGCCACAAGAATCAAGAACCCTTGCATAAGCAGCATCAGAACTTGCTCTTTGCGATCTTTCCTTAATCTTTTTTCCTTTACATCAAAAAATATTCCGGAAATAAAGTCACCCACATGTCTCGCAGTTTCAATTCAGGTAGACTTAAAATTCTATGCATAAAAAAACAACAACTCGTGACCGCATCGCGGTCAAGTTCAAGTTTTAAAACTCGTATGGAAAAATGACGTTGAAGAAGTGTGACTAACTGATCAAAGCTTGTTTGGAGTGGAAGAAAAAATGAACGGAATATAAAAAAAGAGGCGCGATAACCGCTGAAGATATGAAGACAGCGATACAGGTTTAAACCATGCATGCTTGCTACATATGGGTGCAAGATTTTGTGCTTTAGTTATCTGCTTGCCTGGTAGTGCAATTTTATAAAACTTTACTATGCTTGTACGTAAGCCGCCTATAGTACACCTGCTTGCACCCACTAGGCTCAGCCATCCTAGCAACTGGACCTTTCCAAAACAGTACCCATCTCCCGTCCTTGCCACAGACAGCACCAGCTCTCTCCTTTCAACCAACAGCCGGCATCAAGACAACTCGGTATCAAGTCAGCTTTTTTATTTTTGCCCCCAATGCTTGCGACAGGGACCCATCTACCATCCTTACCACAGACAGCACCAGATCTCTCCTTTCAACCAACATCCTGCAACAACACAACTCGGTATCAAGTCAGCTTTTTTTATTTTTACCTCCCAATGCTTGCGACAGGGATCCATCTACCGTCTTACCACAGACAGCACCAGCTCTCTCCTTCCAACCAACATCCTGTAACAACACAACTCGGTGTCAACTCAGCTTTTTTATTTTTACCTCCCAATGCTTGCGACAGGGACGTGCCTATCCTACTCCCTCCTCAAGAACTTCTTATCGGCGGTGGGAACCGTCTTGCAGAAAACCAGCGAGTGGGATGCTCGTGGCAGTTGTCTCTATCGGACGTAATGTAAAAGTATAGGGAGGTGGGACCCTTACTAATACGTCTTACCACAGACAGCACCAGCTCTCTCCTTCCAACCAACATCCTGCAACAACACAACTCGGTGTCAACTCAGCTTTTTTATTTTTACCTCCCAATGCTTACGACAGGGACGTGTCTATCCTACTCCCTCCTCAAGAACTTCTTATCGGCGGTGGGAACCGTCTTGCAGAAAACCAGCGACTGGGATCCTCGTGGCAGTTGTCTCTATCGGACGTAATGTAAAAGTATAGCGAGGTGGGACCCTTACTACTGTGGCGATCGAGCAGGGATAAAATGCCATTGGATGGTTTCAGCTATACACCATATATTGATCTTTTCCTGATGAGCCTGAGATGTAAATAATCGGTGTAATTCCTTAAGTTCTGTTCGCGCGCCGATGAAATTGGTCGCATTGTCGCAGTAAATGTGAGCGCAATGACCTCTCCGTGAAACAAAACGTCGTAGCGATGCGATGAACGCCTCTGATTTTAGATCATTTACAACCTCGATATGTATGGCCTTCGTAGCAAAGCACACAAATAATGCCAAATATGCCTTTGATGTCACCTTACTTCGAATTTTATATCTAACAAGGAATGGTCCACAGAAGTCAATTCCGACATTCATAAAAGCTCGGTTAGGTTGAACACGCTGATTTGGAAGGTTACCCATTAATTTATGGATAGAAATGGGTCGGGTCCTAAAGCAACGAACGCATTGATGATATACCTTTTTGCACATATTTCTTCCTTGATTATCCAGAATCGTTGTCGTGTAATATTTAGTAGCGCTGGTGGACCAGCATGCATGTTCCTTACATGTTCATATTTGCAAAGTAGTAGACTAAATGCATGATTTGCTGGCAGAAGAATTTGATGTTTCTGCTCAAAAGGAATATTTGCATGTTTTAGCCGGCCACCAACACGAACAATACCAACTTCATCGAGGAATGGATTCAATCCAATTAATTTGCTATGATTGCTTAACTGTTGATGAGATTTCAATGCTGTAATATCGTTATTAATTTCTTGATGTTGTATATGACGAATTAGTCCTTTGAGACCTCGGTCAATTTCCATTGTTGTTAAAACTCGACTAATAGTCCGCTCAGACTTTGGTAGCTTACAATTATGATAAAATCGAAAACACGTAGCAGCTATACGTATAAGTTTCTTAAAATCCGAATATCATTCTATTATATCTTCAGTTGCTGAGGTAGCGATGGGAAAACTGGTTGTAGCCCTTCTCAATTCAGAATCAGCTTCACTATCTTGATAATTTGGAAGTGACTCCCACAGTCTTGGTTCTTGAGTAAAAAGGATGGTCCACTCCACCAAAGAGAAGTTTTATTTAAATCGGTTGGCAATAGCCCTCGAGATGCGATGTCAGCAGGGTTATACTCTGTAGGAACATAATACCACTTTCCGATTGTTGACAATTCTTGGATGTGGGCAACACGACTTCCAACAAACATGGCATACTGAGTTGATACTGATTTTATGCAAAATAATGTCACTGATGAGTCCGTCCAAAAGAATACACGAGTAAACTTTATCCGCATGGTGGATATAACCTTATTCATTAGCTGTGCAATGAGCAGGGCATCGCATAATTCGAGTCTGGGTATGGTTAGTTTTTTCAGAGGTGCCACTCTGGACTTAGCGCAAAGCAGGTTAACGCTAGTATGATTCTGGTTATCTGTAGATCGCAGGTAGCGTCTCCAAAGCCATGTATTTGCATCTTTGTTAAATTATTTGATTTACTTGGAATCACACATCTTGGTACTCTGACTTCCATTTTAGTGCCACTGAGTCTGGGAGAACGTCATCCCATCCTAAATTTCCAAGTATCCAAATCTGTTGCATGATCAGCTTTGCAGTGAATATTACTGGGGTACATAAACCAAGAGGATCGTACAGCCTTGTAATGATTGACAAAACTACTCGTTTTGTACAATGCTGGTTGCTAATTTCCTGTACCAACGGTATTGTAAGAAAATCCGTAAATGGGTCCCATAGTAGTCCCAATACGCGAGCTTGTTGATCTTGGAGCACCTGTTCATCTATTAACGTTGTAAGATTACAGCACCACTGACGTAAATCAAAACCACCTCGGGCTAATAGCTCGATCAAACTAGCCTTTAATTGACTAGCTTCCTCTTCAGTGCTTGTCGCTGATACGTAATCATCGACATAAAAATCATTGAGAAACCTTTCAGGATAATCACTTTGTTCATCCAGAGCTAATTCCTTCAGAGTGCGTGTCGCTAAGAATGGAGCGCTAGCCGTTCCATATGTCGCTGTGTACAATCTGTAACGCTTGATGCTTTCAGTAACAGACGTTCGCCAGAGAATTCTTTGTAAATCGCGTTGCTGTTCCTTCACAAGTACCTGACGGTACATCTTCGCAATATCCGCGCTGGGAGCAATCTGATATTTACGAAAACGAATGAGTATCGAGAACAGATCCTGTTAGACAGTTGCACCTGTGTGTAGGGGTATCATTGAGAGAGAGTCCAGACGTGGTTTTCGCTGAAGCATTGAAAACTACTCGTAGCTTCGTAGGTACGCTTGTAGATTTAATAACACAATGATGAGGTAAGTAATACACAACATTATTTATTTCATCAATCGATAAACTATCAACTTCTTCCATGTGGCCTAAATCTGAGTATTCCTTCATGACAGCAATGTATTATTGTTTCATACTTGGTTGTTTGTCAATCGTTTCTCCAAATTTATAAATTGTCTCAAAGCACTGACCTTAGATTCACCCAGTTGATGAATTTTATTTTGAGTTGATAGCCCGACGGTATATCTTCCGCTTGAGTCACGCGACACATTGTTTATATAATGCGATTCACATTCCTTCTCATCCCTTGATGAACAAGCTTGAGGTTGGACTTCTTCAATGGTCCAGAATTGTTGAATTTGTCTATTCAAATCATCCAAAGTGCAAACCAGAGATGTCACTGAACCTATAACTGGTGCAACCGAGTGACATTTTTCTGTACTTATGTATCTAAAAACTGTGTCTTGTAAAGGAGGTAAATTATTTTGTAGGACTCTTCTAACTCTGGACACTATCTCACAATATGTCTCTGCACCCAATAACATATCAATTTTAGCCTGTAAATAAGAATGAATCTGCCCATTGTAGGCCACTTGGTAGTGATATGTAGGCCTTCAACGGTTGTATTGGAAGATCTCTTGTAATTTTAGGCAATACTAGAAATGATAACTCAGCTTGAAAATTTGAAATACGAGAACCGATCGTAGTTGCAACTTTGAACATTGTTGTCCTGATTGCTCACAACTCTATGCAACAGAGTATGATGTCTTTTATGACAAATGAGCAAATTGAGTGCTTTGATTTACACACAGGACAAGCAGATGGAACTGCAACGAATGAATAGGGTATTGTTAATTATTTGGTTGTTTTTATTACATTTGCTCAATGCTTGCACTACTCGAACACGCTGTGACATAATATCCATAAACTCCTTTAGCGACAATAGCTTGGTTTGATCAGTTTTAATTTCAACTTCACGACGAGTTGCATCGTCCAATTTTGTACTTAAATGATGGGTTCGTTATCGTAATGGGCGATTAATAATTTCCAGGCGGACTCGTACTTATCCCCACTACAAAGATAGTGCAATTTAGTCGTATTCGTAAGGGAAATATTGTTGTGTATTAAATCCCGGTAAATGTCTCTGAAACGTAACCAATGCATAAAATTGCCACTAAACTTGGGTATTTCTACATCGGGTAATTTTATCGACACTTTCGCTGAATTCGTACTATTATTGGAAGTACCACTTGTATTTAAAGCAACGTTTTGCAATAGCTTATGCTCAATAATTAATGACAATAACAGAGATTCTGCAGCTCCGTAATCTTTCTCAAATTGCTCTCGTTGACCACTAGAGAGTTCTGCACTGTCATATCTTTCTAATTTCGTGTGACTTTCATCAAACTTTAAACACGTTGTCTGAAGCCGATTATAATACGATTGTAGCTCATCTAATGTTGCAGTTATATTATCTGCTAGATTTCTGAAATATGTTACACGCCCCTTTATACCATTCCTTTGATTTTTAAGGAATGTAATTTCTTCTTTGTTCTCCAAACTCTTTTTAATGACTATAGTTTCTTCTTCATTATATACCGAACTAGTTGGTCTACTCCTTGGCATTGTAAACTACAAATACTTTAATCTTTTATCTGGTATTTGTGCCTCCTTTTGAAATGATGGTATTTGATATAAATTTACACGATCCGATTATCTAATTTGCGATTGATTAAATCCGGCTCGACAAGGACCAAAATGTTGTGGATTACACTGATGCGAACGGATTCGGTTGATGTTAAATAAAAAACCTCTTTTTACCATTCAATATCTTGATTTATTATAATTTTGTCCCTCTGACAACTCAAAAAACTCCTTTATTTTAAACAGAAAAACTCAATGCCAACATGATTAAAAGTAGTGAAATTATAGTGAAATTAAATATAAACAAATATCAATTAGAGTACAATTAAACACATTGGTCACAACATTGGAGGGTCGTTCTGAAAGCGACTTAACAGTGGATTACGTGCGAGGTAAACTCATTGATGAGTACAACCGACGCTAGAATCAAGTAGTACCACTGAGGTTGCGTTGCAGGTTGCTCAACATTGTAACTAAATAAACAGAAAGCAAACGTCAAATTTTGTAAATTCTGTAAAAAGCGAGGAAAGGATGAATGCTGGAAGTTAAAAAGGCAAGTGGAAAGTAAAGAAAAAGGTAAAATGGCATCAAACGGTGTTCAGAAGATAAGTAATTATCATTGATTGTTTAACACACGCGAAGAAAATTGCAGAAAAGGCAATAGAGTGTGATACGTATGTAGATGCAGGTGCTACCTCCCATAGACAAATTGTGAATTCTTTACCAAAATTAATCAAACGAAAGAAAGTGTTTTTTTGCCAATAACACACGTATACCAGCTAATGGTGTTGGTTATGGCATGTTGCAATGTTATGACTCGAAAAAAACGATTTCAAAGATCTTGATAACAGGCTTACTATGTTCCATCACTGGATGTCAGGTTAACGAAGCATGGTTATAAGGTGGAATTTAAAAATAAATTGTGTACCATCAGCAAAGGAAAGGAAGTCATGGCTACAGCTATATTGGAAGGAAAGCTTTTCAAATTACAATGCATTTATGAGTATGCTAACTTAGCAAATAATATTAATAAATATGATCGAGCTAAATTATGGCATCGACGCATGTGACACAGGCATATTGATGCTATCAGAAAGCTATATACTGAGCGGAAGGTATAGATAAAATTGAACATTCAAGTTTACAGGATTGTGTACAATGTGCAAAAGGAAAAATGTCACAACTTCCATTTCCCACTGGTGAAACAACAACAAATCAACCTCTTGATTTGATCCATAGTGATTTATGTGGACCCATGCAAACCGCAACTTCAAGTGGATATCGTTATATATTAACTCTTATTGATGATTTTTCTCGTTTTACACAGATACGTCTACTCACACACAAAAGTGAGACTGCTAAACTGATCAAGGAATTCATAGCTATGGTTTCAAAAACATTTGGATTCAAGCCAAAGATATTTCGAAGTGACTATGGAAAAGTGTAAACGAACATCTGAAACAGTATTTCAAAAAGGAAGGCATCGAAAATCAATTCACAGTTCCTTACACGCCCCAACAAAACGGAGCTGCAGAAAGAAAGAATCAATCGTTAATAGAAATGGCTAAGTGCATTTTATTGGATGCAAGACTTCCTAAAAAATATTCGGGAGAGGCAATATGTACTGCTGCTTATCTTCAAAACAGGTTGCCAAGTAAAAATATCTCGAAAACACCATTTGAGCATTGGTTTGGTTCAAAACCCGATGTCGGTCGCATAAGGATTCTTGGATCAAAAGTTTATTCATTCGTACCCTACCAGTTACGTAAAAAATGGGCTACTGTTGGTCTCTTCATCGGCTTTGATACTGCAGTAAAAGGTTACCGAATGCTGGATCCAAAAACAGATAAAGTCTGGATCAGTTGCTCGGTACGCATCATCGAGAATTTCGATCAAACTCCTAAGTATCAAAAGCTTCCCTCTGGTAATAAAACAGAAGGGGTAATTCAAAAGATGGAAGCGAAGGTAACGAACTCAAATGAAATAGAGGTTGAATTATTCACACCAGAAGAGGATATTACGGAATTAAATATTGATAATACAATTACATAGATTGACTTACCAGTGATAACAGAAGCAACACCACGTCGTTCACAGAGGAAGAATAAGGGCATGCCTCCAAAGAGACTTTCATACAAATTAGAAGTCGACAGTATACAGGAACCTACATCTTGGAAGGATATGATGACTATTTATCACCTCGTGAACGAGATAAATGGATTACAGCAGCTAAGGAAGACTAAATATTATGCAACACGAAAAGTTTGGGCTTTGACGAAACTTCCTGTTGGGCGTAAAGCGATCACAGCGAAGTGGGTTTTTAAAACAAAATACGATGCTAAAGGTTACATTACTGCTCACAACGTTAGACTTGTTGCAAGAGAGTTTTCTCAGCGATATGGAGAAGACTACGACCAAACATTTGCTCCTGTTGTAAAGCATGAGGCTATTCCCGTTCTACTAGCACTTAGTGCACATCGAGGGCTCCATGTGAGACACTTCGACGTTAAATCCGCATTCCTTCATGGTGATTTAGAAGAAGAAATATACATGGAACAACCATCCGGCTTCGTGCAAAAAAGAAAATAATAGTTTGTACTCAATTTAAATCATAGTATCTATGGTTTGAAGCAATCAGCACGAGCTTGGAATAAGAAAGCAACTACAGCGTTAATAAATTAAGGATTTATTCAAAGTAAAACCGATACAAGTCTATACTTAGAAAGGAAGAAGATAAAACGACATCTTATATTCTGCTTTATATAGACGCCTTGTTGGTAGCTAGAAGCATGTCAACGTTATCGACTTAATCTGTAAACGCCTCAATGAATCTTTCGAGACTAAAGATCTTGGAAATGAATCGTACTAATTAGAAATTCAAATAGAGATAGAGAAGAAGATGGAACTTTTCTTCTGCATCAGCGAAACAAGATTCTAGATTTGCTTAAAGCATATGGCATGGAAAACGCCAAGCCAGTCGCTACACCTACGGAAACATCATATCCTTCGAGTGTAGATGAACTAAGTGAAGCCCTATCCGATAATACAATGTACAGACAAGCCATAGGATCACTTCTTTACATCGGAACTGTATCCAGACCAGATATTGCAGCAGCTGTTGGAATACTATGTCATCGTGTAAGTGAACCTACGGAACAAGATTGGAAAGCTGTCAAACGGGTGATGCGGTATTTATTTGGGACCCGTAATACTAAACTAGTGTTATCAGCGAAAAAGGAACCACTACTTCAATGCTATGTTGATGCAGACTGGGGAGGAGAGAAGAGAGATCGCAAATCTACTAGTGGTTATATATATTTTTTTTGTAGTGGACTAGTGGCCTGGTTCAGTAAGAAACAAACAACGGTTGCCATTTCATCAACTGAAGCTGAATATGTTGCCGCAGCTTATACCTGTCAAGAATTGTTATGGTTACGACAATTGCTAACAGATATGGGACTATCAATAACTTCTGCTACAACATTATTTGAGGATGCATTGGAATGATTGAATCAGATAAATCCAGTCCACGAACAAAAAATATAGACATCAAGCACCATTTACTACGTGACTTGTGTGAGAAAGGTATTATCAATTTGAAATATTGTCCAATTGATACCATGATAGCGGACATAATGACTAAGCCTTTACTAAAGGTCACCTTAAGGAATTTTGCAAATGCAATGCGAATGCATTTCGATAAGTAGCAACGCCATTCAGCGAGAAGGGGTGTTGGAGTACGTCTCAGTTTTTTTTATAAATATATTTACTCCCCTTAGAGTACATGATTAAATCCCGTTATTTGTATTAATTCTATGTTTGTGTAAAGAATACACGATGCTGTCAATCTATTATATTTCTCCAGTAGTAAGCAAAACTGAGCTCCATTTTCAGAGATTATTGTCTCCGGAACTCCGAACGTGTGAAACACATCTGTCTCTATGAACTGACAGACGTTAAAAGTAGATGCTTTCTTCATACGTCTGAGAATTGGAAATTTTGAAAAGTGGTCAAGAACTATCAGAATACAGATATTTCCGTTCATCTATCTGGGATATAGTCCTTGAAAATCAATATACAGTTTTTCCAGGGTCTTTCTGTCACACACTGGACTCCCATTGGTGGTCTACGAATGGTATTAGGGGCTTTAATTTCCTTACACACCTAACAGACGCCTACGTAATTTCTGATATCGTCTATCATTCGAGGCCAGTAGAAATGTCGTCTTAAACGTTCCAAGGTTTTCCCTATGCCTCCATGTGAAGGCAGTGGCGGATCATGCGCTCTTGAAACCACGTCGGAGACAAGCCCTCGTGGAATCCATAGCTTCCAAGCTTCTTCCTGAATTGGATCGCCTGTTCTCGGAACAGTGCGAATGTAAACGAAGTTATCCCTGACACAGAGATCTGGTAGTTTATTGGAAGCTGATTTAACTTTCTGCCTTAGCTCATCATATTCCAAGGAATTGAAATACGGGGAACCAAGGCAACTTCCGGATCAGGATCTTCAGATGGTGAGATGCTGTCACAGTGAATCCGTGATAGGGCATCTGGAACGACGTTTAGGCTTCCTTTTCTGTGCTCGATTGTGAAGTCGAAACCCTGAAGCTTAGACTCCATCGAGCAAGTCTAACGCTGAGGTCCTTTTGAGACATGAGCCACTTTAAGCTTCAGTCACGATCTTAAACGACATAAGTTCAATAAAGGGTCGGAACTTCTATACACTAAACATTGCTGCTAAGCATTCCTGCTCTGTGACGGTGTAAATGCTTTGTGCTGAATTCAGTTCCTTCGAGACATAGGCTATTGGGTTTGCGTGGCCATCGTCATCTACTTGTAACAGCACTCCCCCAATACCTTGTTGGCTAGCACCGCATTGGATATCGAATGGTTTGGTGAAATCCGGACTCACCAACAACGGGGCAGAAGTGAGTTTCTGTTTCAACTATTCCAGAGACGTCTGGGCTTAAGGTGTCCATTGAAACTGACTGGGATTCTTCAGAGTGTCAGTGATGGAGGCAGTTACAACAGCATAATTCGGAATGAATCGACGATACCACTCCGCCGTATTTAGTAGGTGTCGGGCTTGCCGAACAGTTTTAGGTGACGGGTAGTCAACTATGGTTGAAATCTTATCAGGGTCTGTCCTACTTCTTCGTTTTCCGACTATAAAACCCTAGTACTTTGTCTCTGTAATATAGAATTCACTTTTCTCCACGTTTATAGTGAGGCCAGCTTACCCCAAACAATCCGTCACGCGAGCCAGTAAAGCAATACGAGTGTCAAAGTCTTGTGACAGAATTAACAGGTCGTCTAGATAGACGAGAACGTTCTCACGAAGATCGACACATAGTTTGTGGACCAGGTACTGTGAAAGCGGTCTTCTCTCTAGAATCAGTGTCTAGTGGGATCTGCCAAGTCTTTGAGGTCCAAGCTCGTAATGTAGTTTGCCGGAGGAAGTCGACTCAGAAGTGCGTCTATCTGCGGCAGTGGATAGGCGTCCTTCTTAGTAACGGAGCTGACCTTCCTACCGTCAAAACAAAACCGATCCTTTATAGGCTTCCTCACTAGAAGAACTGGAGAGCTCCAAGGACTCTGGCACTCCTCTATTTCACCTAATGATAACATCCGCTCAAACTCAGCGTCCATCAAACGCTGCACTGCTGGTGAAATAGGATAAAACCTCTGTTTTATCGGAACAGCGTCATTAGTCTCGATCCTGTGAGTGACTAAAGGGTCATTCCACAGAAAATCGACAAATATTGTATAAATTTGTGCATTGACCAACTCCGATTTTGATAAAATTTGATAAGTAGGTTTGTCTTATTGTTAGTAGTACTTTGCTGAAATATTTTTCGTTTTTGTCCATTTTTGACGGCGATATGTTATTTTGAAATTTGGAAAAAGTGGCAAATTTTGCTTGGAAGCTGTAAATTCAAAACTTTATATCTTAGGATGTATGCATCGTAAGCCCATGAAACAAACTCCATTTGTTTAAGGAAGCTTTAACGCTCCTGAGAAAAATTAGCTGAGGTCCTTTTTCTGAAAATTTGTTTTCAAGGATAATGGATATGTTCGTTATCCTTGAATATCTCAAAATGCGCACTCTCGATTTCTTTTATTTTTTTTTAATTTAATCCTTAATGGCTTTTGAGAATGCTGTAGAAAGGAGAAAATGGAACTCCTTGACGTTTGGATGGAGTTATATTTTAAATATATGTAGTTCAGAAAACTTCGAACGAAAATTGATGAAGTGTGCTGAGTACTCAGATTTAATATAATATATCTACATAATATAGCTAGGATTATATCCTGAAATAGTCAACTACCGTAAAAATATTAAAAGAAACGTATTGGTAATAATATAATATGTTTAATTAACTTTTTTATATATATAAGTATATACGTATCTTCCCCAGTTTTCCGGCTGGAGGGTTTCGCGAGAGGAGTCTCTCTCTGATCACCGCTACATTGAGTTCTGTATGGGTGCTGACCCCATTGAGGTGGAACCATACAGGAATCCGAAGCGGACTGATTGGGGGAGATATCACAGGGAGCTAGTTTCCATGCTCGACTCTCCGGCTGAGAGAATCAGAAGTGTTGCAGCCTTGGAAAAGGCGGTTGGAAGGCTGCAGTCCGCTGTAACTGCGGCTTTCGAGGCTTCCTGTCCCATTAGCACGGACATTGGAAGGAAAACTATGCGGTGGTGGAACGGCAGTCTTAGTGTACTCCGTAAGGCTTCCAGAAGGCTCTTCAACAAGGCCAGGAGGTCTGGCTCGGGGGGAGACTAGCGGGTCTACCGCGAGACTCAGAGTAATTACAAGAGGCTTGTCAGGAAATCAAAAAGATAGGCTTTGTAGATTTCTGCGAGGAGATTGACGGCTATCGTGAACCGGTTAGGCTTCTCAGGACTCAGGGCGACCCGTCGGCTAGGCTGAGTGTTCTGAGAGGGCCAGATGGCTCCTTTACGGCATCGAAAGAAGAAGCCTGTAGACTTCTTCTCTCGACGCATTTTCCTGACTGCAGGCTTGAAGAAGACCTGCAGGCAGGTTCCGATTATCCGCTACCTCTATGCACTGGTGGAGATTGGTCCACTGCCGCCAAGGTAGTTGATGCCGAGAAGGTGAAATGATCAATTTCAACCTTCTCGGCCTTTAAAGCCCCGGGTCCAGACGGTATTTTGCCTGTCCTTCTTAAGGCTGAGAGCGTGGTGCTGGCCCCATACATCGACTCCATTTTCAGGGCATGTATCGCTTTTGGATATGTCCCTGAGATGTGGAGGAAGGTGAGGGTTGCCTTCGTTCCGAAGCCTGGTAAGGCTTCCTACATGGACCCGAAGAGTTTTCGAACCATAAACCTCTCCTCATTTCTTTTGAAATGCCTGGAGAGGCTGGTAGATGAATATATTAAGGAAGTACCCTTAAAGGCTTCTCTCTTAAACACCTCACAGCACGCTTACTGGAGGGGCAGATCTACGGAGACGGCTCTCCACTCAATGGTAACTCTCATTGAACAGGGACTGGATCGTGGACTGTTTACCTTGGGATATGATATGACAGTAAACCCTACAAAGTGCAACTTGGTGCTCTTCTCCAGAAGACGTAAGCTGGGTTACTTTGTTCTTCCAAAGCTTTTTGGACACATTCTGCAACTCTCTCCTCATGTCAAGCACCTTGGAGTCTTCCTCGACTCGAAGCTGACATGGGGAATACACGTAGAGGAAAAAGTTAATGCGGCTATGAGGGTCTTCGCTCAATTCAGGAGAACCTTTGGCTGCACATGGGGCATGAGACCGAGGGTTGTGCATTGGATGTACACCTCGATCGTCAGACCCATGCTCACATATGCCTCCTGTGTATGGTGTCCGAGGATGCTTGTGGGGACTGCGATCTGGAAGCTGGTTGGCCTGCAGAGGCTTGCCTGCTTCCAGATCGCAGTCCCCACAAGCATCCTCGGACACCATACACAGGAGGCATATGTGAGCATGGGTCTGACGATCGAGGTGTACATCCAATGCACAACCCTCGGTCTCATGCCCCATGTGCAGCCAAAGGTTCTCCTGAATTGAGCGAAGACCCTCATAGCCGCATTAACTTTTTCCTCTACGTGTATTCCCCATGTCAGCTTCGAGTCGAGGAAGACTCCAAGGTGCTTGACATGAGGAGAGAGTTGCAGAATGTGTCCAAAAAGCTTTGGAAGAACAAAGTAACCCAGCTTACGTCTTCTGGAGAAGAGCACCAAGTTGCACTTTGTAGGGTTTACTGTCATATCATATCCCAAGGTAAACAGTCCACGATCCAGTCCCTGTTCAATGAGAGTTACCATTGAGTGGAGAGCCGTCTCCGTAGATCTGCCCCTCCAGTAAGCGTGCTGTGAGGTGTTTAAGAGAGAAGCCTTTAAGGGTACTTCCTTAATATATTCATCTACCAGCCTCTCCAGGCATTTCAAAAGAAATGAGGAGAGGTTTATGGTTCGAAAACTCTTCGGGTCCATGTAGGAAGCCTTACCAGGCTTCGGAACGAAGGCAACCCTCACCTTCCTCCACATCTCAGGGACATATCCAAAAGCGATACATGCCCTGAAAATGGAGTCGATGTATGGGGCCAGCACCACGCTCTCAGCCTTAAGAAGGACAGGCAAAATACCGTCTGGACCCGGGGCTTTAAAGGCCGAGAAGGTTGAAATTGATCATTTCACCTTCTCGGCATCAACTACCTTGGCGGCAGTGGACCAATCTCCACCAGTGCATAGAGGTAGCGGATAATCGGAACCTGCCTGCAGGTCTTCTTCAAGCCTGCAGTCAGGAAAATGCGTCGAGAGAAGAAGTCTACAGGCTTCTTCTTTCGATGCCGTAAAGGAGCCATCTGGCCCTCTCAGAACACTCAGCCTAGCCGACGGGTCGCCCTGAGTCCTGAGAAGCCTAACCGGTTCACGATAGCCGTCAATCTCCTCGCAGAAATCTACAAAGCCTATCTTTTTGATTTCCTGACAAGCCTCTTGTAATTACTCTGAGTCTCGCGGTAGACCCGCTAGTCTCCCCCCGAGCCAGACCTCCTGGCCTTGTTGAAGAGCCTTCTGGAAGCCTTACGGAGTACACTAAGACTGCCGTTCCACCACCGCATAGTTTTCCTTCCAATGTCCGTGCTAATGGGACAGGAAGCCTCGAAAGCCGCAGTTACAGCGGACTGCAGCCTTCCAACCGCCTTTTCCAAGGCTGCAACACTTCTGATTCTCTCAGCCGGAGAGTCGAGCATGGAAACTAGCTCCCTGTGATATCTCCCCCAATCAGTCCGCTTCGGATTCCTGTATGGTTCCACCTCAATGGGGTCAGCACCCATACAGAACTCAATGTAGCGGTGATCAGAGAGAGACTCCTCTCGCGAAACCCTCCAGCCGGAAAACTGGGGAAGATACGTATATACTTATATATATAAAAAAGTTAATTAAACATATTATATTATTACCAATACGTTTCTTTTAATATTTTTACGGTGGTTGACTATTTCAGGATATAATCCTAGCTATATTATGTAGATATATTATATTAAATCTGAGTACTCAGCACACTTCATCAATTTTCGTTCGAAGTTTTCTGAACTACATATATTTAAAATATAACTCCATCCAAACGTCAAGGAGTTCCATTTTCTCCTTTCTACAGCATTCTCAAAAGCCATTAAGGATTAAATTAAAAAAAAATAAAAGAAATCGAGAGTGCGCATTTTGAGATATTCAAGGATAACGAACATATCCATTATCCTTGAAAACAAATTTTCAGAAAAAGGACCTCAGCTAATTTTTCTCAGGAGCGTTAAAGCTTCCTTAAACAAATGGAGTTTGTTTCATGGGCTTACGATGCATACATCCTAAGATATAAAGTTTTGAATTTACAGCTTCCAAGCAAAATTTGCCACTTTTTCCAAATTTCAAAATAACATATCGCCGTCAAAAATGGACAAAAACGAAAAATATTTCAGCAAAGTACTACTAACAATAAGACAAACCTACTTATCAAATTTTATCAAAATCGGAGTTGGTCAATGCACAAATTTATACAATATTTGTCGATTTTCTGTGGAATGACCCTTTAGTCACTCACAGGATCGAGACTAATGACGCTGTTCCGATAAAACAGAGGTTTTATCCTATTTCACCAGCAGTGCAGCGTTTGATGGACGCTGAGTTTGAGCGGATGTTATCATTAGGTGAAATAGAGGAGTGCCAGAGTCCTTGGAGCTCTCCAGTTCTTCTAGTGAGGAAGCCTATAAAGGATCGGTTTTGTTTTGACGGTAGGAAGGTCAGCTCCGTTACTAAGAAGGACGCCTATCCACTGCCGCAGATAGACGCACTTCTGAGTCGACTTCCTCCGGCAAACTACATTACGAGCTTGGACCTCAAAGACTTGGCAGATCCCACTAGACACTGATTCTAGAGAGAAGACCGCTTTCACAGTACCTGGTCCACAAACTATGTGTCGATCTTCGTGAGAACGTTCTCGTCTATCTAGACGACCTGTTAATTCTGTCACAAGACTTTGACACTCGTATTGCTTTACTGGCTCGCGTGACGGATTGTTTGGGGTAAGCTGGCCTCACTATAAACGTGGAGAAAAGTGAATTCTATATTACAGAGACAAAGTACTAGGGTTTTATAGTCGGAAAACGAAGAAGTAGGACAGACCCTGATAAGATTTCAACCATAGTTGACTACCCGTCACCTAAAACTGTTCGGCAAGCCCGACACCTACTAAATACGGCGGAGTGGTATCGTCGATTCATTCCGAATTATGCTGTTGTAACTGCCTCCATCACTGACACTCTGAAGAATCCCAGTCAGTTTCAATGGACACCTTAAGCCCAGACGTCTCTGGAATAGTTGAAACAGAAACTCACTTCTGCCCCGTTGTTGGTGAGTCCGGATTTCACCAAACCATTCGATATCCAATGCGGTGCTAGCCAACAAGGTATTGGGGGAGTGCTGTTACAAGTAGATGACGATGGCCACGCAAACCCAATAGCCTATGTCTCGAAGGAACTGAATTCAGCACAAAGCATTTACACCGTCACAGAGCAGGAATGCTTAGCAGCAATGTTTAGTGTATAGAAGTTCCGACCCTTTATTGAACTTATGTCGTTTAAGATCGTGACTGAAGCTTAAAGTGGCTCATGTCTCAAAAGGACCTCAGCGTTAGACTTGCTCGATGGAGTCTAAGCTTCAGGGTTTCGACTTCACAATCGAGCACAGAAAAGGAAGCCTAAACGTCGTTCCAGATGCCCTATCACGGATTCACTGTGACAGCATCTCACCATCTGAAGATCCTGATCCGGAAGTTGCCTTGGTTCCCCGTATTTCAATTCCTTGGAATATGATGAGCTAAGGCAGAAAGTTAAATCAGCTTCCAATAAACTACCAGATCTCTGTGTCAGGGATAACTTCGTTTACATTCGCACTGTTCCGAGAACAGGCGATCCAATTCAGGAAGAAGCTTGGAAGCTATGGATTCCACGAGGGCTTGTCTCCGACGTGGTTTCAAGAGCGCATGATCCGCCACTGCCTTCACATGGAGGCATAGGGAAAACCTTGGAACGTTTAAGACGACATTTCTACTGGCCTCGAATGATAGACGATATCAGAAATTACGTAGGCGTCTGTTAGGTGTGTAAGGAAATTAAAGCCCCTAATACCATTCGTAGACCACCAATGGGAGTCCAGTGTGTGACAGAAAGACCCTGGAAAAACTGTATATTGATTTTCAAGGACTATATCCCAGATAGATGAACGGAAATATCTGTATTCTGATAGTTCTTGACCACTTTTCAAAATTTCCAATTCTCAGACGTATGAAGAAAGCATCTACTTTTAACGTCTGTCAGTTCATAGAGACAGATGTGTTTCACACGTTCGGAGTTCCGGAGACAATAATCTCTGAAAATGGAGCTCAGTTTTGCTTACTACTGGAGAAATATAATAGATTGACAGCATCGTGCATTCTTTACACAAACATAGAATTAATACAAATAACGGGATTTAATCATGTACTCTAAGGGGAGTAAATATATTTATAAAAAAAACTGAGACGTACTCCAACACCCCTTCTCGCTGAATGGTGTTGCTACTTATCGAAATGCATTCGCATTGCATTTGCAAAATTCCTTAAGGTGACCTTTAGTAAAGGCTTAGTCATTATGTCCGCTATCATGGTATCAATTGGACAATATTTCAAATTGATAATACCTTTCTCACACAAGTCACGTAGTAAATGGTGCTTGATGTCTATATTTTTTGTTCGTGGACTGGATTTATCTGATTCAATCATTCCAATGCATCCTCAAATAATGTTGTAGCAGAAGTTATTGATAGTCCCATATCTGTTAGCAATTGTCGTAACCATAACAATTCTTGACAGGTATAAGCTGCGGCAACATATTCAGCTTCAGTTGATGAAATGGCAACCGTTGTTTGTTTCTTACTGAACCAGGCCACTAGTCCACTACAAAAAAAAAAAAATATAACCACTAGTAGATTTGCGATCTCTCTTCTCTCCTCCCCAGTCTGCATCAACATAGCATTGAAGTAGTGGTTCCTTTTTCGCTGATAACACTAGTTTAGTATTACGGGTCCCAAATAAATACCGCATCACCCGTTTGACAGCTTTCCAATCTTGTTCCGTAGGTTCACTTACACGATGACATAGTATTCCAACAGCTGCTGCAATATCTGGTCTGGATACAGTTCCGATGTAAAGAAGTGATCCTATGGCTTGTCTGTACATTGTATTATCGGATAGGGCTTCACTTAGTTCATCTACACTCGAAGGATATGATGTTTCCGTAGGTGTAGCGACTGGCTTGGCGTTTTCCATGCCATATGCTTTAAGCAAATCTAGAATCTTGTTTCGCTGATGCAGAAGAAAAGTTCCATCTTCTTCTCTATCTCTATTTGAATTTCTAATTAGTACGATTCATTTCCAAGATCTTTAGTCTCGAAAGATTCATTGAGGCGTTTACAGATTAAGTCGATAACGTTGACATGCTTCTAGCTACCAACAAGGCGTCTATATAAAGCAGAATATAAGATGTCGTTTTATCTTCTTCCTTTCTAAGTATAGACTTGTATCGGTTTTACTTTGAATAAATCCTTAATTTATTAACGCTGTAGTTGCTTTCTTATTCCAAGCTCGTGCTGATTGCTTCAAACCATAGATACTATGATTTAAATTGAGTACAAACTATTATTTTCTTTTTTGCACGAAGCCGGATGGTTGTTCCATGTATATTTCTTCTTCTAAATCACCATGAAGGAATGCGGATTTAACGTCGAAGTGTCTCACATGGAGCCCTCGATGTGCACTAAGTGCTAGTAGAACGGGAATAGCCTCATGCTTTACAACAGGAGCAAATGTTTGGTCGTAGTCTTCTCCATATCGCTGAGAAAACTCTCTTGCAACAAGTCTAACGTTGTGAGCAGTAATGTAACCTTTAGCATCGTATTTTGTTTTAAAAACCCACTTCGCTGTGATCGCTTTACGCCCAACAGGAAGTTTCGTCAAAGCCCAAACTTTTCGTGTTGCATAATATTTAGTCTTCCTTAGCTGCTGTAATCCATTTATCTCGTTCACGAGGTGATAAATAGTCATCATATCCTTCCAAGATGTAGGTTCCTGTATACTGTCGACTTCTAATTTGTATGAAAGTCTCTTTGGAGGCATGCCCTTATTCTTCCTCTGTGAACGACGTGGTGTTGCTTCTGTTATCACTGGTAAGTCAATCTATGTAATTGTATTATCTGCCTGCTTGGGAATTCCGGGCTCCATGCGATCTACGGCTACTGCGGCTCTTGAGGTCTTACTCAATCTGGTACCCCTGGAGCTTGTCATTCAGGCAGAGGCCAAAAGGGCTGTGTGCAGATTGCGCTTATGGGGATGTTGGGAGGGCGGCTGGACTGGCTCTTCTCATTGCTCTATGGCATATCGGCTGGACTTGGAAAACCCTCTGGCCGGTATGCCACGGGATGCGATGGTACCAGAGCTTCGTTTCGGACGTCGCTTCTCTGTAAACTTTCCTGCAAGGGACTCGTGGACTGAGAGAGGTGCCTTATCGTGCCTTCCCCGGTCTGCTCTAAAAATCTTCACCGACGGCTCTCTCACTAATGAGGGAGCTGGGAGCTGTCTACTTTCCTGAGGCTGATTTTGGAATGGAGTGCTCACTTGGAAAATACACCACTGTCTTCCAGGCTGAAGTCTTCGCCATCTCAATGGCAGCGAAGTTAGCCCTTGATATGCAAATCAAGGGGAGAGATACCGCTATCCTTTCGGATAGTCAGGCAGCCTTAATGAATTAAATGGCCCTCGGATAACGTCTAAGTTACTGGGGGACTGCAGGTCGTCAGTGGATAAGTTGTGATATCACAACAATGTGTCCCTCCTGTGGGTTCTTGATCACATGGGGATCATGGGGAATGAAAGGGCTGACCTTTTAGCTAGGGCTGGCTCCGATTTTCCGTTTATCGGACCGGAGCCCGCCGTAGGCGTTGCCACCTCAAATATCGGGTCTCTCATCAGAGCGGATGTTCATAGGAAATATCAGCAGAGATGGGAGAACCTGAGTGCTTGTAGGTGTACAAAACTGTTTCTTAATGGGCCCAATGGGAATATCTCCGATTTTCTCATGGGACTCGGAAGGAAACAATGTAGAACCGTGGTTGGCATCATCACCGGCTACAGCTCACTTCACGCTCATCTAACAAGGATGGGAGTTGTTGACAGCCCTGAGTGTCTGTCCTGCATGGAGGGAGAGCCTGAGACAACCGAACACTATGTGTGAGGGTCCGGCCTTCGCCCGGAGCAGACTGGATACTCTAGGGTCTCCCCCTCTATCTGTGGATGAGCTGAAAAACCTTTAAGAGGACAGGAAGGTTTTGGTGAATGCGATTCAGGAGAGCACAATGGGCCGCTGTGGCCTCCGTGCTTGGGTTGCGTATCTCCTGTTCCCCCTGTTTTAAAAAAAATAAATAAAATCTTAGAAATATTTATAAGTAAAATTAAAATTAATATGAGGCCTATGTACATTCTATATTTAAGATTTCCTTAATTTAATTAACTCTGCTATATATTTCATTTTACTGGCTGTTAGAATATAAACACCATTATCCATTCCATGAGTAAACAATGAGTTCTTTAGTTGCGGTTTCTGATATAACTATATTCATATGTATATATATGACATCAATCTAAAAGTTGTAGTATGTGTATTTCTTTTTATTTTCCTGTATCACTGTAATTTTGAAAACCAGCTGCATACAAGTATTTGATAACGCACCATACAACATCAATTTTCGTTCAAAGTTTTCTGAACTACATATATTTCAAAAATAACTCCATCCAAACTTCAAGGAGTTCCATTTTCTCCTTTCTACAGTTTCCTCAAAAGCCATTAAGGATTAAATTAAAAAAAAATAAAAGAAATCGAGAGTGCGCATTTTGAGATATTCAAGGATAACGAACATATCCATTATCCTTGAAAACAAATTTTCAGAAAAAGGACCTCAGCTAATTTTTTTCAGGAGCTTTAAAGCTTCCTTAAACAAATGGAGTTTGTTTCATGGGCTTACGATGCATACATCCTAAGATATAAAGTTTTGAATTTACAGCTTCCAAGCAAAATTTGCCACTTTTTCCAAATTTTAAAATACCATATCGCCGTCAAAAATGGACAAAAACGAAAAATATTTCAGCAAAGTACTATCAGCAAGAAGACCAAACCACCTGTAAAATTTTATCAAAATCGGAGATGGTCCTAATGACCCTAAAGATGTTTTTCCTAAGCCCAAAGAGGCGAAGGAAGGGAAAAGCTGTTTAGTGGCTTCTAAACGTTGATTTTCTTGGACTGAAAGAACATGGCGGTCAGTGTCAGAGGCAGCTAATTGGCTTGGCATCACTTCGGCAACTATACCCAGAACATCTGGAGCCAACCCAAGTAGACGCCAGAAGTCTATTCCCAGGTATAGTGCTTGTGTAAGCCCAGGAAACACGTAAAAACGCACGTTGTGGGTCTTACCACGGAAAGTGATGTCCAAGTCCACATCGCCATGAATATTCGTCAAGGCACCGGTAGCTACCTGCACTTTAGTGTCATTCCTCTTCCATTTGACGTCTGCTTCAGTCAGCTTCGTTAGAGCTCCCTGGCCCAGGATGCTGACAGTAGCACCACTATCAAGCAACCCAGTCACAGTTTGCCCTAGCAGCTTTACTTCTTTATTTCGACATACGGCAGAATGTCATCTGCCATCGACACTGAAATGTGGACCATTTTCTTTCGTTCAGATCTTATATGTCGACAATATTCACGCAAACGAACGGTTGATCGTTTCTTCTTTCTATTAGGATCCAGATCAGAATGTATAATTCCCACGAGTTCAACCACTGAGGAGAAAATAGGTCTCGCACTTTATTGTAATTTTGTAGACGCAGGCTCACGCCCACTTGTCATCGCAGAGTTTGGTGGCCCTTTTAATATCGATACGGTTGATTCTAACGGTGTGTCAAAAATTAAGAACTCTTCTAGGAATGTGTCTATCAAACGGAAACGGGAACTTGAAAATCTGGAGAGAAGTCAATGAAATCCTCCGCGAAGGGACTAGTTGCATTCGTTTGACTGTCAGATGAATGGTTGATAGCACCAGAGTCACTGAATGATATCAACGGACAGTCTATTGATTGTTCGATGGGGTCTGTGGATTGTGCAGACTGTTGTTCTGGATCAGCGGCTGAGCGAGAGCAGTTGACGTCGTTGACATCTGAGATGTCACTCTCGGTCGGGAAAAGGTGTTGCGATTCCCGACACGCTTCTCGTTTTCCTGCAGACAGTGTCTTCAGTTCGGCTTAAAGATGTTCTTGCGTCCGCATCCATAGCAGAAAACTTGCTGACTTTCTTGTTAGCAGTCTTGATATAGGTGATCTTGCTGATCACAATTCCGACAGACCACTAACTGTCGATCTGTGATGGCTGACACGTCCGCTATATTGTTGTCACTCTCAGGTAAGATCGTCAAGTCAGTATATAAATTTTGGGGGTCATCGATCTCGCTTACCCTCTGATTTATATGTGCTCCAGTTACACGCAGTCGCAATTCGCAGCTGTGTAGCCTGAATCTGGGTGATTAAAGAGCGTAACTGTCCAATGGTATTTGTCGGGTACAAACAAATTATTTCCTGAATCTCAGGCAGTAAGTTAAACTTTACAATTTCCAAGAATTGCAGTAGGTCACGCAGCTGCATCCTTGGGCATTCCCCACTCAACAGAAAATCCAGTATTGACATATTCCCACGTCGGGAAGGGCTTGTGTCTTAATAAAGAGCAGTACCAATCCTTCGCTGGTCCCGTCAACTACATGAGCATATTCCTAACAAGGAGATCAAAATCTCCTTCTAGTGCGGAGTGGGTGAGCGCTTCGACTCGAAAAATAAATTCATGCACTGATAGCTCGGAGTTATTGTCATTATACGACAGGTTCCATCGTCTGATAGGACTGCCTGAGCGTCTGTGCGAAGAACTATTGTGGACTCGATTGCTGGAATGTGAATGTCGGAGGAACAAAAGGTGCTGTAGGTGGAAATGGGGTCTCTGTTGGCTAGCTGATCACGAGTGTTGATTTCGCGGGTCTCTCTGATTCTCTATGAAGAATCTGGGCGTTTGGACACGTTCTCCAGTGGGTGGTGGTGGTTTAGTAACGTCCACTTGAGACTCGCTGGCGGACATCGGAAATCCCTGCTCGCAGTGAGTCTATACTTTGCGAGATCCTTTTTCGTATTAAAACTTGCAGTTGCGCTCTCAGATCTGTCCTGAATGTATCAGCAGCCGCTAGGCCTCGATCCGTAATAGTAATAGCAGGTGATGGACTATCTATCGATCCGTGAGTTAACGTGCGACAAGTTTCCTGACTGTAAGCCAGGATATAGAGATCTGCGAATCGACTTTTGTGCTGCCAGCAGTGCCAAATTTAAAGAAGATGGCTGATGACAAGGATCTACGTTACCATTTTGAACAGGATAGCTTTTCGGCATCGTGCCAGTGTACGCTGTGAAGTCGAGCTGAGTGAGAGCACATATGCAATTCGGGCAATTGGCCTGCTCGCCTATCCATGTTCGCAGACATGAAAGCATGGAACACATTTCCACACATAATCGTTACGGGTTTTCTTTTGACAGACCAGTCTCCGTCTTGACAGATGCTGCACTGGTCTGGCATCTGTATCAGGACCTCAGTCGCAGGAGGTGTCGTTCGCATGGTAGCCTGTAGTTCTGTCTTCGTGGAGAAGTTGGACGGAAAATTGTGCGACAATCAGAATTAAAAGAACTGTACGGACTATCGTCGTCTAGCACCAGGTCAACGAAATTTTCTTTCTTTCAAAACAGTATAGGAATCCAAAACCTTCATCAACTGAAGGTTGATGCACAATCTAAAGGTTGTTGGGCACTTCAGTACTGCTATATAACGTGTTAGAATAATGTAAATGCTAAATTCACACTGCCCAGCTAACGCATGTGATAGATTTTTCAGCAAGAAGTCAGAAAGTTCAAAAAGATCAATCTTGTAAAAATAATTTGTCTCTACAACTAATCAAAAATTCAGAAGCTGAGAAAACTTCATACATAGAACAATCGTCGAAGCCGCGATGAACGTCGGCGTTTAAACTTAGAGTCAACAATCGCACCAGCAAAAATAAGCCAAAATAAATTGTGGTAAAATGAATCATTAAATCGTAACCCTACAGTATCAAAATCTGGTTATGAGCTAAACTCAATCTCTCGCAAAAAGATAAAAATTCATAAGATTCTGCTGAACTAAACTCAAAATACGCAAAAACAAATCAAAAAACATGAAAGACTTCTCCCTCTCCCTCCCAGAGCTAACTCCCAAAGACAAAGGTATCCTAGGTCCACTCTCTCAAAAATTCAGGTCTGAAATCAAAAGATAAGCTCAGGCAAGCGGTGTGGATTTGTGCATGAAAAAAATGTTGAAGTTCTCACGGGATTCAGGAAGAGTCGGGTCAGAAATGTCAAAGGCCAAGAATGCTACCAAAAAATCTTCGGTCAGGCAGTCAGCAGTATGCCAGCCCCCGACTCTGAAGCTGTCCAACACCACCCCAACCTCCAACAAATCCTTCCTTCCTCACCCAATAGTTGTGTCCAGCTAACCTTCCAGGTGGGCGAAGCCAGTTAGCTACAAGCCAAACAATCATCTCGCAGACTCACGCCTCCGTCAAACCAGTCGGCCAACGAAGACATGGCTCCGTGAGAAACATCCACGAAAATGATTGTGAGGCCACCTGCCATTTCCATGGCTGAAAGCTAGCGGGAAAGATAAAACAAAATTCAAAATAGACAGTAACTGCATGAAACACAACACATAAAAACACGGAACACATCAGATGTGTTCTTTCGTGTCCGCAGAACAGAGCAGAACAAGAGATACACAAAAGAACGCCTCATACATTTTCATAGAAAGATTTAAATGAAGCGAACAGTACAAATAGTTCGCTTCAATCGACAGAACAGTTTGCTCTCTCCAGTATATGGGAGTTTTAGAACAAGGTACACAAAAGAACGCAGCTATCATCTACACCGCTTAATGGAAGGTTTTTCTAGTACCTGACTTAAGCCCTACGGTGGCTAAACTTTGCTTGGCAATATTTTCCCAGCAAGCTCTTAGACAGTCAGATATTGAGACTACTACATTCTTGCGTGAATAACAAACGATATCTTTAGTATATTTTACCATATTAAATTTTTGATATTTTTGAAAGCAAGGGAAATCAAAGAGGGAAAGACTATAGGCATACTATTTCGCGTAGGGATGTAAATCTTGCTCACCCTAGAATTTTAGATTATGGTGCATTAAAAGCAACAAACAGGAATATAATACGTGTCATAAACTATGTTTGTTTATTTGCGGGCAACAGTCGAAATAAATGTGTTGACAGATAACGCCATGAAGTGTTAGAAATTCCGTTCTTCCTCCTCACTCTCCCTGAGTCCTCTTCGCTTGGCATGATTGAATAGGTCTACTGCTCCTCTCTTTACAGGTCATATCAGGGACACTGAAAATTATCTGCCCTCAGCGTCGATTGGGTGGTTGGGGCGAGCAGAGAAGGCAGAACATCTGCGCCTTCACCGTATATGTTGGTAAGTGGTGTAAAAGTCCCTTAAGGACTGAGTGTATATTACGGCCTTTTGAGTTGTAGGCACGAAATTTTTTTTGATTATGGCAGGTGGCAGCGGCAGGTTTTCGTGGAACCTCCCCACACTCTCCGCCAATAGCCCAGGCGACCTGGCGTGCCGCCCTGCAATTAACGCTGTCCACCGAGTGATCTGTCAGCTCATGCTGGCAGTCTGGAGTTCACGTCCAAGTAAATCACTCTCAACATAGTTCCATAACAGCGATTTTAGAAAAGGGGTAACAGTGTTTTTACTTTAATTGTTAGAACTTAGAACTACTTGAAGTTATTTTTATTGAATTTGGAAAAGTTAATCTTGTTTACATAGACCCAAGATTCGTACAGTTTGGCTATAGATATATACAAAGTTAGTTCTTGTGAACCGTAAATTAGGCAAGTACATTAAGAGACCTGTCCAGTGAGGGCTACATAACCCCATTTTTTTTCGTCAATTTCCTTTTGATTTGATTGTTCAGCAAACCGAAACTTTCAGCCTCCAGTGAGCTTCTTGGACGGATCGTTTAATGTCAAGTAGATCATGTTCAGTACCTTTGCCTTGAACGGATATTATAGAGATACTATGTTAAAATTTTGCGATATTACCCTGCACTTCTTTGCTGATATTCCTTTAAATTTTATTTTGTTATCATGTTGAATTTATCGCGATGTTATTTGAATTTTGTATTGATACTGTATAAACTCCCAATTGATACGGTGTGATCGCTCGCAACAGTGTACTTTAATCTAAGAAGAAAAACTAAAATTGTAGTCAGATAATGCACAGATGTGGTGAAGCTAATTTAGATTGTTTGTTAATATACTGATTAAATGGATTTTTTATAACGAGATGAAACCTTAAGGTATTAATTACTCCTCTCACTCTCCTGGAGCCCTCTTGATTTGAAGGTCGACTAGATCCGCTACTCTTCTCTTTGCAGGTCAACACAGGGACTCTGAAAGTTATCTCGCCTCAGAGTCAGTTGGGTGGTTGGGGCAAGCAGAGAAGGCCGAACATCTGTGCCTTCCCAATGGATGTAGATAAGTGGTGTAAAAGTCCCTTACGGACTGAATGTGTGCTGCGGCCTTTTGATTTGTAGGCACGAAAAATTTTGTATATGGCTGGTGGCAGCGGCAGGTCTTCGTGGAATCTCCCCACACTCTCCGCCAATAGCCGAGGAGAGCTAGCGTGCCGCCCTGCAGTCAACGCTGTCCACCGAGTGATCTGTCAGCTCATGCTGGCAGTCTGGACTTTACGTCCGATGTCAATCACTCTCAACATACTACCATAACACCGTTCACTGTGCCATGCCAGAAAATAGTGGTTTGTTATCATCGAACGGGGTCGGAGTGCTTCTAAATGTTCTATGCCAACGTGCTCGGGGTCTGAATGTTCTTCATTTTAATGCCAGAAGCTTTAAGCCCAAAATTGACGAGTTTCGTGAGATTTTTGTAAGTTCCGACATTCATGCAATTTTAGTCAGCGAATCGTGGTTTCATTCGTCTGTTCCATCTTCTTTGGTCTCCTTCTCCGGATATAGGTCTTATCGTAACGATATAGATTTGAGGATGGGTGGCGGCGTTGTTATATATGTTAGTGAATAACTAAAGTCGAGAGTAATTTGTAGATCTCACATATACAATTTGGAGTTTATTTGTATTGAAGTGATTAGTTTAAATGATAAGTGTATTTTGTCAGCTGTATACTGTCCACCCGATTGTTTTAATATTGAATCCGCCTCAGAGTTTGAAGAAATCATTTCGCACCTAACAAGCACTTACGCAAATGTGATTATAAGTGGTGACTTCAATGTCAATCTCCTTTTAACTAATCCGCGGGCGGTGACTTTCAAGAACTTGAGGCAATCATTACTTCTAAGCACTGTTAATTGTTTACCCACTTACTTAATACTTTAACCCTTCTTTATTTGACTTGTTCCTTGTTCCGGATAGTAAATCGGTTCTTTTGCATCAACAGATTACCCCCGTCGATACTTCATCACGATATGCTTTTTATCACGTAAGATTTTTCGCATTGCGCAAGGAGAGCAGGCAAGACTTTTGCCTATCGTGACCTCGATAACATTAATGTGGACGCTTTACAACTGAAATGCTCATTTTTATCTTGGGATGAATTTTTTCTCCAGCCTACGATTAATGACAAATTATGCTCCTTTAATTCAGTCATTGTCGATTTACTTGACAAATATGCACCGGTGCGCTTTCGTACTACTAAACATCTCGGCTGCCCATGGTTCTCTCACGAAATCAACATAATGATAAATACTACTTATTACTTCCGTTCAAAGTTTAATATGGACCTCCCACCCAAAGAACTCTGCTGCTTTTGGGAAAGAATATGCAGGTTGAGATGTTAATCTAGATGCACTAAACACTCATTTCACTTCATCGCAGTCCTCCAACGTTCAGATTTCATCAGTCTATGATACACCTGGTAGTTTTCAAACAGGGTCAGAAGGCTTCAGCTTTAACTGTGTATATGTATGAGGTAAATTCTGTGCCTTCAATCACATTAATATATATATAATGAAATTTTCATGCTAAAACTAGGCTAGGTTATGCGAAGTATATATGTATGAGATAAATTCTGTGCCTTCAATCACATTAATATATATATAATGAAATTTTCATATATATATAATGAAATTTTCATATATATATATAATGAAATTTTCATATATATATATAATGAAATTTTCATGCTAAAACTAGGCTAGGTTATGCGACGTATATATGTACGAGGCAAACTCTGTGCTTTCAATCACAGTAATAGTAAGAAAATTTTCAGGCTAACGCTTAGTTAAGTTATGCGACTTATAGATGTATGAAGGAAAATTCTGTGCTTTCAATCACAGTAATATATATATATATATATGTATATATATATATAAGAAAATTATCATGCTAAAGCTTAATTATGTTATGCGACAACGTGTACATAATATGTATAGGAATGAATACAAAAAAAAAACTTGCTGAATTTCGTGGCCTACATCACACCATGGTTCGTTGATTTAAAGTTATATGTCGCTGTAGATACTGGATGTGGAAACTGTTCTGTCCTAGGACTAATTCTTCTTAGGCTCCTTGTACGTTGCTACTCTACTCGCGCTTTCCACAATGTTATCTTTGTGGCCACTTGAGATATTGGTCTTCATTGAGTTCGGGCGTATCTGCACATCTAATGTCAACCAGCGCCCCGTCCACGTATATACGTAGGCGCCTCAGTTTATAAAACTATGCCACCAGCTTCTTTTCAGCCTTGCTTCTTCACGGGATCATTTATTAAAATTCTATATTTGGATTACAATACCTTCCTCAAGTGGTATGGATTCCTACTCGTTTTTCTTCACCATCTCGGGAGTTGCCTTATGGTCACTCCAAGTTATTCCGAAGTTATTTCCCCAATCCTTGTGTAATGGCTTTTGCTACGTATTTGATGTTGTTCGGATATTTCTCTCCTGAATGATTTATGTCCTTTTGTTGTTTTATCTTTACGTTCCCTTTTTAAAAAAGTCTATCCTCTTTTGTTTTCCGACTTAATTCAATGGCTTTTCACTTCGTTCTCTCTGACAGCCCGCTCGGTGGAAGTCTTCTTCTTCTTTTTCTTTCGGGTGCGCTCAGCGTGCCTGGCTCTCCATCCATATAGAAAACAGTAAGGCCGAGTGTACATGGTGTCTCTAGTCTCAGTGTAGCATACTGCTACATGCCGTATGCTACGACCATAACAATGCCTTTCTCTCAAACCATTATTGACACACCCTGAAAAGATTACTAGCATTATGGATGTTCTAACAAACTTTTTGACACTATCATTATTTTCATCTGATAATCATTTCCATTTACATTATGCCAATAATTTGGGAAAAAGTGTATATATTATAACCCTCAGATATCTATAGAAGATATTTACTTGTAGATATAGTGTAAAGATGTTGCTAAATATAATGATATTTCAAGATGCCGTTTACAATAAATTCATAAAAACACTTAACGCTGCAATTGTTTAAATTTGTATCTGTATATGATTTAGAAATTTATTTGAGCATTAAGTTTTATCAATAATTCCTTTCAGATGAATACGGAATCATACGGAACCTAGATGACCAGTACGTTCGTGATATTGGATATAAACAACATGCTTTTAACACTTTAGTCAGCAATAATATTGGATTGTATAGAGAAATCCCTGATACTCGAAATAAATTGTAAGTATTGTATCGGGTGTTATCTTTCATTTTTATGGTTCAGGTATGGTCATGGGCAATTAACCAATATTTTCATCTAAATAGTCTTAGTTTAAAGAATTATGATAAAGCAATTAATGTTAATAAGTAAATAAATAAATAAATAATTTTCGTAAAATATCATTAGTTATTTGCTCATTATTTTCATAACATACATGCATGCTTAATTTCGCGCGCAGAATGAATGACACTATGTAATATACTGAAGAGAAAATTTAATTATTTTTGCGTTGAGAATTCTTTATTTTTGTACAGAAGAAGAAAGAGGTGATTGTTAGTTGTTAGTTACAATCAGTTGTCGAATACCATCTATTTTAATAGAATACTGGGGAACTAATGGAATCGAAAAACCGGACACACTGACCAAAAAGCAAGCATCTATGACCGTCGTCGAGTCAAACCCGCTTTGCGGTTTCTCCCATATCCCTTTGAAACTAATCCTGTTAACGGGCTCCACAGCCAAATGGACCTTGAAAGTGGACTCTAAATAAGTGAAATGATTCATAAAAGGAACCTCACAAAACAAAACTGGATCCTTTGAAGCTGTTTAGAAATCAACTATTACAAGAGTCCTAATTGGATACTGCTAACTCAAAAACATCAATATCGGATAGGTATATCATCCATCAAAGTGTTTGGTTATGTCTTGAAAAAGATAAAATATTTCTCTGAGAATGTGAGGTAATTGCAGAGTGTAGATTTCAGACGTTTGGCTTACATTTTCTAAAGGTCACCGAAGGCATCTACCCCCTTACTCCTTGGTACCATGAGTCGTTTTGTACATGCTCACGGGCGGCGTATTCTGTATGTGGTCAGTGTCGTACGTGCTTTCCTATCTAGTTTTTCAAAGTTCGTAGCGGTTCATTTGATGATCCTAAAAGAGTAAGTTAAAACCGGAATCACATACGTGTTAATGGCTTTGATTAAATTTCTTCTATTTAGATAGTTTTTAGAAGATTGTTAAGTCTGTGCGTATGTTTCCTCTGTAACGTTTGTCTTATGCCTGTCTAACATATAATACGTGATTGCTGGAATCCAAAATTCCTGTAGACTTCGCCCCATTGTATCAATACTGTCCCCAGACGGGATATAACTCGGTGTATTTGTTGTGTTAATAACTGTGTTTTTGTTTTGAGGTGTATTTTTGTGGTTCAGTTTTACATTGCATGTTGTAAAAATGTGTGAATGCTGGGCGTATTTTATATACATACCACGGCCAACGCGAATGCGGGCCAGAGCTAAACGCGCATATTTCTTTGAACAGTCTTGGGACCACCCCACACTAGTATTCTTGATGCAGTATGCAAACCGGTTTTCTGGAAAAGCGGTTAAGAAGCATAGAGAAATCTCTACAAATGTGCTGCACTTTGGAGAAAAATTTTCAGCTAAAATCGAACCTATTTCACGTGTTGTTTCTCACTAATTTAACTATAGTGAAATATTTTTTGTTTAGAGTAGGGCTAGAAATTTGTAATGAATTCGTGGCCCTTTTATGCATATGAATCAGACGACTGCAGTCAATAATACTCATATGGAGACGCCCCATATATGGCAATTGGACCTATTCACAAGGACAAAAATGTTTTCTTCCTAAAAATGGTATATATGACTTCAAGTAAACAACAGCTGTAGCAGGAGGTGTAGGTAAAGAAAAGGTTGATTTCTGCTTGAAGGGTGGGAGAGATGTTCAAGAAATAAAAAAACTCTTGATAAACATGTTTTAATGAAAAAATCTATTATTTTGATATAGTTATAGTCCTATATTATACATATAATAAATCGGAGTCAATTCGCTATTTTGAACATCATCTTCTATGTTCAATCCACCTCCATACTGGCATACTCAATAAAATCTCCAATTTCCTGGAATCCACAAATTCTCATATGCGATTAAGTCTCCAATTTGCCGCAAACCAAAAATATTCCTAAAAGGAAAGAAAAGGAATCATAAAGCATCAAGCTGAATCAATAAAACCCAGAACACTTATCTGATTGATAATTAATCATCCATGGTGTATTCATCCGTCAATTTTCCGGAAACTCACTTATAACATAAATTTACAACAAATGCACCAAAGACAATACCTCTGGGTATTTACCCATTTCGTTATGTCATCAAGTGACATTACTACAGTCAGTGGTGGAAGGCACCCACTCTTGACACAGAGGTCATCTGGTGCAGAGACAATCTGAACAAAAATCGTGTTCCCAGCCCTTTTACAGAAGCTTAATTCTATTTTGGAGATTATTCTGAATATTATCCCTATCATTTCCACAGAAGCTTAGTTCTGTTTCAGAGATTATTCTGAATATTATCCCTATAATTCCACAGAAACTTAATTCTGTTCCAGAGATTATTCTGAATATTATCCTTATCATTTCCACAGAAGCTTAATTCTGTTTCAGAAATTATTCTGAATATTCATCCTGAGCACAGAAACCTAATTCTGTCTTCAGAAGCTTATTTCTGAATTTATTACAGAAAGCCCTTTTTTTCAGAAGTGAGCGAACAAAACAGTGGAACCTCTATTTAAATTTTTTAACTAATTTTTTGTGTGTAAATATTGAATTATATTGAATTATTGAATTTTATTGGTAGCTTTGAGTTGAGTTGAAGTTTTTTTATATTTAGTAGTTAGTATATTGACTTAGTTATTGAATTCCTTTGTGATAGTAGTTTAAGCAATTAAAATTTTAATAACAATTTTTATATTTGAATTGTATCAAACTGAGTTATGTATTTCGATTGGCATCCTTCCTTACATTTGAGACTAGATCTCACATTCTATGTCGTCAGCTCGGTCCAGTGCACTGGTTTCATTTAAAAAAGCAGGAATATTTTACATTTTGTATTACATCTTCTGAATATGGTTTTCTCTTCTTCCTTGCAGTTTTCCTGAAGTACGATAAGTATTGCAGGATTTGAATATATGTATAAGCATCCTCTTTCTTTGAATGGAACAACCTAATGTTTTTGTAGTATTTATGTCTGGCCTCCAAAACATCTTCAGACAGCTGTCGCACTGACCACGAGAATCAGTATGGTATATCACTGCCATGAATCAGTATTTAATACATTGTAGCGCTCATTTTGTACCAACCATATAATAGGATACACATTTTGGCTGTTTCCAGATAGTAAAGACTTAAAAGCTTCTATATTAATGTAATGCCCGCTTGAAATCGCACTCAAATATTTGCGAACCCAATGATTAAATTTGCGTCCAAACCAGTAATTTCAGAAATCTTGACTGGATTGTCAAAAAACTTTCTGTTGCCACCCCTTAGTTTTGGCTGGTTAATAACTAGTCGCAACTCCTATAAAACAATGAAGTTACGGCATTTTTTATGATTTTTACGAATTCTTTGACTGCATTGACTTCTTGCTTGCTAATATCCATTTTATAAGAAATGTGCAACAAGAATTCGTAGGTAGGCGTGTAGTACGCAGATGCCAAACTGATAGGAGGCGAACGATTCGTATGATCTTTCCAGTACCTTGGCCAAGTGATTTATGTCCCTTGATGTAACCTTGCAAACGTTTCACACTTGTTTGGACGCTGTATCTGTTAGCACATTGCACATTTTGTCGTCGAACATTGTACACACAAGAATATGATTTAAGGACAGTTTTTTGTCAGCCAAGCAGATTTTGGTCGATTAAAGCTGAAAATGTTAAGCCTCAATCGCCTCAAATTCTTGTTTCATTGTTTCGTTCGTTCCCTTTTGTAGACGAAATCCGATACCTGATAGAAGAGATGCTCAGATTTATTTTTCCAATAAATATTCTTTTCATTTTCATTCTGGGCAGACATTTCCAAAATGACAATTGGGCATAATGTCTCTTTTAGATAAGAGAATTCATATATTCTGAGAGAGTCTTGAAGGCATCGTGTGGGATACCTCAAAGGAGTCACTTGGTCCCTTTGTTTTTTATTCTATCTATTGACAACATTATCTCTGTTGTGAGGAATGCAAATCTTGATTTAGGCTGACGACGTTAAAAATTTCGCTCAGATTAAGTTTTTTTATTGATTGTGAACAGATACAGGGAGATCTTGACAAATTTTACGATTGGTGCAAAAGCAATAATTTGGTACTCAATATCGACAAATGTGAGGTTATAACTTTCCACAGGAATCATAATCTACATAATACTTGATTTTGTTATCGGGGATTTAGTTTATGTTTAGTTTAACATATTAAAACTAACACCGGCTAAGTAATGAAAACAATGTGTTGTTGACCGTTTAGTTCTGATAGTGATACAATATAATATAGAAAAATTTTGTTTGCATATACTGTGGTCGCCGCGCAGACCTAATTTGTAAAGATGCTGCTGCAAGATCTCATATTGTACGTCAACTAAACCCTTGATTGTTAATTCAAGAATATCCTGTAGTTGTTTGCGAGTATCCATTTCAGAGATTGTAATATTGGATGGGTAACATTGCTGTTTCACAACAGCTTTGGCACCATAAGAGGGGTAAATATTAGCGCCTCTTTTCTCTTTAAATGTTTATGTAATCTTCTTTGCCTATTCCTAGGTCTACAATTAAGGAAGAGTTAGATTGGAATTTTGGATGCAAGTCGCGTGCTACGAGTTGGAAAAAATATGCTGTCAGATTAAAACGTTGACATTTAAGATTCGCCAATTTAGTTTTCAACTTTTTGTCATAAATTAGCTCACAATTATCCACTTCCTCAATAAATTTTCTCAAACCTCTTTTTTTGCCTTCAGAAATAAAAATAAATTTAACACAAATCGGGCAATAGTATAATCTCCCAAATGTTAAATGTTGTAGTTATTTCATAAAAGAATTTCACTTTTTTTTCATTTGTTCTGGTCCAAGCCTTAAATTTATAAACTGGGATTCAGGTAAGGCCAGTACATTTTACGTTATGGTTTGAGAATGGTCAAATATTTTTTATTGCTGTGAAGACTGACTTGTATGTTGAGATAATTGCGTTTGAATTTGTTGTGTATCTGGGTTCGATAATTAAAAGATTTGTTATTGTTGAATTGGTAGGGAGATGGAGCCGATGATTCAGGAAGAAAGGTTACAAGAGTAAGTAAAATAGCTCTGACTTGTGTCTATAAAAGATATATTTCAAGTGACATTTATCAATATACAAAAACATATGTAAGGCAAATTCAAGTAGCTGATTAGTTCAAACATTCGTTACTAGATGGATATCAAGTTTATGTCGTTAATAATAATTAGTTCTTATATTGATTAATAGATGGATTCGGAGATGTTGTCGTTGTAATTAGGGCTCGAACACATATTCCAACTCACCTCCTCAACGGCAGCAACTCAGTCTGTCAAAACTGCATACCAAGATTTTTGAAACACTGATGATGCTTGACCTCTCACAAGCCTTTGGTAAGCGCATCAGCTGGCATATGACTTGATGACATATAGCCTAGTTTCACGATTTCGTTTTTAATGGCTTCTCTGATGTAATGATACCTGTAGTGTATATGCATTGTCCTGGGGTGTCTTCCGGCGTAGTGAGCAATATATTGAGCGCTCTGACTGTCTTTGAATAAGCTAATTGGTTGATCAGTTGGCATTATATTTATCTCCTCAAGTAAATTTTTTAAGTATGTGGCCTCCTTTGCAGCACTGCTCAAGGCGATGTATTCGGCCTCAGCGCTAGACGTCGCAACTACTCGTTGCTTCCGTGATTCCCAGGATATGGCAGACCCAAAGGCAAATCCTGTCTGCGATTTTCTGTCTTTTAGGTCTTCCGCCCAATTAGAGTCGACATACGCATGTAATACCTTGTTTGTTTTTTTGATAATTAAGGCTTGCTGTCTGGGTTCCTTTAAAATATCTTAGCACAGAAAGTGCTGCATTCCAATGTTGCCTCCTTGGATCTTGACAAAATTGTGCTAGAGTGTTGACACTATAGGCAATATCTGGTCGACTGTTGTTATGGTCGTAGCGTACTGCATGCAGCAGTATGCCACACTGAGCGGAGGACACGTATACGCCGGATTCATGAGTGGCGAAGAAAATACGGACGAGATGCGACGAGAGAAAAAGAAGAAGAAGAATGTAGACATCTGACTTGTTGTTCAAGTAAATCACGCGAGTGCAAAGTCAGTGGAGAAAAATCGGATTTTTTTGTAGCATCTGGATTATAATTCCTCACGTAAGTTTCGATAATATATGAGCATTTAAAGAATTACTCTACTAATTGTTTAAATATTCACGCAATATAGCGGATGCGTTTTATGCATATCCATCAAAACCTAGAGCTGATCTTAGAAATTCAAAGAAGACCATCGTTGCCACCCTATTTGTTGCTCAGAATAGACTTAAAGAATGGGAACAATCAATACAAGATAATTCTGTTGATACACCTATTTTACTACTTCGTCGTAGAAATTAAGAGATTAAATGCATATTTACATTTGCAAACGGTTTAACATACTGCAAAGGATTAATAGTCATTTATAGCAAAACGTGCATCGTTCTTCAAAAAATTGTTAAAGATTTTAATTTGGATGAATACTTTGATGCTTACATTATGGTACTTCTGGTAATATTCTATTAGTAATCATGAGAAATATTACCACCAATGCATTTATTACAACAAAAATCTGATTCTGCATACAATATAGGCCCTTGGCAAGATCATTTTAATCATATCAGAAAGTGCTTGTAATTTGTAGCTAGTAATATATCATATGATGAAAGAATTTCAATATTGTCTCCACTTCTTGGCACGATAAAAACAGAACAAACGATTTTCACAAATATTTATTAAATAATCAGTTGACAAGAAGATACACTACATTCTGTAAATCCACAACATCGAGTGAACATATAAAAGCATCTAATCTAGGGGGATTATGACTGCAGGATCCAATAGAATTGAATAAAAATCTTACTGCTCACAATCCAAATGACGTCTTAAAATATTTGCGAGCTATAGTTGAAAGAATTATATTTCATAGAAATAGATGCAATTGTCAACAAATCATCAATGTGAAGGAATGTCAAAAAAATTTCGTCTTCTTCACGAAAGCTAGTCGAAGGGCTAGTCTGCTAGCGTAGTAATAAACTGTTAATTTTACAACTTTTAAGCTAGAATCGAGTGGCATCGTGGAACATCTCATCCTTGGAGGCGCCTCTACGAGGATTTCACTAGTAAAACACGTAAGTGATGAAACAATTTTTTTTTAACCTTGTTTATTTGCCACCGCAGCACAATAGGTGCATTTGCGGGTCACGATGACATTTGAAGTACTTTTCTTAAATTTTTTTTTTATTATTTATTACATATTCATGTTTTTGCTTTACTGACACACTAGTATAGGAATATATTTAAATATAATGATTTGAATTTTTCTTGAACCTACATGCTCTTGCTTTATTGACATACTAGTATAGGAGTATATTTAACTAAGATAGAACGATTTAAATTTGTCTTGAACCTTAACGTTTTTGCTTTGTTGACATACTAATATAGGAATATATTTAAATATAATGATTTGAACTTTTCTTGAACCTACCTGTTCTGCTTTGTTGACATACTAGTATAGGAGTATATTTAACTAAGTTATAACGATTTAAATTTTTCTTCAATCTACCTGTTTTTGCTTTGTTGACATACTAGTATAGGAGTATACTTAGACACTATATGATGATTTGGAGAAATGAACTTTTATTACGTGATGAGAACCTGAGTTTTGTTAATTTACCTCCTTTCACTCTCCCGGAGCCCTCTTAGTGTGAAGGTTGTCTAGGTCCGCTACTCTTCTCTTTTCAGGTCAGCATAGGGACTCTGAAAACTATCTGCCCTCAGAGCCAGTTGGGTGGTTGGGGCAATCAGAGAAGGGCAAACATCTGCGCCTTCCCAATGGATATAGGTAAGTGATGTAAGGGTCCCTTCAGGACCGAATGTGTGCAACGGCCTTTGGTTTGTCAGGCACGATTTTCTTTTGTATATGGCTGGTAGCAGCGGCAGGTTTTCGTACCATAACAAAAAATGGCGCCCAACGGGGGCCACCTCAGTCAGACTTCGGTGGTCTAAATGTAAATTTTACTGGGGACTGGGACCTTGGGTGATACGATCATCTGGTATTCGCTAGTTGATTGACCTCAAGTCTCATATCCAGTGGAAGTTATATGCGGACCTGAGTCTAATTGGTTTGTTAGTTGAAAATTTTTGTAGAGTAACGTTAGAGTTTTTAAAGTTTTGCTATTTTGTTTTTGAGATATCTGAGTAAAGTAAAGTTTGTTTTTTGAAATTTTTTCTGTAAGTTCGACTTTTGGTTTGACTTTAGTCAATCCTCAAGTCTTGTAAGTTTTTTTTTTAATTTTTGCATCGATCTTTCCCGCTGGCCTTCTGCTATGGAAATATTAGGTGGCCTCACGAACGATTTTTTTGTTTGTGTTCTCACGGAGGCATGTCTTTGTCGGCCAACTGGCTGGACAGGGTCATGAGTCTGTGGGACGACTTTTTGGCTTTTAGGTAACTAGTTGACCAGACTTATGACTCTGCCCGGCTGGAAGGTTAGCTAGATATGACAATCAGGTGAAGAGGAAGGAAAGAATTGTTAGAGGATGGAAGTGATGTTGGAGACCTTCAGTAATCAGGAGTTGGCATACTGCTAACTGCCTGACTGAAGAATCTCTAGCAACATTTCCAATCTTTGACATCTCCGACCCTACTTTTCCCAGATCTCGGTGAGACCCCAACTTCTTTTCAAGCACACATTCACATCACTTGCCTGTATCGTTGTTTCTGACCTGATTGGAGAGAGTGGACCTGAGACCCCTTTGTGTTGAGAGTTGAGAGCTCTTAGAGAGGGAAGGAGAACGTTGTACGATTTTGGACTTCTGATTTTTTTATATATATTTTATATATATAGATTGAATTTAGCTATTAGAATCGGTTTGATACTGTAAAGTGCAATGTATTTTTGCTTGGAATAATTTTTCATAGTACGGATCTCGCTGTCGAGCTTGAATTTAAGCGTCGTCCTTCAGTACGACTTCGACAATTTGGCTGAAGTACAACGTACATCCGGCTTGGATTTTTTTATACCTTGTGGATAGTCCTAAGGACTTTTTTTTTTAGAACATTTTTTTTTGAATTTGATTCGAAAATTTCTCTGACTTTTGTCGAGACGAACCTCTGCACAAGCTGCAGATCTAATCAGACTTGACTTTCGGCTATACGTTCAATTTCGTTAACCTCTGTGGAGACTGAGAGATTGACAATGGCTACAGTGCGAACACCACCTCCAGTAACTGATATACCGCTAAAGGTGCCCGAGAAGTGCTCCATTCGTCAGGTGGGAGACTGGTTAGGAAGGAGGAAGCCAGTTGAGACGGTCTGTGGACATGTGTTTCACAAGGCGTGTCTGTGGACGTGGATCGGACAGCAGTCAAACTGCCCGAACTGTAGACGCCATCTCACTCAGTATGATTTTACTGAGTACACAGATGCCGTTCCGAAAAAGACTGTTACGAAGCCTGCCAGTCAGGATACTCGACCTGTAGCACCATTGTTCAATTTGCCACCACCAACGAGTCAACCAGTAAACCGCGAATCTTTGTCCTCAGGATTACAAAATAAGCATTCGATGACCATTTTCTCACCCGAGCTCCCGAGTGAACAGCCCGTTACCTACTGCATAGGGCCAAGGCCTAGTAGCGTCAGAAGCGTTAATGGATGGTCTTCGAATTCAGATGCAAGACCTGATACGAGAAGGTATCAGCAGAGATAACTTAATACTCCGTATAAAGATGCGACAGCTAGAACAAAAATCCCAAACGCATTTCGCATCTGTAGACATCTGAGCTTGCCTCCACTTTAGTAAGAAGCAACATATTAAAGTTTCCAGCTACACAACGATGCAAACTTTACTTCTCAGCCATGGTCCGCAACACACGAGATGCGATGAGCTTGAAGATCATAAAGCTGAAATTTTAGGGGGGCAAGGAAACAAACTGCAAGCAAAATATTTTTCGCAACATTGTCATCGATTGCTTTATGGCTGCCGATGATGAATGGGAATTTTATCCTCTAGTTTCTAGTACATTGAAGAATTGTACTGGAATTTTTTATTTAATCATTTCTCAGAACATTTAGAACATTTTTCATTCTGATTCTTATTTTTTTCTACATATTTCGGTATTAAATTTAAATTAGTAAATCAGTCAAGTCAGATTTTGGAAATGATTTCGGTAATAATTTTTTATTTTATTCTTTTTTATCTGAATTTTCGATATTGGCTTTAAATGTTGCATTTTGGCTTTACTTAGGTATTTTTTAGGTATCGATTTCATCACACTGATTTTAAAATTGGACTTAGGATACGTAAATCTTAAATTATTGTTTTTGGAATTTTTTCTAGATTTTCGACTTTAGTTCTTATTTAAATTCTAATTTTGTAAAGAATATCAAAATGTCGAACTTGAAGGGTTGTTTCCATCAAAATTGCAAAGGGCATAAACGTACTGACCCAGATCTGAAATTCTGATGGTAAATTAGCATCCTCGTCAACAACAAAAAATGCATACGTCTGCTCAAAACATTTTTTGGAAAAAAAAAATTAAAAAAGGTTTATTATCTTCCTTGAATCTTGCAAACTCTTCAATTAATAAACATTAGGGATGGCTTAATGTCAATTTATCAGGGAAAACTTATGAAAGAAGAATGTCAGTCTCGGATGCGCAATTACAGGATTTATCTGTTTTTGAGTCCCCTTGTCAACAATTAAATATTGAGCCCGCAAATATATTGTTACGTGCCAGAAAGTGACACAAGCGACATCTGTTGGAAATGGAAGCAACTTTCGGCTAGTGTCATCTTAGTAAACCTTGGGTTCGCAAAATGGAATATTCAGGAAAGTTCTAGTATAATTTGTAGAGTATAAATACGGCACTACTCACGTCCAGCAGGCGCAGTCAGTCAGTGAAGTGAACGAAGTAAACTATTTGGATTGTGATAATTAGAAGTACAGTATTAGCGATAAATAAAGAGTTGATTTGATAATTATTGGTGAATTTGCGAGAGTAAACAGTAAAGTTAAATAAAGAAAGAACTTTTGAATTATATCCGAAATATTGTGTTTTAAATAACGAACTAAGGCCACGCTCGTAACAATATTCTGCAAACAATGTTTGGAAAGAGAAATAAATAGTATGTTACTACTGCAAATGATATTCTAGTTTGTTGAGGAAATATAATGAGCTGCAACTAAAAATAAAGGCAAACATGTTTTATCCAATCTATTAATGGTATTTTAGCCCTTTCAAAAGATATATTTAATATATACGATAGCATTAACTTTTTGTTTACTTTACAAAGTGAAGCAAGACGTAGTAAAACATTTTATTTGGTTTAATAAGAATAGAGATGGCTCAAATAGAAACCCTTCAGTTAATGAAATTATGCACATATTGACCCGAATATTTTGAAATAAAATGTTAAAGTCTTTTTGTAGCAAGAAATTGAAAAATTGTGAGGACGACAGTGAAGAGAATATCATTGTGGAATTTTTAAAAAAATTTAAGAAAATAATATATATTTCTCCCAGCAATGCACTAAATAAAAGCGAAGAAGTTAATCGACAAAATGAAGAATTGGAAATGCATGAAGATGATTTTATTGTTGATAATATAGATCCAAAAAATAATGGAAGATGATTCTGAAGGTCTTTCGCTGAGAAATTTTTGCTGGATACATGATTTTAAAATTGCTTTCAATAATTAACAATTGCGGCAATTGTCTGGAAACAATGGTGAAATCTGAGAGCCATCCTTCTGAGTAGTTCTTATATTATAAGAACTACTTCAATAAATCCGTTTTCGAAAGTTTTGTCGCGCCCATAGACGATTTCTTTGAAATATCTTAAATACATCTAGCAGTTTTTAAACATATATTTAAGAAGACACCACATATCATGAACATGTAGGTATAGAAGAAACACACCGATCAGACATTTTTTTTGTTTTTGTTTTTTTTTCCGTCATATCATTCCTGTTTTCATTTAAATTTGTTGATGTGCATTGAACAATAATTGATTCTGGAGTGCCAAAAATTATAGTAAGTAATACCAGCAAATCTTCACATTCAAAACTCAAAATAATTAAGTAATGATATTACTATACAGCAAATCTATATCAAAACAATCATCTATTGCTTCCGACCCATTAGTTTTCTATGAAACTTTAAGAATGAGTTAGGTGTAAAAAAATATTGGACCCGTATTTTTTGTTTATCCTGCTGACTTCAGTCTAGGTGACTCCTATTTGAATATTTTCACAATGGTCCTATTTTTTCATTTGCTAATTACTTACTCGTTCTTTTGTGCGATATTTCAAATTAATAGTGTTAAATGGGACTTTTCTAAGAAACAATAAAAAAAATATTTAAAAGACAACATTCTCACTCAATGTTTTTTGATTGTGTTTGTTTTATTACTGAAGCTTTTCTACCGTCTTTTTTTTACAAACTGTCTCAATTTTTTCTTTTAACTTCTTGTATTTCCTCAACAAACTAGAATATCGTTTGCGGTAGTAACATTCTGTTTATTTCTCTTTCATCAATATTTAATTGTTGATAAGGGGGCTCAAAAACAGATAAATCCTTGTAATTGCACATCCGAGACTGACATCCTTCTTTCATAAGTTTTCCCTGATAAATTGACACGAAGCGTTCCCAAATGTTCATTAATTAAAGAGTTTGCAAGATTCAAGGAAGATAATAAACCTTTTTTTAATTTCTTTTCCCCCAAAAAATGTTTTTAGCAGACGTATGCATTTTTTGTTGTTGACGAGGATGCTAATTTACCATCAGAATTTCAGATCTGGGTCAGTACGCTTATGCCCTTTGCAACTTTGATGGAAACAACCCTTCAGGTTCGACGTTTTGGTATTCTTTGCAAAATTAGAATTTAAATAAGAACTAAAGTCGAAAATCTAGAAAAAATTCCAAAAACAATAATTTAAGATTTACGTATCCGAAGTCCAATTTTAAAATCAGTGTCAAGAAATCGATACCTAAAAAATACCGAAGTAAAGCCAAAACGCAACATTTAAAGCCAATAGCGAAAATTCAGATAAAAAATTATTACCTAAATCCTTTCCAAAATCTGACTTGACTGATTTACTAATTTAAATTTAATACCGAAATATGTAGAAAGAATAAGAATCACAATGAAAAATGTTCTAAATGTTCTGAGAAATGATTAAATAAAAAATTCCAGTACAATTCTTCAATGTACCCCACTAAAGGATAAAGTTACCATTCATCATCGGCAGCCATAAAGCAATCGATGACAATGTTGCGAAAAATATTTTGCTTGCAGTTTGTTTCCTTGCCCCCCCCCCCCTAAAATTTCAGTTTCATGATCTTCAAACTCCCCGCATCTCTTGTGTTGCGGACCATGGCTGAGAAGTAAAGTTTGCATCGTTGTGTAGCTGGAAACTTTAATATGTTGCTTCTTACTAAAGTGGGGGCAATCTCAGATGTCTGCAGATGCGAAATGCGTTTGGGATTTTTGTTCTAGCTGTCGCATCTTTATACGGAGTATTAAGTTATCTCTGGTATCACCCATAGTATAGGTGCGCTGCGGGATGAGATCTTTAGCCATCTCAACCAGGCAGCTCCTGCTGCGCCTAATCCGGAAGATACTTCTCGACCAACACCACCAATGGCATAACCAAGAACGGTCGCCGGCAATCCACTTAGAACAGACGCTTCACAGATGTCGATGCCTGTCAATAATCCTCTGGCACCAGCACATCATGAAGCCAGGCTACAACGAAACTCATGGTCACGACGATCCGGCAGCTCAATACGTAGATGGAACATTTCCTATTGTGGAGATAGCTCCAAGCTGTCAGTAGACGAATTTATCTTCCGAGTCGAAGCACTCACGTACTCCGTACTCGAGGGAGATTTTGATCTCTTGGCCAGAAATATGAACTGCTCGTAGGCCCGGCCATGGATTGGTATTGGTCATTGCTTAGACTGAATTCCACACCAACCTGGCAATACATTAAAACAGCTCTCCTAGCTGAATGGGGAGTTCGCAAACACGATTTGAAGGTGCTGGTTCAGCTAATGTCCCGCAGGCAAAAATCGGGAGAATCGTTTGCAGCATACCACCAAAATCTGGTGCAGTTGCGTGACCAATTGCAGACTCCAATGCTGGATAGTGAGTTCCTGGAGATGGACAAATCCAATCTATTGCCAGACATCCTGAACAAAATATGTCTACACCCTACGACTATCATGACTCAATTGAGATCGCTCGTCACCCAAATTCAAGCCACACAGCTGCGAATTAGCACAGCTTGTAGCTGGAACCCTTACCGGAGTCGAAGAGTGAATGAGACTGACGGCTGCCAGTCTTTAAACCCTGACTTGTCATTAATAACAGACCGTGACACCAGCTTAGGAGACGTGTCAGCCGTTTCAACCAGACACGCAGTAGTGTCCTGGAATTGTGATCAGGCAGGTCACTTTTACCATGACTGCCTGCAAGAGAGATAACAGGTGTTCTGTTATGGATGCGAGCGCAAGAACATTTTTAAACCAAACTGCGGACGCTGTTCACAGAAAAACGAGAGACGGGTCGGGAATCCCAACATCTTTTCTCGACCAGTTTCAACGGTCCGAACGGCAATATCAGCGACGACTCCAGTTCAAGCTTGGCACAAGGAAGAACGTCCCGCCAACGAAACATTAACATGTCCGTTGATATCATTCAGTGACTCTGGTGATACCAACCATCCACCTGATCGTCCCACTAATTCACTGATAGAGACGGAGAATCTAATAGACTTCTCCGCAGATCTTCAAACTCCCGTTTCCACTTCTGGGGAGCCCATGACACTACTAGACACTTCTTTGGAAGAGTCTTTGATCTTTGACGTCCCGATAACACCGACAGCACTTTTCGCTGGCAATGTTACCGAGCAGGAGATTCGGCCTCTTGCCGTTTCTGTATTAAAACGGCCAGCAAGCTCTGCAATGACGAGTGGGCGTGAGCCTGTTTTACATCCACTGACGCCTTATCATACGCGTCTGCAGAATTACAATGCAGTAAGAGACCGTATCTTCTCAGTAGCGGAGTTAGTTGAAATTATGTATCCTGACCTGGACCTTAGACCAAGAAAGAAACGATCAACCGTTCGTTGGCGGGAATACTGTCGACGAATGAGACAGGAAAGAAAGAAACTGGCACACATTTCCGTGTCGATGCCAGACGACATTCGACCGTATGCCGAAGTGCGACTGCTCGGGCGAACTGAGACTGGATTACTTGATAGTGGTGCCACTGTCAGTATTCTAGGCCAGGGAGCTCTAGAGAAGCTTGCAGAAGCAGAGGTTGAATGGAAGAGGAATCGGACACAGGTACAAGTAGCTAATGGTGCCATGACGACTGTGCATGGTCATGTGAACTTCGACATTACTTTGCGTGGTAAGACCCAAAACGTAAGTTTTTATGTGGTTCCTGGGCTCACACAGGCACTATATCTAGGAGTAGACTTCTGACGTCTATTTGGGTTGGCTCCAGATGTCCTAGGTATAGTTGCAGAAGTGACACCAAGTCTAATAGCTACCCCTGACACCGACTGCCATGTTCTTTCCGTTATAGATCAACAACGTCTAGAAGCTACTAAGCAGCTTTTTCCTTCTTTCGCCTCTTTAGGCCTAGGAAAAACATCTTTGGTCGCTCACAAAATCGAGACAAATGACGCAGCTCCGATAAAAGAGCGTTTTTATCCGATATCACCGGCAATACAGAGTTTGATGGATGCCGAATGCTATCGCTAGGTGTGATAGAGGAGAGCCAGAGTCCTTGGAGCTCTTCAGTCGTACTAGTGAGGAAGCCTCCGGCAAACTACATTTCGAGCCTGGACTTGAAAGACGCCTTCTGGCAGATCCCACTAGACGCTGATAGCAGAGAGAAGACCCCTTTTACTGCACCTGGTCACCCTCTCTATCAGTACACAGTGATGCAATTCGGCTTATGCAGCGCTCCACAAACGATGTGTCGCCTCATGGATAAGGTCATGCCATTCGATCTTCGTGAGAATGTTCTCATCTATTTAGACGATTTACTAATTTTGTCATCAGACTTTGACTCTCATCTCACGTTGCTAGCCCGCGTAGCGGAAGCTGGTCTCACTATCAACGTTGAGAAGAGTTTTGTATCAAAGATACCAAATACTTGGGGTTCAAAGGAGCTATAAGAACTGACCTCGACAAGATTTCAGCCATAGTTGACTATCCGTCACCTAAAACTGTTCGGCAAGCCCGACGCCTACTAGGTATGGCGGGATGGTATAGACTGTTCATCCCGAACTATGCTGATCTAACTACCTGCATCACAGACACTCTGAAGATTCCAAGTCAGTTCCAATGGACACCTCAAGCCCAGACGTCTCTAGAATCATTAAAACAAAAACTTACAGCGCCGTTGCTAGTGAGCCCAGACTTCACCAAGCCGTTCACTATACAGTGCGATGTGAGCCAACAAGGTATTGGTGGAGTGCTGCTTCAACTAGATAACGATGGCCACGAGAAGGCAATAGCCTACGTCTCGAAAAGTGGAACTCAGCGCAAAGAAATTACACAGTCACAGAGCAGGAATGTCTAGATGCAATTTTAAGTGTACCGAAATTCCGGACCTTCATAGAACTTATGCCGTTTAAGATAGTGACTGATTATGCGAGCTTGAAATGGCTGATGTCCCAAAAGGACGTCAGCGGTAGACTTGCTCGGTGGAGTTTGAAGCTTCAGGGTTTCGACTTCACCATCGAACACCGAAAATGAAGCCTGAACGTCGTTTCTGATGCGCTGTCACGAATTCATTGCGACATGTCAACACCTGAGGATCCTGGCCCGGAAGTTAACCTTACTTCTCCATATTTCAACTCGTTAGAATGTGAGGAGTTGAGGCATAACGTTAAAACAGCTTCTGGCAAACTACCAGATCTTTGCGTCAGGGACAGCTTCGTTTATATTCGGACTGTTCCGAGAACAGGTGATCTGATTCAGGAAGAAGAAGCTTGGAAGCTTTGGATTCCACGAGGGCTTGTCTCCGACGTTATTTCAAGAGCGCATGATCCGCCACTAGCTTCTTACGGAGGTATGGAAAACACTGGAACGTTTAAGAAGACACCTGTACTGGCCACGAATGACAGTTGATGTCAGAAACTACGTAGGCTCCTGTGACGTGTGTAAGGAGACCAAAGCCCCCAATACTATTCTTAGACCACCTATGGGAGTCCAGTAGGGTGACAGAAAGACCACGGCAAAAGCTGTACAGCGACTTTCTGAGTCCATGTCCTCGCTCAGTGAAAGGAAATGTCTGCATATTGATAGTTCTTGACCACTTTTCATGGTTCCGGATTCTCAAACCTATGAGAAAGGCATCTACTCTCAATGTGTGCCAGTTCATAGAAACTGAAATATTCCATGTGTTCGGAGCTCCGGAAACTATAGTCTCTGACAATGGAGTCCAGTTTTGCTCGGCTCAGTTCGCTAAATTACTGGATAGGTATGGGGTGAAGCACTTGCGAACGGCAGTTTACTCGCCGCAAGCAAACGCCTCAGAGCGAGTGAACAGGTCTCCATTGTCAGGGATTAGGGCATACATCCAGATGGAACATACAAAGCGGGATGAGAAGCTGAGCCAGATAGCTAGTTCCCCCAGGAACTCTTTCCAACAACTGGTTTCTCTCCTTACCGAACACTCTTCGGTCAGCAAATGATTGAGCATGCGAGCTCCTATTCCATCTTAAAGAGCCTTGGAACTCTTAATGAGCCTCTGAGGGTGGATGCTGAAGATAAATTGAGATTGATCCGTGCGAGAGTGCAGGAGAGAGGGTTCAAAAGCTTATAATCTCAGAGCGGAGCCTGTTAATTTCCAAGTGGGTCAAGAAGTATTCAGACGGAATTTTGCCCAAAGCAACTTCCAGCAGCAGACTAGTGCAAAACTGGGACGAAAATTCGTTAAGTGTCGGGTTAAATCAAAGGAAGGGAACGCCTATAATGAGCTTGAAGATCTACAGGGGAGTCCGTTAGGAGTCTATCATGCCAAGGACATCAGGCCTTGATATCCATTCGCGAAACGTCATCTATCTATTATGACTTTTATTCCTGGTAGCCCTAATAAGGCATCTAGCCAGCTTCATGTCAATGTGCTGCTTAGGACATCTCCCAGCCTAGCGGCCGACATACCATTTTGAACATAGAGACGTTTTATCCCACTTCCTAGCCTGATAACACGTCAGAACCCCTCCTGTATGGTAACCCTACGGCAGATGGCTTGCCGTAGGAATACCACTTGTTTAAATGTTTGCAAATTTTAGGAAGAGAATCAGCATGTCGATCGGAGATCAGAGTGGGATGTTGGGCCGGGAAAGCTTCACGATCAGTTGGTTAGGTTACTAACCGCGGGGTTCTCTCAGCATGTCGGTGAAGGAAGGCAAAGGAGAATTGACCGGCTGAATTTTTTGTGTTACCAGCTTGTCAATGCACCTTTGGATTCCGGCACGGAGAAGGATGCCGAGGTCTTATCCAAGACTGACGTGACTTCAGGGATGTGCCTTCGAAGCGTCAACTGTTAAACACATCAGACTGTCTTAGACGATTCGTCGCATCCGCCTGGCCCGCGTGCTAAGAAATGCCGTCATGGGTCGAGCCACACATTGGGCGCCCGCAGCGATGAGGCCTATTTTTGAGACCGGCTAGCTCAGTCGACCATTTTTCAGCGTTGTCTGAACCACAGGTAGTCTAGACCACTCTGCCCTATGGTCGTAGCGTACTGCATGCAGCAGTATGCTACACTGAGCGGAGGACACGTATACGCCGGCTTCATGAGTGGTGAAGAAAAGACGGACGAGATGTGACGAGAGAAAAAGAAGAAGAAGAATGTAGACATCTGTCTTGTTGTTCAAGTGAATCACGCAAGTGCAAAGCCAGTGGAGAAAATCGGAGTTTTTTTGTAGCATCTGGATTATAATTCCTCACGTAAGTTTCGATAATATATGAGCATTTAAAGAATTATTCTACTAATTGTTTAAATATTCACGCAATATAGGGGATGCGTGTTATGCATATCCATCAAAACCTAGAGCTGATCTTAGAAATTCAAAGAAGACCATCGATGCCACCCTATTTGTTGCTCAGAATGGACTTAAAGAATGGGAACAATCAATACAAGATAATTCTGTTGATACACCTATTTTACTACTTCGTCGTGGAAATCAACAGATGCATATTTACATTTACAAACGGTTTAACATACTACTGCAAAGGATTAATAGTCATTTATAGCAAAACGTGCATCGTTCTTCAAAAAATTGTTAAAGATTTTAATTTGGATGAATACTTTGATTCTTACATTATGGTACTTCTGGTAATATTCTATTAGTAGTCACGAGAAATATTACATTTATTACAACAAAAATCTGATTCTGCATACAATATAGACCCTTGGCAAGATCATTTTAATCATATCAGAAAGTGCTTGAAATTTGTAGCTAGTAATATATCATATGATGAAAGAATTTCAATAATGTCTCCACTTCTTGGCACGATAAAAACAGAACAAACGATTTTCACAAATATTTATTAAATAATCAATTGACAATAAGATACTCTACATTCTGTAAATCCACCACATCGAGTGAAAATATAAAAGCATCTAATCCAGGGGGACTATGTCTGCAGGATCCAATAGAATTGAATAATAATCTTACTGCTCACAATCCAAATGACTTCTTAAAATATTTGCGAGCTATAGTTGTGACGAATTATATTTCATAGAAATAGATGCAAATTGTCAACAAATCATCAATGTGAAGGAATGTCAAAAAAATTTCGGCTTCTTCACGAAAGCTAGTCGAAGGGCTAGTCTGCTAGCGTAGTAATAAACTGTTAATTTTACAACTTTTAAGCTAGAACATCTCATCCTTGGAGGCGCCTCTATGGGGGATTTCACTAGTAAAACATGTAAGTGATGAACCAATTTTTTTGTAACCTTGTTTATTTGCCACCACAGCACAATAGGTGCATTTGCGTGTCACGATGATAATTGAAGTAGATTTCTTAAATATTTTTTACATGTTCTTGCTTTGTTGACATACTAGTATAGGTGTATATTTAACTAAGATAGAACGATTTAAATTTGTCTTGAACCTTAACGTTTTCCTTTGTTGACATACTAGTATAGGAATATATTTAAATATAATGATTTGAACTTTTCTTGAACCTACTTGTTCTTGCTTTGTTGACATACATAGGAGTATATTTAACTAAGATATAACGATTTAAATTTGTTTTGAACCCTCCTGTTTTTGCTTTGTTGACATACTAGTATAGGAGTATACTTAGACACTATATGATGATTTGGAGAAATGAACTTTTATAACGTGATGAGAACCTGAGTTTTGTTAAATTACCTCCTTTCACTCTCCCGGAGCCCTCTCAGTGTGAAGGTCGTCTAGGTCCGCTACTCTTCTCTTTTCAGCTCAGCATACGGACTCTGAAAATTATCTGCCCTCAGAGTCAGTTGAGTGGTTGGGACAAGCAGAGAAGGCCAAACATCTGCGCCTTCCCAATGGATGTAGGTAAATGATGTAAGGGTCCTTTCAGGACCGAATGTGTGCGACGGCCTTCGTGTCAGGCACGATTTTTTTTTGTATATGGCTGGTGGTTTTCGTGGAACCTCCTCACATTCTCCGCCAATAGCCGAGGCGAGCTAGGTGCCGCCCTGCAGTCAACGCTGTCTACGGAGTGATTTGTCAGCTCTTGCTGCCATTCTGGACTTCACGCCCAAGTCAAGTCACTCTCTAACATACTACCATAACACTGTAAATAGATAAATGCATTAGTGAGGGAATTTATTCCTGATACTTTCTTTGGTTTCTTTGGTCTACACGCTCTCTTACCCCATCAATAGCCGGTTCGTTTTATAGTTTAAGCTTTGACTGTAAGGGTAACTTCCTAGGTTTGCAATTAGTTAAGTTAAATGCTTGAAGACGTGTTTCAATATATCCTGATTGACTGACCTTAATTGATTTTTTATCTCTTGATTTCAAGTCCAATAAATAAATTAGGTTCACGGATGTCACGAATGTCAAAATCTGTCTCTAGGGGTTTCTTTAAGTTTACATAAAAGGTTTCATCATCGGTCGCTATTAGTTCAACGTATACAACTGTGATAGTGAGGTTAGCTTTCATTCTGTAAAAATAGATACACTCATCGTAACTTGAGTTTTCGAATTCAATTTCTTTTAGCTTTCTATCAAGTCGTTGATTCCATTGGTGGCCTGCTTGCTTTATTCCATATATAACCTTTAATAACTTGCATATTTTATTCTTATCTTCTTCAGAGATAAACCCCGTCGGTTGTTCCATATATACATATATCTTCATTTAATTCGCCATATAAAAAGGCTGTTGAAACATCTATGTAATAAAGTTTTAAATCCTTTTCCATAGCTATAGCAAACATTAGACGTACTGAGCTAAGTCTCGCGACAGGAGAGAATGTTCTTATTTTCAAGACGATCTATCAAGCTCCATGTAATATTCTCTATCAGAGAATCATATTCTTGATTCATAGCAAGGTTCCATTCTTCGGCGTCCGATGATTTTTCAATTTCCTTTAAGGTTTTCGGATCTCTAGCTTGATTGGCATTTCCACCAGCTTTCTAGTTGATCCCACTTTCTTTTCTTTTTTACTCGTAGTCATTCCTTTAAATTCCTGGTTTTTATTTTTAAATGCTGCTTGCCAGTTTGGCCTTTGGTTTTTATAATCCAGCTGGGGTACTTCTTCTCCTGTTGATACCTCTTCGATGTTTGATGATATACCTTCCACCGATGTGTGTATTTTTCTCAATTCTTCACCTCCTATCACTTAATCTTCATCTTGTTGAAACAGTAAGGTATCAAGGACTTCAAGTTTAATGTCGTCGGCTTGTATTTCTCTTTCTTTAGGCTTATGCTCCTTCCATTTGTCAGTATCAAGCTCAAATTCGTAGAAATTGTCTCCTTCAATCGATTCTCCATCAACTTCCTCGGTGAATCTTACATCTCGACTCTTGATAATGACTCTTGAAAATTTTAAATTTATCTACTAAGTACTTCGCTTTTTTTAATCATAAAATATTCAAGTATTTTTCTTGAAAAATCGTCGATAAAAGTTACAAAATAAAATGATTTACTAATTGATTCAGTCCTCATAGGCCCGCATATAGCTGTGTGTACGAGCTGCCGACGTTTCGCGGTACTCTTCTCTGTCCTGGCTTTAAATGGCAATCTCGTTTGTTTGCCACGTATACATGTAGTACAGTTCAGTTCGAAATTGTTACAGCTAGGTAGTCCTGACACCATGTTATGTGCTTGTAGTAATTTTAATAAAGTTGCATTCAAACGTACCATTTTGTTATGCCACTTCACAGAATCGAACTCTTTTACTTTTGAGATTTGTGTCTCCTCAAGTAACTCAATAATTGTATATAGACCTTTTATGCGTTTTGCTTCTATTAATGTTTCTCCGCTTAACTGGATAACAGCACGATCTGCATGAAAACAAATTTTACATCCGTTTTGTGCTGCTTTATTGGTAGATATCAAGTTTTCCTTCATGTCTGGACCGTATAAAGTATTATAAAATGATATTCGCTTACGTCTTTTATTTACTTCAGTAAAAAAAATATATATATGTAGGTATATATAAAAGTTTTTATACATCATATGAAGAATAAGTGTGCTACCCTCTCAGTCAGCCATAATGAGAACCAAACTAAATCGCGCGCATTCCTGAACATTTGACCCTATTGTTTGGTTTAACGGATTTATTTGTACACCGTTTCTGAACGCTATTTAAGATACAGTTGTACATTCATCAGCACATGAAGATGCTATTCTACATTTTTTGAAATGTAAACGAATCAGATTATACTATGTAGCCTGGATCAGCGAATTGATTTAGGAGGCGAAGTACAAACCTCCCACGTTATCTGTCCTGATTTAGATCCTGAAAGTGCGGCGCGACGAGTAATCAAATTAATTATACTATAATAATTCGAAAACCGAGATACAGTTCATAAAACAACAGAAAGAAAATTGGACTAAAGTAAATAAGATGACTTGCTCTGTAAACCCAAATCTGGTCGATCTTAATTAATCTTAATTATAACCTTCTTAAGCTTTCACCTCTATTGACTCACATAAATGCACTTAGAGCTAGATACCTGAAGACTTACAGCATTATGCTTCGTACATAAGTGTAACTTAAATGACACTAGTTTAAAACTAAACAATTATTAGGATGATTGGTGCTTCATTAATAATTATATTAATAATGTCTGATTTACTGTAGAATAGTTTTGGTCGTACTTTCATTATTATCGTTACCATCAACCGGTGAGATGATTCTTATAAATGGATTCTTTTTGTCATTGAACACAAATTTGCATACGTTATTTTATACTTATATGTTATATTAACCTTAAGTAATACAGAACAGGGATATTCTAGAGAAATCGGTTGATTATTTTAACAAGCTTATGTCATTCTATTAGGTGTACTAAATCAGTACTTCTCGCTGTGCGCACATTTACTTACATACATCCCTTGAATTTTCCCGTTTTATGCATAACTTATCTAAACCTCTTTGTTCAAATTTAGTTTAGGGCGTGCATACGGGTTGTTATGGTAGTAGCGTATTGCATATAGCAATATGCTACATGACATACTGAAGCGTGTATGCCGGCTGGCTGCTGTCCATAGCAGAAAACTTGAACGCACCCTGACCGAGAGAGATGCGTTTCCTCAAGCTCAGTATGGCATGCTGAGGTGGAAAAGGAAGAAGAAGACGAGCCTGTCTTGTCAAATCGTCCGCGCAGTGCACAGTTCAAGAAATAAGGCCGGAAAGTTTCCGAATACATCGGGCCAAAAATTAACCCCAAACTTAAGTTAAAAATACTTTTATTCCCTACTCGCATCCAAATTCACATTAGTAAAAATATTATCCCTATTAGGAAATCAGCCACCTGCATAGAAGTATAAATTAATAGGCGATGCAGCTGGATTTACAGGAGCTGTCGCATCGGTCTCACCACCTAGTTCTAGATTGTTGGAACAGGTACTCAGCAATTCTGCAAAAAGAAAAGTGTCGTAGAAAGTGCTTATGTTCTTATGATCGCGACTCCAAAGTCATCAAAACGGATGCAAGTTCATTAAGGGCAACAGATAACCTTCAATGCAGTGCATTGTCTGGGATTTTTGCCTTAACCCGTTTGGTGATTGACTATTTGTCCAAATATTTGAACGAAACAATCGTACTTTACACCACAAAGAATTAGCACTTCATCGTCACAACCGGAATTCACATTATCTGCTGTAAATACTCCTGCTGGCCTCAAGTGGCGCGCCTTAACCATGTATGTACGTCCGAAGTCATTCTCTGCTCTGGAGCAAGTTTTAAATTTGCTATTAATCGCTTTAGCTTTGATACTTAAGATTTTTGTTCAGACTCTTTTCTTTAGTTTATAAGAAACGAAATAACTATTGTGCAAAAGTGTGCAATCAATTTTGTGATAGATACGGAGTGGGCCGATACGAATATAGATGATAACTCCTCTTAAACGTTCTAGACTCAAATATGGTGATATAGTTGTACTCTTTGATTTGACTGGACAATGATTATAGGCACATGCAACAATAGCACCAAATGCAAGCAACAATTTGCATTTGAGATGCCTGTTTGTATCTTGTGACCTCTTTTCCGAGCACATTATGGTGAATATCATCACTTTTAGGAGTAGTTTTCACTCGTATTATACTTTTACATTATTATATAAATCACATACATACACATTTTGTTTGCTCGCACAAGGCTTGGAACTTGATTTGAAATTAGACAAAAATTTCGAAGACGTTTTTCATGGTTACCAGCTTGAATACATGACTTATGTCAAACTGAGATCAACAAATAATTTACAGGCGATCAGAAAAATATTCAACTCGTCTTAACCAGGGCCTAAATGAAGTTATGCACACCAGATAACAAATTCGGAAAGCATAAATTACTCCCTAACATCCAATACATATGTATATAAGCGAGATTGTAAGATTGAACTAACAGGATGAGAATTTAATCACAAATTCACCATTTTTTTGTCTTCAACGTTTTGGGTTACCAATAATTGCAAACACTAAATTGATTGTCCTTTTTTTATTTCTATAAAACCTCCAGCACACATTTGCACAAAAATTTAATAAGATTTACCTAGGAAGAAAAAAACCAAACAAAATCCAACGAAGTTATCACAAAAAGAATGATATTATCAAATGAATCAAAATTCTTTTTCTTCATAATGTTACAAGAGTTAAGTTAAGGTTTGTTTTTTTGTAAATTTAAAAGTATTATCGATAATTTTTTTAAATGATATTCATAAGAGAGATACAACTAGCAAGAAGGAACATTTTAATTTAGTTAGCTATCCAATAAGTGAAAGTTTACATTTCTATAGCCATTGCTGTGTTATAAATATCTATAGAAAAGAAAAGGTACTAAATACAAACTAAGATGAATTATTTAAATATTATTATAAATCGCTAACACACGTAAGGCTCTAGATGAACATTACTAAGAAAAAGAAAACACTTAAATGAAATCATATGAAAAGTGCAAAAATTGTTATACATGATATACCTAAAGCAAAGCAAGTTTAATTTAATGAAATTTTGAATGTCTTGATGTTAATTAAGCAAAGAAATATTTTTTTAGATCTAAACTAAGTACTACAAAGAAAACAAAATCTTGGAAAAAGTAATAATTTTTATTAGAAACATTTGCAATTATAACGTGAACATGAATCGTTGAAAGTTTTAATTCCTCCTTCATTATTCTGGCGCCCTCTCTCGTGAAGGTTGTATAGATTTGCTCTAGTCTCTGTTACAGGTCAAGGGACTCTGAATAATTATGCCCCTCAGAGTCAGATGGGAGGATGGGGCAGGCAAGGAAGGCAGAATATCTGCGCCTTCAACTGCGTATATAGATAAGTGACGTAAGGGTTCCTTCAGGACCGAATGTGTGCCGGCTGTTAGTTGGATAGGCACGAAATTTTCTTGATTATGGCTGACGGCAGCGGCAGGTTTTTCGTGGAATCTCCCCACACTATCCGCCAATGAGCCGAGGCGAGCTAGCGTGCCGCCCTGCAGGTAACGCTGTCCGTCGAGTGATCTGTCAGCTCATGCTGACAGTCTGGACTTCACGTCCAAAGCCCATCACTCTTCATACGACCATAACAGGATTGAAGTATTCTAACGAGTGTAGATATTTTAAGTCATATTTAGTTGATACCACACACACAACTACGGGGTGAATTTAAGTGTTAAAATCAATTATTATTTGGAATAGTAATCTACTTTGTAAAACAAGTAGAAATAGTCAGATTTAAAATAAAATATCTCTTTATAACGTCATGAATACGCACTAAAAATTTTATTCTTCTCCTTCACTCTCCTGGAGCCCTCCTCACGATGATGAACATCAGCGCCTTCGACGTAAAAGGGTAAGTGGTGTAAGGGCCCCTTCTGGGCTGAATATTGTGCTTTCGTTTTTTTGTTTGAATAGGACCCAAATTTTCTGGATTATGGCAGATGGCAGCGGCAGGCAGGTTATTGGTTACCCCCCCCCCCCCCATAATACTCCCGGAATAGCCGAGGTGCTAGCGTGCCGCCCTTCACTACAACGCTGTCCACCAAGTGATTTGGCTCAAGCTGGCAGTTGGGACTTAACGTCCATTCTTAATCTCTCCAACATAGTTCCAAAACAGATTCCAATCCAATCCCTTTATTTAAGTCGATACATGTGATACGGTTAACTATATTACAAGTCTTCGATAATTTTAAGACAATGGGTAAGAATAGTTGCTGATCCGGCATCCAGTAAGAAAATTATGCTCCCCCACACCAGTATTACGAAGATAAACTTACCATATTCTTATCAGCTTCGTGTGAACTATTTTTTAGATATCGAAGCGGAATCAAGGTCAAATTGTAGCCTCTAAGACCAGACACTGCCGGTTTCAAAAGGTTACCCAAGAGCAGACACTGTTATGGTTCATATTTAGAGTGATTTGCTTTGCATGTAAAGTCCCAACTGTCAGTATGAGCTGACAGATCACTCGGTGGACAGCGTTGACTGCAGGGCGGCACGCTAGCACCTCGGCTATTGCGGGAGAGTTATGGGGGGGGGGGGGGGGTTAACCAAAAACCTGCCGCTGCCACCTGCCATAATCAAAAATTTTCGTGCCTACAAACAAAAAGCCGTAGCACACACTCTAGCCCTGAAGAGGCCTTTTAACCACTTACCCTTACCTTAGTGAAGGCGCAGATGATATGCCTTCCACTGCATTGCCCCATCCACCCAACGGCACTGAGGGCAGATTGTTTTCAATGTCCCTATTGACGACCTGAAAAAGAGTAGAGGAGCGGACATATTCAACCTTCATGATAAGAGGGCTTCGGGAGAGTTAAGGAAAAGTAATAAAGAAACTCACTGTGCCATTACATTATAAAAAGATTGTTTTAATACACAGTATCCTATCAGTAATCCTAATACGGAGTAAAAATAAAAGCTTTAAAGCTACTCTCTAATGAAGTTAACATTACTGGCCTTTATGGGTAATTATAAATGAATTGTTTACATTTACCAGTCAGTTCTACCATATATATATATACTTCTTAAATTAGTCGTCAGGTGATTTTGAATTTATTCCGTAAATTTCCTATCTCTTATTAACCTTTCTTCGTTCTTTTGGCTATATAGTTATCTATTGAAATCTTATTCTTCAATTCACTTTCCTTTTTGCTCTGTTAATATAATTACGTAGTATCTCGTGTATATAATTCCTTAAATCTTATTCAAAAGCAAATGAGAAAAATCAATATATAGTATGTCGTATCGTATTGAAAAGCAAATGAGAAAAATCTATATGTGGTATCTCGTATATATAATTCTTTAAATCTTATTCAAAAGTAAATAAGAAAAATCAATGTATAGTATCTCGTATATATAATTCTTTAAATCTTATTCAAAAGCAAATAAGAAAAATCAATATAGTTTACACACAAAAATTGAAAATAAGGCTTCAACTTACATACGTTTTGTGTTGAGCATCATGATCAGCTTAGCCATTATCTAAAAACGTTAATTTGGTTCTTATCATAAAGGTACACAATTCACTTATGATATCCTACTAGCACTGTTGATTTTCTTATAAGTTTCATCAGTTAGTATAACATCACCACAGGAGTCCGATCCAATCTTGTAAGATTTGAGAATACTTCTCTATTTATACTGCTTATATTATTTCCATTTTAAAAAAATCTCCATCAAATTAATGCAATTTATAAAAACATCTTCATTCAAATGATTTAGTGAATTATGACTACGATCTAAACATACAACAGTTTCAGGAATATATTTTTTTGGTACTTGCTGTCAATTTCTACTGGAACAATTTATAATTTGATTTTCATCTGAACATTCACAATTTTCTGGACACTTCAACTCAACATCATTTGGGAATTCATCTATATTATTGGGCAAGTCTCTTATTTGTTGTATTCATGCCAGGGAGCAATCCGGTCGTGCAACAAGCTGAAGGCAATTATTTCCGGGCGAGCGACATTCTTAACAATTTAGGTGAAATTTGTTCCCGTGTAACACAAAAATGGAGTCCAAAATCAAAATGTGCTGTGCTGTGATGACTCTTGAACTATGCACACGATTTAACTATTTTGTCAAATTTTTAGTTTTATTACAAATATGTACCCTCAGCATACCAAAAATCCAATAATCCTTTAAATTCCTCATTTACCATTATCTATTTTATCCCATCAAATATTCCAACGTCACTTTGTCAAGATATTATTTGGTTATTTTAACTAAATAAAACAAATTTTTGAATCATAAGCAATTCACCCGCTAAACAACTAAGATTATTAAAGTAATTTTCGATATAATATTTCGACAAGATCCAACCACTATTCACATTTTTCGACGAATCCCAAGCAATCAGCTTAAAATAACCTACAAGTCAAACGTGAGCCTTCTTCCTCTTTCTTTTTTGGGTGCGTTCGGCGCGTCTCGATCTCCATCCACACAGAAAACAGTTCGCGCCCAACTCATGCTGCTATGGGTCGCTTAGACGTGTATCTGGCTCAGTGTAGCATACTGCTACATGCAAGATGCTATGACCAAAAAACACTTTCAGTTTCAAAGGTTAATGTGACTTCAGAGGTCAAGGACAAATTCCTGCCTCCAAGACCACGTGTCAAATACATATAAATAATAGTTTGATGTTTTGCTCTTTATCCAAACAGACCGCTGTTTCTGGGCAAGCTAATTACGCAATAACTTCAACATGAGTTCTAAGGACACTACAAACCTTCTAAAGTCTACGGACGAGAGTCGTAAAGAATACTGATATAAGGCTCAGTCTACATCTATGAAATGGGTGCTTTCCAAAAATAAAGAAGAAAGTTTTTCAACCAAAAACGAGTCGACTGTCCCCTACCAACAGCTCGAATAATCAGGAAATTCCAACAAAGATCGCAAAAAGTCAAGATGGAGAGATATTATTTGTGAAAATGATGCACAACGAACCTTTTCAAGCCACGTGGTCTATGGACATAAGGAATATTCATTATAAGGACCAGTCTACATCTATGAAATCCTGGCTTTCCTGAACTAAAGAAAAAAGACTTTAGACTTAAGCTATAATGTAATCAAAACAAATTATTTCAATAGGTAAATGAAACTATAACTACGCATAAATATTCTTTATTTACAATATATGTCTTAGGCAAAGATTTAGACTATAGTACAATTAAAACAAATTATTTCAATAAATGGCATTATAACCATAATACAATTTTTATTTACAATACATATTTTAGACTAGAGTTAATATATTTTCTGCGGCACACGCCGCTTAAGAGTGATAATTGAAGTAAGAATGATCATTGCTCACATCGTGTGTCGCTTTCAGTCAAATTTGTTGTTTGCAGATTAAGTGAACCTACTTTCCTTATGTAATCCATTTGTATCACTTTTGATATATATCATGAAGCTTTCTTAATCATAATATTAAATATCCATTAAACAAAAATGTCTATACATACTGCCTGTTGGTTAATCTTAACACAAAAATTTACTAATAACACTTTTATTGCGTACTTACAGCTACCATGTCAGCTAATGTTATGGAAGTATGTTGAGTGATTGGCTTGGACGTAAAGTCCAGACTGCCAGCATGAGCTGACAGATCACTCGACGGACAGCGTTGACTGCAGGGCGGCACGCTAGCTCGGCTCGGCTATTGGCGGAGAGTGTGGGGAGGTTCCACGAAAAAACCTGCCGCTGCCGTCTGCCATAATAAAAAAAAAAAATCGTACCTATCTAACAACACACCGGCACACATTCAGTCCTGAAGGGACCTTTACGTCACTTACCTGCATCCAACATTGAAAGCGCAGATGGTATGCCTTCACTGCATGCCCCAGCCACCCATCTGACTCTGAGGGCAAGATTTTTCAGAGTCTCTAGTTGACCTGCAAAGAGAGAGACTAGCGAGCTGCTAGACGACCTTCATGAGAGAGGGCTCCAGGAAGCGAGAGGAGAGGGAAAAAAATCAACAATTCATATTGACGTTATAATCATTCCCTTAAAACATAAGGTTTACATCCGGTACGTGAAATGTTTTTGAAACAAAGTTTCCAAATAAACTAATCTATCTGAAATTAAAGTTAAGAGGAAGCGTCGGCAAAAATGTTTAGAACCTGGTTATTTTCATTGTTTTGTAAGTCGCCATAATGAAATACACTTATTGGCCCCTTTGTACATACTTTGTTTTGCAAACCCTTAGCATGCCTCAATATTTTACTCTAAGGTAACAAAAATTCGTATGCATGATTTAGGCTATATACGTATTGTCAAAGTGTTTCCAATAAAGAGTACTTATTTTTTGCTTAAGTGTCCATCGACACTTAATACAAAGATTTCATTGTATAAAAAAAAAAATGCCATACTAGAATTCTGATGATAATTAATCGTAAATGGTTATTTGACTTTTACTCCCTTAAAAACTTAAATACTGAGCTCTCCGTAAAAATACCTGAAACTCTAGTTCGTTCTAGCACAGTGAAAATTCCCTATCGGATAATCTAGTAAAATTCAAATCATCCTAATTAAATCCATTCAATCTTAGCACTAATGATAAATTGTATTCATAACACCTAAATGTATGGTTATTATAAAATCTGACGTTTGACATTTACTTAAAAAGAGGCATGATAAATCTACATGCTATCGCCAGGCGTGGATAGTCATATTCTATGACTTCATATTCGCAACTTGTATCACATATATGCCTTCATTGATATAAAGTATAAGTAAAAATTTAAGCGAAGAAGAAAAACTATAAACGATTGCTCCTGCAAAATCATTTTACAATCGGAGCTTCTGATACTGAAAAAAAAATTTTGTTCAATAATAGTAAAAAGGTTTTTAACTCACGTGATTTAATTTTTTTTTCTTTTTTTCGGGATCCCCCGCAGAGGCGCCTCCTTGGAAGTTCCGCTAGGCCGTTGTTTCTGCTGAAGGTAATTTCAGTTAACATTTATAGATTTCTTATAATAACGCTCTATCGCCTTGAGTCCTATTATACTATTGTTCCTGCGAGAATGCGCAAGCTCTATACAATGTAAGGCAATCTGAAAAGCTATTCGTTTTATCCTTGTTAGCACGATATATATTGAAATGATATGTGGTCTATGTGGTCTAAATTCCATGCAATCTCTAAATGACCTCTTCCTGTTATTTCTATTACATTTTTAGAAAGTCTTGCTGTTAAAATAACTGAGCACTACTCTAATTGATTTCTTTTGTTGGGTGTATTAGATATTTGGAAAGTTTCACCTTTAAAATACTTGGACAATAATTTTACTAAATAACTGTAGGATAAGCAGTGAAGTGTAAGTGTAAGAGAAAAGTTCAAAAGTATTTTCACGCCAAATGATTTTAATTCCACAGTGATTTTTCTTCTATAGTTTTCTTGGAACTGATGATTTGATACCCTGGGGGATTATTGATGCTTTAGAAACAAAATCGTAAAAGGATTTTTTTCTCCTCTTTGTGTCAACTACAGTAATGCCGTTTTTACCATTTTAACCTCATTCGATGGCACATTACTTGTTTCAACTTCCGACACCGAACCAGTCGCGTCTACATAGAAGAATGAGAAGAATGTTGTCTGGGCTGGGCATAAAAATAGTAAAGAGTTGATCCAATTTTTATAATTTCTCGTCCCTCATCGCACAGAAAATAGGACTGAACAAAACCTTTTCTCTCCGCTTTAAAGATATTTTCCTGCCACATTTAGCGCTTCATCAAAAGGTTCCAGACCACTCAGCACTCCCTCACAAAAAAAATCACGAACACACAATCTCCTTTGATTTCGATTAGGAAATTATAAAAAGTCTCAACTCTTAGAATGACCGCGAGCAACTTTTGTGTTGCCGGAATTCCGATGATTTGTTTCCTGGTGTGGGGTAGTTGCAAAATAACTAGATTATTTGAAAATAGATTATGTGAACTAAAAATTATTCTAAATTTACTTACAGGCTGTATTTACTAGCAGATGATTGCGGAAATTTATTTTTGTTCCTTCACTGATGTAGCTGCTCGATGGATTACAAATGACAGAGAAGATTGTCTTCTTCTTCTTTTCCTTTTCTCATCAGCATGTCACACCGAGCTCGAGGAAACGCACTTCTCTCGGTCTGGGTGCATTCGAATATTCTGTTTGACAGCCGCCGGCATACACGCTGCAGTATTTATCAATGTAGCATATTGCTATATGCAATACGCTACGACCATAACAGGGCAGAGTGGTCTGGGCCACCCATGGTTCAGACAACGCTGAAAAATGGTCGACCGAGCTAGCCGGTCTTAAACATAGGCCTCATCGCTGCGGGCGCTCAATGTGTGTCTCGACCCACGACCCAATGAGATCCTCATCAATCGTCTTCCACTACGACTGTCGCTCTTTCTTGACCGATGACGCATCGAGGGCACATCCTTGAAGTCTCGTCAGTCTTTGATCAGACCCTCGACATCCTTCTCCGTGTTGGAAACCAAAGTTACATGGACAAGCTGGTAACCTAAAAAGTCCAGCCGGTCGATGTCTCTCTGCCTTCCTTCACCGAGATGCTGAGGAAGCCTCGCGATCAGTAACCTAAAGAACTGATCGCTAAGCTTTCCCGGCCAAACATCTGGCTCTGATCTCCGACCGGCCATTGTTCAAGGGTGTGTCTCCAAGGCGTCGTCGAAGTAGTGACATGCTGATACTCTTTCTAAAATTTTCGGAGACGTGTAGCCACTGGAATTCCTACGTCAGGCTATCTGGCGCAGGGTTACCATGTAGGAGGGGATTAACGTAGTGTATGCATTACTATGCTAGGGAATAGGGAAAGGGAAAAATTTTTTCTACTGTCCAAAAGGTATGCCGGCCGCTAGGCTGGGGATGTCCTAAGCAGCACATTGGCATCCTGTAATTTTCCAGTGAAGCTGGCCGGATGCCTTATTAGGGCTACCAGGAATAAATGACAATAGATAGACGACGCTTCTAGAATGTTTATTACTGCCTGATGTCTTTGGCGTGATAGACTCCAGTTTTCCACGCAGATCTTCAAGTTCATAATAGGCGTTTCCTTTCTTGGCTCGAACCCGACACGTGACAGATTTTCGTTCCAGTTTAGCACTAGTCTGCTGTTGGAAGTTGCTTTGGGCAAAATTCCGTCTAAACTTTGATTATAGGCTCTTGAACCCTGTTCGAACGCATGGAGTAAATTTTCCTGCACTCTCGCACGGATCAATCTCAGTTTGTCCTCAGCATCTACTCTCAACGGCTCATTGAGAGTTCCAAGGCTCCTCAGGATGGAATAGGAGCTGCCATGTTCAATCATTTGTTGACCGAAGAGTGTTCGATAAGGAGAGAAACCAGTTGCTTGGTGGAAAGAGCTCCTGAGGGAACTAGCTATCTGGCTCAGCTTCTCATCCCATTTTGTGTGTTCCTTCCGAATATACACTCTAATCCCTGACAATAGAGACCTGTTTACTACCTCTGAGGTGTTTGCTTGCGGCGAGTAAACTGCCGTTCGCAAGTGCTTCACCCCATATTTGTCCAGTAATCTGGTAAACTGAGCCGAACAAAACTGGACTCCATTGTCAGAGACTATGGTTTCCGGGACTCCGAACACGTCGAACACTTCCGTCTCGATGAATTGGCACACATTGAGTGTAGACGCTTTTCTCATAGGTTTGAGCATCGGGAATTTTGAAAAGTGGTCAAGTACTATTAAAATGCAGACATTTCCTTTCACTGACCGGGGATATGGACCTAGAAAATCGATATACAGCTTTTGCCATGGTCGTTCTGTCATAGACTGGACTCTCATGAGTGGTATCAGAATAGTATTGCGTGCCTTCATTTCTTTACACACGTCACAGGCGCCTACGTAGTTTCTGACATCAACTGTCATTCGTGGCCAGTACAGGTGTCTTCGCAAACGTTCCAGTGTTTTCCCTATACCTCCGTGTGAAGCTAGTGGCGGATCATGAGCTCTTGAAATGACGTCGGTGACTAGCCCTCGTGGAATCCAAAGCTTCCAAGCTTCTTCTTCCTGAATCGGATCGCCTGTTCTCGGAACAGTCCGAATGTAAACCAAGCCATCCCTGACGCAAAGATCTGGTAGTTTGTCAGAAGTCGTTTTAACCTTATGCCTCAGTTGCTCATATTCCAACGATTTGAAATATGGCGAACTAAGGTCAACTTCCGGGACAGGATCTTCGTTTGTGGACATGCTGTCACAATGGATGCGTGACAGCGCATCACGGACGTCGATCAGGCTTCCTTTTCTGTGCTCAATAGTGAATTCGAAGCCCTGAAGCTTCAAACTCCACCGCGCAAGTCTACCGCTGAGGTCCTTTTGAGACATCAGCCATTTCAAGCTCGCATGATCGGTCACTATCTTAAACGGCATCAGTTCTATGAAGGGCCGGAACTTCTGTACGCTCAAGATTGAAGCTAAGCATTCTTGCTCCGTGACGGTGTAATTTCTTTGTGCTGGGTTCAACTTTTTCGAGACGTAGACTTTTGGCTTCTCGTGGCCATCGTCATCTAGTTGAAGCAGCACTCCACCAATACCTTGTTGAATCGCATCGCACTGGATAACGAACGGCTTGGTGAAGTCTGGGCTCACTAGCAACGGAGCAGAAGTAAGTTTTTGCTTCAATAGATCAAGAGACGTCTGGGCTTCAGGTGTCCATTTGAAGTGACTAGGGTTTTTCAACGTGTCTGTAATGGAGGCAGTTAAGTCAGCATAGTTCGGGATGAACCGCCTATACCATCCCGCCATACCTAGTAGGCGTCGTTCTTGCCGAACAGTTTTAGGTGACGGATAGTCAACTATAGCTGAGATCTTATCGGGGTCAGTCCTTATACCTCCTTTTCCAACAATGAAACCCAAGTATTTGGTATCCTTGATGCAAAACTTACTCTTCTCGACGTTGATAGTGAGGCCAGCTTTCCTCAAACAATCTGCTACACGGGCTAGCAGCGTGAGATGAGTGTCGAAGTCTGAAGACAGAATTAATAAATCTTCCAAATAGACGAGAACGTTCTCACGAAGATCAAAAGGAATGACTTTATCTATGAGGCGGCACGTCGTTTGTGGAGCGTTGCATAGGCCGAATGGCATCACTGTGTACTGATAGAGAGAATGACCAGGTACAGTAAAAGCGGTCTTCTCTCTGGAATCAGTGTCTAGTGGGATCTGCCAGAATGCGTCTTTCAGGTCCAGGCTCGTAATGTAGTTTGCCGGAGGAAGTCGACTCAGAAGTGCGTTCTATCTGCGGTAGCGGACATAGTTGACCTTCCTAGCGTCAAAACAAAGCCGAACCTTTCCAGGTTTCCGTACTAGAACAACTGGAGAGCTCCAAGGACTCTGACTCTTCTCTATCACACCCAGTGATAACATTCGCTCTAATTCGGTATCCATCAAACTTTGTACTGCCGGCGATATCGGATAAAAGCGCTGTTTTATCTGGGCGGCGTCATTCGTTTCAATCTTGTGAGTGACCAAAGATGTTTTTCCCAGGCCTAAAGAGGCGAAAGAGGGGAAAAGCTGTTTCGTGGCTTCCAAGCGTTGTTGTTCCAGACTGGAAAGAATATGGCAATCGGTGTCAGAGGTAGCTTCTAGACTCGGATTCGCTTCTGCAACTATACCCAGGACATCTGGAGCCAACCCAAATAGACGCCAGAAGTCTATTCCTAGATATAGTGCTTGTGTGAGCCCATTAACCACGTAAAAACGCACGTTTCGGGTCTTATCACGGAAAGTGATATCCAAGTCCACATGACCATGCATAGTCGTCATGACACCATTAGCTACTTGGACCTGTGTACGATACCTCTTCCATTCAACCTCTGCTTCAGCAAGCTTCTCTAGACTTCCTGCTCATTAACTTTGTCAGCTAATAGTGCTGTCGGTTTTATCGGGACGTCGAAAATTAAAGACTCTTCTAAAGAAGTGTCTAATAATATCCTGGGCTCCCCAGAAGTGGAAATGGGAGCCTGAAGATCTGCGGAGAAGTCTATCAAGTTCTCCGCCGCTATCAATGAATCAGGTATACAATCCGGTGATTTGCTAATATCATCAGAATCACTGAATGATATCAGTGGACATTTCAGGGATTCGTCGGGGTCTGCTAATGGAGCGGACCTTCCTCCTTGTTCAAGGCTTGAACTGGAGTGTTCGTTGCAGTTGGTACTCGCGACGTTGACGCTGGTCGGAAAGAGGTGGGTGTATTCCCGACCCGTCTCAAGTTTTTCTGTCGGCAATGGCTGCAATCTGGCTTGAAGATGTTTTTGCGTCCGCATCCATAGCAGAACACAACTTGTTTCTCTTGCCGGCAGTCTTGATAGAAGTGACCGGGCTGGTCACAGTTCCAGCAGATTACATTCTGAGGGGTTGTAATAGCAGCTAGTGCTACTGCTTCCTCACTGCTTTCATGTGTCATATTCAGTTTAACCTCAGTCGGACGACACGCATCCACCTCGCTGACTCTTTGGCTGCAATATGTATTCCAGCTGCACGCTGTCACGATTCGCTGCTGCGTCGCCTGTATTTGAGTCACGAGACTCCGTAGTTGATGTATGGTGTTAGTGGGATGTAGGCAGATCTTCTGCTGAATGTCTGGAAGCAGGTTAGACTTTACGATCTCTAAAAACTCTCCGTCCGCCAAAGGACTTTGCAGTTGATCGCGTAGATGTACCAGGTGTTGATGGTGAGGTGGGTACACACTGAGAAAATAAACGCAAGCACATGTGCTCGCACGTTTGAAATAGAAATTTTGTAGTGTGTACGTTCAAAATATTTCCAACGATTCCTCGAACTGATGTAAGGAAGATTTCAATTTTTTCTTAGAAATTTACTGGAAATTTTTTCTTTAGAAATTTTATTCCTTATTGGCGGCCGCAACATGCATACGTGGTTCTGGATTTGCGAGCAAACTCAAACGAATATCTTAAGTGTGTACGTCTCATCAAACAGATGTGTTTGCATTTGCATGTTTTCCATTCAAGTTGGAAAATCGCGGCACATGTGCTACGCATATTGTTCGTTCTGGCTTGCAAATGCGTACACACTTTTCACATTTGTTTGCCACGGAATGAACAAATTCTTTGGAAATGTGCATTTGAGACGGAACATGAGCACACGGTATAAAACACATTCGTTTGCATTTGCAACACGTACACATTTAATCAAAAACAAGAGTTCAAAAACATGTGTTTGAGTTTGTTTGCTCAGTGTGTACCCACCTGTACGTAGCAAATGACTCCCCTGCTTTCTGTTTTCGCAGCATCAGCTGGACCTTGACATTAAGGTCATCTTTCGTTACTCCCCATTCAGCTAATAGAGCTGTCTTTACATACTCGCATGAAGGCGTGGAATTCTGCCTCAGGAGAGACCAGTACCAGTCCATAGCTGGTCCGGTCCAGAAAGCGAGGTTGTCATGTGCCGTACTAGAAGATCGAAATCTATTTCTAAGGCCGAATACGTCAATGCTTCCACCCTAAACACAAACTCGTCAATAGTGAGCCGTGAGCTGTCACCACTATAAGATAGATTCCATCTGCGGATGGTGCTGCCAGAACGTCGTTGTCCTACGCCTGCAGGGATACGAATAGCTGGTGGAGGTGGGACAAAGTTTGGTATAGGCTGATGGTGGTCTATTAAACGATTGCCTGCGCAGATCGGGAATATCTTGCGATTGTCTTGGGTCACCCATGGACGGAGGGGTCGTGAAAAATCCACTGGGGGTATTGCAGCAGCTATTTGTTCTCGAACACTGTTTGCTAATTCAGATCGTAATGCGTTCAGGCTCTGCTCGAGGCCTTCTCGCACTAAGTCTTGCATCTGCATGCGCAAGCCTGCCATCAACGCATCCGTAGCTGCTGAGGTATGGCTCTGAGTGGTGTGTTTGGGACCACCTACGATTTCCATGGCAGAAGGCCAGCGGGAAAAATCATTCAAACAAAATTCAAAAACTTTCAAAAATTCAAAAAATCAACAAATTGTTCAGGATGAGGCTTGACCAAAGTCAGACCTAAAGCCGAACTTCAGCTTTCAAAAACTTCAAAACTTTACGTTACTTTAATCGTTACTAAAAATTCAAAATTCCAAAACAACTTTACTTTACTTTCAAAAATTTGCTACTAACAAAAGAGTCAAACCTCAGGTCCACATGTATTCTCCACTAGGTATGAGATTACCGAGTCAGACGATTTAGCTACAAGCCAAATGTCCATATCTCAAGTAGTCTCAGTCCCCAGTGTCAAACACATTGAACACCGAAGTTGACTGAAGTGGCCCCGCGTTGGGCGCCATTTTTGTTATGGAAGTATTTTGAGTGATTGGCTTGGACGTAAAGTCCAGACTGCCAGCATGAGCTGACAGATCACTCGACGGACAGCGTTGACTGCAGGGCGGCACGCTAGCTCGCCTCGGCTATTGGCGGAGAGTGTGGGGAGGTTCCACGAAAAAAGCCTGCCGTTGCCGGCTGCCATAATCAAAAAAAAATCGTGCCTATCTAACAACACGCCGGCTCACATTCAGTCCTGAAGGGACCTTTACGTCACTTACCTGCATCCAACACTGAAGGCGCAGATGGTATGCCTTCACTGCATGCCCCAGCCACCCCTCTGAGGGCAAGATTTTTCAGAGTCCCTAGTTGACCTGCAAAGAGAGAGACTAGCGAGCTAGACGACCTTCATGCGAGAGGGTTCCAGGAAGCGAGAGGAGAGGAAAAAAAATCAACAATTCATATTGACGTTATAATCATTCCCTATCTATCTGAAAATAAAGTTAAGAGGAAGCGTCGGCAAAAAAGTTTAGAACCTGGTTATTTTCATTGTTTTGTAAGTCGCCATAATGAAATACACTTATTGGCCCCTTTGTACATACATACTTTGTTTTGCAAACCGTTAGTTTGCCTCAATATGTTACTCTAAGGTAACAAAAATTCGTATGCATGATTTAGGCTATATACGTATTGTCAAAGTGTTTCCAATAAAGTGTACTTATTTTTTGCTTAAGTGTCCATCGACACTTAATACAAAGATTTCATTGTATAAAAAAAAATGCCATACTAGAATTCTGATGATAATTAATCGTAAATGGTTATTTGACTTTTACTCCCTTAAAAACTTAAATACTGAGCTCTCCGTAAAAATACCTGAAACTCTAGTTCGTTCTAGCACAGTGAAAATTCCCTATCGGATAATCTAGTAAAATTCAAATCATCCTAATAAATCCATTCAATCTTAGCACTAATGATAAATTGTATTCATAACACCTAAATGTATGGTTATTATAAAATCTGACGTTTGACATTTACTTAAAAAGAGGCATGATAAATCTACATGTTATCGCCAGGCGTGGATAGTTATATTCTATGACTTCATATTCGCAACTTGTATCACATATATGCCTTCATTGATATAAAGTATAAGTAAAAATTTAAGCGAAGAAGAAAAACTATAAACTATTGCTCCTGCAAAATCATTTTACAATCGGAGCTTCTGATACTGAAAAAAAAAATTTGTTCAATAATAGTAAAAAGGTTTTTAACTCACGTGATTTAATTTTTTTTTTCTTCTTTTTTCGGGATCCCCCGCAGAGGCGCCTCCTTGGAAGTTCCGCTAGGCCGTTGTTTCTGCTGAAGGTAATTTCAGTTAACATTTATAGATTTCTTATAATAACGCTCTATCGCCTTGAGTCCTATTATACTATTGTTCCTGCGAGAATGCGCAAGCTCTATACAATGTAAGGCAATCTGAAAAGCTATTCGTTTTATCCTTGTTAGCACGATATATATTGAGATGATATGTGGTCTAAATTCCATGCAATCTCTAATTGACCTCTTCCTGTTATTTCTATTACATTTTTAGAAAGTCTTTCTGTTAAAATAACTGAGCACTACTCTAATTGATTTCTTTTGTTGGGTGTATTAGATATTTGGAAAGTTTCACCTTTAAAATACTTGGACAATAATTTTACTAAATAACTGTAGGATAAGCACAAGACGTTGACTTCGTCGACGGCCCGTCACTCGAATTTTCTCGGTGGTGCACGAATTTTCCGAACTATTTTGTTAAAATTATTTCCACATGGACAGCAAAAATTTCGTGAAAAGTTCAAAAGTTTTTTTACGCCAAATGATTTTAATTCCACAGTGATTTTCTTCTATAGTTGTCCTGGAACTGATGACGTATTTGATACCCTGGGGGGATTATTGATGCTTTAGAAACAAAATCGTAAAAGGATTTTTTTCTCCTCTTTGTGTCAGCTACAGTAATGCCGTTTTTACCATTTTAACCTCATTCGATGGCACATTACTTGTTTCAACTTCCGGCACCGAACCAGTCGCGTCTACATAGAAGAATGAGAAAAATGTTGTCTGGGCTGGGCATAAAAATAGTAAAGAGTTGATCCAATTTTTATAATTTCTCGTCCCTCATCGCACAGAAAATAGGACTGAACAAAACCTTTTCTCTCCGCTTTAAAGATATTTTCCTGCCACATTTAGCGCTTCATCAAAAGGTTCCAGACCACTCAGCACTCGCTCACAAAAAAAATCACGAGCACACAATCTCCTTTGATTTCGATTAGGAAATTATAAGAAGTCTCAACTCTTAGAATGACCGCGAGCAACTTTTGTGTTGCCGGAATTCCGATGATTTGTTTCCTGGTGCGAGGTAGTTGCAAAATAACTAGATTATTTGAAAATAGATTATATGAACTAAAAAATATTCTAAATTTACTTACAGGCTGTATTTACTCGCAGATGAATGCGGAAATTTATTTTTGTTCCTTCACTGATATAGCTGCTCGATGGATTACAAATGACAGAGAAGATTGTCTTCTTCTTCGTTTCCTTTTCTCATCAGCATGTCACACCGAGCTCGAGCAAACGCACTTGTCTCGGCTGGGTGCATTCGAATATTCTGTTTGACAGCCGCCGGCATACACGCTGCAGTATTTATCAATGTAGCATATTGCTATATGCAATACGCTACGACTCTAACACTAAGCTAGCCCCAAGTCAACATGCCATATTAGATTAATATCATACTGTCACCTTCTTTCATCAAAGGTTTAATTTAACACACTCTCAGCTATCATGGTAAGAAAATTCTGTACCGATCCCAATATTACCTGGTTCTTAGCAGTTTCGCATATTCTAGGTTTAGATATCGGTATCAATCGATAAAGCTTACATTAAATGGCTTGAATTTTCATCATAACACAATTATTGCATTAATAAAAAAACGTCTTATAATTGCATGAAAAAAAGAATTTAATTCAATAAATCTATAACTATAATGCAAATTACTTCAATAAATGGAACTATAACTACAATACATTTTTTTATTTACAATACACTAGGCTTAGACTATGTTTTCTGTGGCTGCTCCTTCTTGCTCTGATGAAATAAAGTAATGTCCCCACAGTTGAGTATCCATTGTGCTATGAACATTTATGTTATGGTCGTAGCGTATTGCATATAGCAAAATGCTACAAGAATTACTGGAGCGTGTAGGCCGGCTGCGTCAAGCTTAAGAAAATGAACGCACCCCGACCGAGAGAAATGCGGTTCCTCGGTCTCGGTGTGACACGTCGATGTGACAGAAAAGAAGAAGAAGAGTTTTACTCGTCGTCAAAGTAAAAAGTCATCGGTGAATAACCAGAAAAAAATTTGTAAAAAGTGTGGACATCCGACGTGGAAAAATTAAGAAGGAGCAACCCCAAGAAATATAACAGATAACTGAATTATACTTTTACCTGGTCGATACACGACGGAGAAGAGATATTGGCACTCTCCTTGTAAGACTGAATATAAATATTCCTGCCAAAATTTAAAAGGAAAAAAAAAATTTCAACTCTAAGGAGGCCAAAGAGAATGGCCCAGCACATGTGATTTTTACTTGGCGAGGTCAAAGAGATAAGGATCGCTGATTCATGTATATATATATAGCTACATAAAAATAAGGATAAATTGATCTTTTGTTGACCCGACCATCTCACCATCGAAATATTGGGAAAATTCTCCCCGACATCTTGCCCGAAAGTGTGATTGGTTTGGAGGCAAAAGAGTTGGATTGTGTAAAGTCTTAGTCAATAATCAATTGATTAATATTTATATTGCTCACCTTCATGCTGAGTATGATAATGAAAATGATGATTATAAAGCATATCGCATTATTCAGGCCTTTGATAATGCTCAATTTATAAAAAAAAATACCAGAGATAATGCAGTCTTACAGATTTTAGCTGGTGATTTAAATACAGAACCAAATGATATATCATATAGAATACTGACGCAATCTTCTGAATTTAAAGACTCTTGTAATGATATGTTTGTAGGAACTAGCGATTGTGAAAAAAAATTCTTATACAGCTGCATCTATTGCTAAGCAAAATCCATTAGGAAAGAGAATTGATCATATTTTAATAAGACCAAGAGATGATTACGAGGTATCAATCTCTGAATATGGACTTCCATTGAAAGAACGTTTACCAGGACATTTATTTAGTTATTCAGATCAGGAAGCAGTTTATGTTAAAGTAATACTAAGGAAAAAAACCAGCAGATAGCATCTGTGATGCAAACGATTCATTTAATGAGAACCAACTACAAACAAAATTGGCATTAGAGGAATGTGTTGTTATTTGTAATGCAAGTCTACAAGAATTGAAAACAGATTGTATGATATACTTTGGCATGGCTATGTTTCTTGCATCTGTTCCACCTTATAGCCTACATACGTTATAATTAATACTGAAATTTTGTTTGTCCGGTATCAGTCTAATTTCTGTTTTTTATGGCCACATTATGGAATGCAATGGAACGTCATGGTATACTGTCTGGAAAACTATCAATGGAAATAGCTCTAGTTTTTTTTAAGAAATGAACTTAATTAAGCGATAAATTGTGAAAAGGATATATTTTTTTCTATTTACTCATATTTAAGAGTAATTGGTGATTTTACATATTCGTATTCAGAAGTTTGTAGTTTTAAGCACTATTTTGAACTCTATCTAATGAAAAAAAATTAATTTCGTTCAAGTGTAGTTACGAAATTCTTTTTGTGATAAAGCATACAGACAGCAAGTCGAAGCATTAACCTCCAATTTAATTCATTTAACTAGATGGCGGATGCTGAAGCGCTTCATCATGCCGTGGAATTTTCACCGTGAGTATCATTGATATATTACACATTTTCTTTTGGTATACGCATACTTCGGCTTCGGTAGCGACTTGCACTGTAGAGCCTTCTTTATCGATAATGGTTTTCATATATTTATATACATGCGTTTTCAACTTGGTACTATACTTGTACATATATTTATAATTTAATACTATACCTGCATATTTTATTTATAATTTCATGGTATACTTACCTATATACCTTTCCAACTTGAAACTATACTTGTACATACATTTATTATTTAATACTATACCTGCATATTTTATTTATAATTTCACGGTATACTTACCTATATACCTTTTCAACTTGGAACTATACTTGTGCATATATTTATAATTTAATACGATACCTGCCTCTTTGATCGATATTCGTTTTCACATATTTATATACATATGTTTTGAATTGATGAGATTTTTTTTCTCTGAAATTATAACGTAAATATGAAATTCTGAAAGTTTTAGTTCTTGCTTCACCATCCTGAAGCCCTCTCACATAGGATGAAGGTCGTCTAGGCTCGCCTAGTCTCTCTCTCTTTTTACAGGTCAACTAGGGACTCTGAAGAATTATGCCCCTCAGAGTCAGATGGGAGGATGGAGCAGGCAAGGAAGGCAGAACATCTGCGCCTTCGTTTGTATACGGGTAAGTGACGTAAGGGTCCCTTCAGGACCGAATGTGTGCCGGCTTTTTGTGTTAGGTAGGCACGAATTTTTTTGATTATGGCTGACGGCAGCGGCAGGTCTTTTGTGGAGCCCCCCACACACTCTGCCAATAGTTGAGGCGAACTAGCGTGCCGCCCTGCAGTCAACGCTGTCCGTCGAGTGATCTGTCAGCTCATGCTGGCAGTTGGGACTTTACGTCCCAAGCAAATCACTCATCATAGTTCCATAACATTTAATTGTATGGTTGGGCTTTCTTAATTCGTTTTGTATTTTTTGTTTCTCGTATTTAGGAATATGTGTTGTTAATTTTTCAGCGGAATAAAAATAGAACAAACATCTGTCGCATATATACAATCTCGCGTTATGTTTTGTATTTTGTTTCGATACAAGTCGTGAAAGCTTTTTAATCCAACAGAAATGATATCTGTTATTACTTTCATCATCATTATCATCAGCATCATCCTAGTCATAGTTATTTTGTATCATTCACATTTGTATAGATTCACATCCTTCCATCTTGTTTTTCGTAGGTCTAACTAGAACAGTAGTGAAGGAACGCTCTTTCTTTAGGATGAATACGTTTAATGAGAAATCGTTCTGGTCATCAAATTGCATAAGTTGTTTAAGCGTCATGGGAAATATTATTTCAGTTAAATTTAGTGCAGTAAAATAATGTGAATATGATGAGGTCCTATCAGTGTTAATATTTACAAGATATAGTGCTGATGTTATGGCCCACGCAAAGCATGCTTCATCATTATTTTTAACATTGATGCAAGCTATCTTTGAAGCAATCTCCTTTGGTAGAAGTATGTAAGAAGATCCTCGCAACATTTATAATTTTTTTACATATATACACTATTGACTAAGGCTCAATAAAACTGATTGATAGCTCCTAGGGGCTAGTTTGCGCTTTTATAGTAACGTCTCGTAAACATGAATGATCCTGCTACGTACTATAATAATCTAAATCATGTCCAGTGTTCCCATTTAGGCTGCGATTGTAACAAATGATTACTTAGGACAAAGTTTGGCGACAGGGATACTACCCCTTATATTTTGACTAGAGAATTTTAGAATACGTGGCAACAATATTTCCAATATTTTTCGATTATTATAATTATCAGAATGTAACAGTGTATATGTAGTATCATTTCTTATGCTTACTGAAGACAAATTTTCAATTAATTACTCTATAGATCTATATTTATGTAAGATTTGAAATTTTCTATAATTTTTCAGATGTGGCTACTCAAACTACTTGCAGGCTACGGTAACAAGATACTATCGAAAGATTTCGTGTGGCAATACTGGTCATGCCATTACACATTATCACCAAAAATTTGATGAATATACAATTCCATACAATTTGCACTACTCATCTAAGTCAACATATACAACATCTTCCTACATTAATATCATAGCTCATCCAAGCTTTAAATTTAAGTCACCTAAAAAGAAATTTTATTGGAAATAACAAACAATGTTTCATAAAACCTAAGACTTTTCAATACACACACCCGTACATCGAAAATTTGCTTTAATTTCATTACTTCATGTTTCTTACCATCTCAAGCAACAGTGATCTATTTTTAGATATCGAATATCATAGCATGATCACTTCTCTTTATAAAATATTTTTAATACACAACTTACGTTATAGTTTTTGTTTGTTTTGTTTTTCAGCAAAAGAAATTTTCAATTATAACTTCCACTACTCACATCTAAGACATCAGATCTTACAGATTAATATAAGTTGTTGTTGTTGTTGTTGTTGGTGTCATTGTTGTTGTTCATTGTTCAGCTAAAGAAATTGGGGTTCTTATTTAAAAAAACATAAATCGCTCAATTTGTTTACTTTACTCGACAGCTGTGCGAATTTGATTACATTACTCGGCTGCTGTGCGAATTTCTTTACATTATTCGACTGGGAATTTGTTTACTTTACTGGACTGGGTGAATTTGTTTATGCAAGAATCAAATTAGAAGCATTACACCTGAAGAGCAAAATTAGGGATTTACTAATTTCCATTACTTATCTAAGTCAACATATCTACCTACATTCGCCCCAACCAGCTTCACCTGATCTATTTTTAGATATATCATCACATCGCGCAATCTTGTTTATAAAAGACACCTACAGATTAAGATCATCCCATCTTTAATCAATGATGTTGCTTTGTTTTTTAGCTACTAATATTAATTACACCTGAGAAGGTACGATCGTTAATATCTGGAGTTCTGATGAAAATTTTACCCCCCAGTACTAATACTATTGGCATGAACAAAAATTAATCTAGGGTTAACTTGAATTAGTACTAATATTAATTACACTAATTTGCTTAGGGAATTTCACATTTATTATCTACGTAAATACACAGCTGCACACATCCACCCAATCCTTGGTACATGTAAAGTTACCTCAGCCACCACGTAGCCCAGCCGAACATATCCCCAGGCGCTCATACTAAAGTAAACAGCTAACACCAAGCTCAAGCTGACAAGTATACAACCCCGATATAAATTCGCTTAGGGTATTTTACATCAATACTTAATACACACAAGCCGCACACATTCTACCCAAGCCTTGGTACAGGTCACGTAGCCCAGTCCAACACACGCCAGGCAGTCCTAGTAATAGTATCAGATATTGCCACTAAAGCTCTCAGCCACCACGAATTCCAGAATCAAAAAACGAAAACCTCTGCTATGTTATGGTCGTAGCGTATTACATATAGCAATATGCTACATTGATAAATACTGCAATGTGTATGCCTGCGGCTGTCAAACAGAATATTCGAATGCACCCAGCCGAGACAAGTGCGTTTCCTCGAGCTCGGTGTGACATGCTGATGAGAAAAGGAAAAGAAGAAGAAGACAATCTTCTCTGTCATTTATAATCCATCGAGCAGCTACATCAGTGAAGGAACAAAAATAAATTTCCGCATTCATCTGCGAGTAAACACAGCCTGTAAGTAAATTTCGAATATTTTTCAGTTCCCATACTGACCTATTTTCAAATAATCTAGTTATTTTGCAACTACCACGCACCAGGAAAGAAATCATCGGAATTCCGGCAACACAAAAGTTGCTCGCGGTCATTCTAAGAGTTGAGACTTTTTATAATTTCCTAATCGAAATCAAAGGAGATTGTGTGTTCCGTGATTTTTTTTTTGTGAGCGAGTGCTGAATGGTCTGGAACCTTTTGATGAAGCGCTAAATGTGGCAGGAAAATATCTTTAAAGCGGAGAGAAAAGGTTTTCTTCAGTCCTATTTTCTGTGCGATGAGGGACGAGAAATTATAAAATTTGGATCAATTCGTTACTATTTTTATGCCCAGCCCAGACAACATTTTTCTCATTCTTCTATGTAGACGCGACTGGTTCGGTGTCGGAAGTTGAAACAAGTAATGTGCCATCGAATGAGGTTAAAATGGTAAAAACGGCATTACTGTAGTTGACACAAAGAGGAGAAAAAAATCCTTTTACGATTTTGTTTCTAAAGCATCAATAATCCCCCCAGGGTATCAAATACGTCATCAGTTCCAAGACAACTATAGAAGAAAATCACTGTGGAATTAAAATCATTTGGCGTAAAAATACTTTTGAACTTTTCACGAAATTTTTGCTGTCCATGTGGAAATAATTTTAACAAAATAGTTCGGAAAATTCGGGTGACGGGCCGTCGACGAAGTCAACGTCTTGTGCTTATCCTACAGTTATTTAGTAAAATTATTGTCCAAGTAATTTAAAGGTGAAACTTTCCAAATATCTAATACACCCAACAAAAGAAATCAATTAGAGTAGTGTTCAGTTATTTTAATAGAAAGACTTTCTAAAAATGTAATAGAAATAACAGGAAGAGGTCAACTAGAGATTGCATGGAATTTAGACCACATATCATTGCAATACATATCGTGCTAATTAGGATAAAACGAATAGCTTTTCAGAGTGCCTTACATTGTATAGAGCTTGCGCATTCTCGCAGGAACAATAGTATAATAGGACTCAAGGCGATAGAGCGTTATTATAAGAAATCTATAAATTTTAACTGAAATTACCCTCAGCAGAAACAACGGCCTAGCGGAGCTTCCAAGGAGGCGCCTCTGCGGGGGATCCCGAAAAAAAGAAGAAGAAAAAATTAAATCACGTGATTAAAAACCTTTTTACTATTATTGAACAAAATTTTTTTTTTTCAGTATCAGAAGCTCCGATTGTAAAATGATTTTGCAGGGGCAATAGTTTATAGTTTTTCTTTTTCGCTTAAATTTTTACTTATACTTTATATCAATGAAGGCATATATGTGATACAAGTTGCGAATATGAAGTCATAGAATATGACTATCCACGCCTGGCGATAACATGTAGATTTATCATGCCTCTTTTTAAGTAAATGTCAAACGTCAGATTTTATAATAACCATACATTTAGGTGTTATGAATACAATTTATCATTAGTGCTAAGATTGAATGGATTTAATTAGGATGATTTGAATTTTACTAGATTATCCGATAGGGAATTTTCACTGTGCTAGAACGAACTAGAGTTTGGGGTATTTTTACGGAGAACTCAGTATTTAAGTTTTTAAGGGAGTAAAAGTCAAATAACCATTTACGATTAATTATCATCAGAATTCTAGTATGGCATTTTTTTTTATACAATGAAATCTTTGTATTAAGTGTCGATGGACACTTAAGCAAAAAATAAGTACACTTTATTGGAAACACTTTGACAATACGTATATAGCCTAAATCATGCATACGAATTTTTGTTACCTTAGAGTAAAATATTGAGGCATACTAACGGTTTGCAAAACAATGTATGTACAAAGGGGCCAATAAGTGTATTTCATTATGGCGACTTACAAAACAATGAAAATAACCAGGTTGTAAACATTTTTGCCGACGCTTCCTCTTAACTTTAATTTCAGATAGATTAGTTTATTTGGAAACTTTGTTTCAAAAACATTTCACGTACCGGATGTAAACCTTATGTCTTAAGGGAATGATTATAACGTCAATATGAATTGTTGATTTTTTTTCCTCTCCTCTCGCTTCCTGGAGCCCTCTCGCATGAAGGTCGTCTAGCAGCTCGCTAGTCTCTCTCTTTGCAGGTCAACTAGAGACTCTGAAAAATCTTGCCCTCAGAGTCAGATGAGTGGCTGGTGCATGCAGTGAAAGCATACCATCTGCGCCATGTTGGATGCAGGTAAGTGACGTAAAGGTCCCTTCAGGACTGAATGCGAGCCGGCGTGTTGTTAGGTAGGCACGATTTTTTTTTAATATGGCAGACGGCAACGGCAGGTTTTTTCGTGGAACCTCCCCACACTCTTCGCCAATAGCCGCAATTCTTGTAACCACGCCTACCTAGCGACTGTGGCGAAATCCTGGAAACTAATGACGGTGGCGCCTTTTGTTGTAAGAGTTCTGAAATAATAACTGTGGCCCAGAAAATACATAGAACAACTACTAATGCCATTTGTCGTACGCTAGATGATGACAGTAATTTTGCAATATATATATAATATGTGATTACTCTATGACTTAACCGATTGTGCATTGTCCCTGCCTTCAAGTTCTGACATTTTCTACAAAAATTCTTATTTTTAAAACTGATTTACTAAACGTTCTTAAGCAGCGAGGACCTTAAAAACATCTTTTCGTGGTTCGTTGCTGGATTCCCGGGACACTACCATGAAGATCTCGCATACATCGGATGATGACTAACTAGGCCTTACTTGATCGTGGCAACAGCTTCCATTGACGGGCAACCGTGATTGGGGCTCCCAATCGGCCGCACATTGGGAGAAATCTCCGAACTCGGGAGACCGCTTTCGTTTGAGGTTGGCGATTGGTTGATTTCTTCAATAGAAATATAGCTTGGTTAAAATAATGAAGACAATTAATACTTGGGTGCTCTCCTGTGTCTGCTCCTCGTTCACATGGTTTCCCCTTTTCAAGACAAGTCCTTGACATGTAATTTTACTTTCTCCTTTGTGAGATCGTTTTGTGTTTTTATATAGGTTTTTAGTAATTTCAGCGTCTTTCTATTTATTCGGGTAGAATCATTCGAGACCTGCACATAGATTTTGTTACGTTTTCTCCTGTTCAACACCTGCTAACCAAATTCCCTTTTGCTTTTGTCAAAAAACTAGCTCTTTTCCGGGAAAATGTACCTTGCTCTGTTCTTAGGATTTATTCACGGGTTTTTGTTTTTGATTCTTAAGTACAATCCTTTTCGAAACAACTCTTCTTCTTTTTCTGTCACTTTCGCACGGGGTTATGCTTCAGCCAGGGTTAGATCGTAGGATCGTGCGAAATGTGGTAGCACTGTCGCCGTGTGCCACACCGTGCAACTCTGTTACTAAAAAGGGTAGGCAAACTACATTACAAGCCTGAACCGCAAAAAGGCTTTCTGCCAGATCCCACTAGATTCCAGAGAGAAGACCACTTTTACAGTACCTGGCCATCCTCTCTACTAGTACATAGTGACTGACCATGCGAGCTTGCAATGGTTAATATCTCAAAAAGACCTCAGCGTTAGATTTACTCGGTGGAGTTTGAAGCTTCAAGGTTTCGGCTTCACCGTTGATCACAGAAAATGGAGCTTGAACGTCGGCCCTGATGCCCTGTCACGGATTCACTGTGACAGCTTCTCACTATCTGAAGATACTGATCCGGAAGTTCGCCTTAGTTCTCCGTATTTCAACTCGTTCGGGCGATCCAATTCAGGGGAAGAAGCTTGGAAGCTTTGGATTCCATGAATGCTTGCCTCCGACGTTATTTCAAGGGCGCATGATCCGCCACTATCTTCGCACGGAGGGATTAGGAAAAACACTGGAACGATTAAGAAGACATCTATACTGGCATGGATGACTGTCGATGTTGGAAACTACGTAGGCGCCTCTGACGTGTGCAAAGAAACCAAAGCCCCTAATATTGTCCTTAGACCACCAATGGGAGCTCAGTCTTTGACAGAAAGACCATGGCAAGAGCTGTATATTGACTTTTTAGGTCCATATCCCAGATCGACTAATGGAAATGTCTGTATAGTTATCATTCTTGTGCAATTTTCAAATCTCAATCCTGAAACCAATGAGAAAAGTATCTACTGCCAACATTTGTCACTTTCTCGAGACTGAAATATTTCACCTTTTTGGAGTTCCGGAGACGATAATCTCTGGCAATGAAATCCAGATTGGCTCAGCGCAGTTTGCCAGACTGCTGGATAAGTATGGTGTAAAGCATGGCAAGCAGCAGTTTATTCGGCACAGGCTAATGCATCCGAGAGTGTGAACCAGTCTCTATTGTCAGGGATTAGAGCCTACATTAAGGCAGAGCATACGCGGTTGGATAAGAAGCTCAGCCACATTGCTCGCTCCCTCAGAAGCTCAATCCACCGAGCAACTGGTTTCTCACCCTACAGGGTACTTTTGGGTCAGCATATCTAGCACGCTAGCTCATATTCTAGCAGGGTGCAAAAACTTATAATCTTAGAGAAAATCTGTCACTTTCAGAATTGGTCAAGAAGTGTACAGACGGAATTTTACACAGAGCAATTTCCAGCAACAAATTAGCGCGAAATTAGGACAAAAATTCTTGAAGTGTCGTATCAAAGCCAGAAAAGGAAACTCTTTACGAGCTTGAGGATCTGCAGGGAAAGCCATTTGGTATCTATCATGCTAAAAATATTAAGCCCTGATTGATGATCAATCCAACTGAAAAGTCTGGTATACTTACTTTAATGCATATGTTTGCCCAATGAGAACCCTCAAGAAAAATATAAGTAAGGATGGGGACTGTAAATGATAGCGCCAATGAATATTTAAAGTTTGTGGTTTATTTCGCAATACGTCAAAGTTAATATACTATTCCAAATCCAAAGGGAAAGATAATTCAGAGATTACACTTTCACGAATATAATTTAAGATACTTATAATGTCGACTATGTCACTTAATAACTAAAAAGCTCACTTATGAATCAACTTAAATAAAGCAAATTATGATAGATTCAAAAGGTATTCACTTTTCTGAAATGGCACCAATATATATATATATTTATATGTATAAATATAAATACTAAATATGATTAGATATTTATTAAATGGTTAATCAAAACGTACTCACCAATCTATCTAAAATTATGGCGTTGGTAAATAGATAGTTCGTGATTATCTTGTTCTAGTCGTTCCCCGGATCAAGATACTTATTAGTAGATTAGTAGTATTTATTCTAGTCGGTACCCAGAATAAATATCTTTATCTCAGTCGAAACCCAAGATAAGGGTTTGAGATTAGTAAGTGTTATTCTAGTCGCTACCCAGAATAACCGTCTTTATCTCAGCCGAGACACAAGATAACTGTTTGAGATTAGTAAGTGTTATTCTAGTCGCTACCCAGAATAACTATCTTTATCGCAGTCGAAACCCAAGATAAAGGTTTGAGATTAGTAAGTGTTATTCTAGTCGATACCCAGAATAACTATCTTTAACTCAGTCGAGACCCAACATAAGGTGATTACGTTAACAAAATTTATTCCAGGCGAGACCCAGAATAAATATCTTTATCTCAGTCGATACACAAGATAAAGTGAGTTTTTTAGTAAGATGTATTCCAGTCGAGACCCAGAATATGTATCTTTATCTCAGTCGTTACCCAAGATAAAGTTATTGAGTTAGTAAACTTTATTCTATTCGTTACCCAGAATAAAGTAATTTTTTTAAAAATTCTATGTTGTTACCACTAGCCAAGTCGATTGCGATGTATTCTCACTACGTGCTGGATGCAAAAAGAGAAAGATTCAAGTTAGCCTGCGACTTATATTGCCTCTGAATTGCGCACGGAACCAACAAATTATTACAAAATGCATACAGAACCAATAAGTTATTTTACATTACGCATAGCAACCAAAGTACGTTGACGTTAGCAGCTGTGCGTAGGTAGCAAAACAAAAGTCCGTCAATTCAATCTTTCAAGTAATTGTAACTTAATTGTAGAATGACGACGCAAAGCATACCTTTCGTGATCTCTTTTTTTATATACATATAATGCGTTTTCTCCCACTTCTTTTCTTAGGGTTATGTCGGAATAAACTTCACTGAGTTTCTCTATAAAATAAAGTTTATTAATCACAATTCACAATACAAATCGAATCTAAATTACCTATAAAATAAAGAAACGACGTTAAAGCTACTATTCACCATAACCAAATTTCACTTGTCACAGCTACTTGCAAATTTCATGAAGTTATGCCTACTGAGTAGATAACCTAAAACGCATGTGCCTACTTCAAGGAACTGACATTCGCGAGACTCGAGCGGCAAAATTCAAATTAAAGAATTACAATAAAATAACTAGAGTGGTGCTGTACCTCTTTACATCTCCCCCTCCTATGTGAGGAAGTTTCTACAACATACAGTTAGTTGATCAAATTTCTTTCTATTCAGTCTATTTCCATTTTCGATATAAACAGAGTCTCCTACGTTTAATTCACAGTGTTTTCTATTCTTGTCAAATTGTTTTTTTTTATAATTATGTGACTTTTTTTGTATTTTCTAAGGCCAGTTTCCTGTCTTTAGTTAAGTCATTTCTTATATTCTTTTGTTTTAATTCATCTGGTAGTATGTCTGTATTTTTTCCTTCCAATAAATATTTAGGAGAAAATGTTGTTACTGTATGTTCAGTTTCATTGTATTTTTGAGTGCATTCATGAGCTATTCTTGTCCATGCTACTTTCTTTCCTGTTTCATTTATTTATTTACATCTAATTTTATTGATTAGTGTTTGATTAAGTCTTTCGTTTAGACCATTTGAGAATGGTGATTTACTGTCGTTAAAATTAAGGTTATATTTTTTGTATTTAGGAATTTTTTTAATTCTTTTGAATTTAAACCTGGGTACTGATCTGATGAAATCGTACCAATTCTAATGTCTTTCGTTACTTTTTGAACTAATTTTATGAAATCGGTTGATTTTTGAGTTTTTGAAGTTAAAATGTAAACATACCTGGTAAAGTGATCGACAAGAAAATGCACATATTTCTTTGTAGAACGGGAACCCCCAAACCCTCCAAACTATCTCAAAAGGATAAGTAGCAGGACCCAAATGAGACATCAGGCCAAATTTATATTTTCCTCTTGATTTATTTTGTTTGCACGTTTCACAGTTCTCACAGGCTCTTTTTATATTGTAAATTAAGCTTTTCCCTGTATACAACAGTGTAATTATACCCTAGATGAAATCTATAGGGTATACTAAGTTTGTCATTCCGTTTGTAACACCTCGAAATAATGAGGGTAGAGCAAAATGGATTGGACACCCACGCATAATAAAAGTTATTTTGATTTTTGTATGTCCATCCGTCTGTCTGTCCGTCTGTGCGCACGATAACTCGAGAACGCGTATACTTAGAGAGCTGACTTTAAAAAAAAAGTAAAATTAGATTCGAAAATGAGATAAATCGCGCAACTCCTTCGTGGGGCTACCATACAAAACTTTCGTTTTCCACTATATATTTGGACACTGCCTGAGAACGCATCGATATAGAAAGCTGAAATTTGGTACATGTTGTTTTCATTGTACTAGCAAATACAATTTCAAAAATAAACTAGATCGGGTAATTCCTTCTTGGTGTTGCCATATAAAGATTTAGGTTTTTTACGTATACTGTGAAAACGATCAGTCCAAGACATTTTTATTGTACTAAAAACTTCTGCAGAATACGAAATCCTATAAAATTGGTTATAATAATTTTTTCTGTCCGACAAACCGTTCTGGAAATATATGCGAAAAACCACTTCAAAAATCAAACTTGCACAGAATTATGACAATACGAAATTTCATACGGGCATTCATCTAGGGTATCATAAGAATTGGTCTTACGCCAATTCTAGTCTTTTTACTTGTTTTACTTTGCGTTTGTTTTATTCCTAAATGGCAGTAAGAACGATGTATATTTTCGATGAGTTTTTTACTAAAATTTTCTGATATTAAAATCTTTTTCTTTTTTTCCAATTTTTTTATAATATATGTTGTCCTCAAATTTAAGTTTATCTTTATTATTTTTTATATCTCTATTCTTCTGTTGATCGTTTAAATGTGTTCCAATTCTATGAAGCTTACAATCTTCAAGCTTTCATCTTCGTTTTCATGTGGCTCTAAAAATGGGTTTCTGCTCAAACAGTCTGCTTCCAGGTTATATTTTCCCGAAAATACCTTACTTCAAAATTATACTGTGAAAGATAGTACGTTAAGTCCCCTAGTTTTCATCGGTCCTTGCTTTAATATTCATCTTTTCTATAGGTTTGTGCTCTGAAAAAATGGTAAAGAATTTTCCTATGAGTCAGTGTTGCCAATATTTGACTGCTTCTTTTATCGCTAGACATTCTAGGTAAATAGGTTTTTTTTTTGGATATCATTTAATTTTTTTCGAAAAATAAGCAACTGGTTTCTCTTCTCTAGTTGGTTTTATTTGTTTTAAAACGGCTCCTATGTCCTGTAAGCTTGCATCTGTATAGATGTGTATAGGCAACTCTGGATCGAAGATCGTTAAGACAGCTTTAGAACAAAGTGCTGTTTTCATTGCTTCAAATGCTTCCTGGCATTTTTCGGACCAAACAAACTTTTGCCCCTTACGTAATAAGAGAGAGATATTTGGCACATATTTGCAATAAAAATTTATTTTTAATTTTTGGAACAGGGAAGTTCCTTATAGAGACCAAATTATTTTTCAAAGGAATGATTGAACTATTTTTTATTATATGACCTAAATATTTGACCGAATCTGATGCAAAAGTACATTTTGAGAATTTCAATCTGACAGTTGTGATAAATGACTGATATGTTCTGGAAAATCAATATATCTTCGATGTAGTTTATTGTAAAATCTGAAAGTTTATGTTTCCTTATTATGTTGCTTAATATTCTTTGAAAAGTTGCTGGTGAAGTTTTTAAGCCAAGGGTAAGCAGGTCCATTGATAATGTCCTTCCTGAGTTACAAATGCTGTTTTATGTCTATCTTCTATTTTTAATGGAATTGACCAAAATGCTGAATTTATGTCTAATATTGTCTTAACCATTAAATCTTCGATCAATGGGAAAGGTTGTGATTGAGGGATTATAATCTTGTTCAAATCACGAAAATCGATGCATAATCTCGTTTTTATGTTATGGATCTATGTTGAGTGATTGACGACTGGACGTTAAGTCCTGACTGCTAGCATGAGCTGACAGATCACTCGGCGGACAGCGTTGACTGCAGGTCGGCACACAAACAAAAACGCCGGCACACATTCGGTCCTGAAGGGACCCTTACATCACTTACCTACATCCACATTGAAGGCGCAGATGGTCTGCCTTCCTGCACCCCACCCACCCAACTGACTCTGAGGGCAGATATTTTCAGAGTCCCTTGTAGACCTCTGAAGAGAGAGGGTAGTGGACCTAGACGACCTTCATGTGAGAGGGCTCCAGGAAAGTGCAAGGAGAAATAAAAGCGTTCAGCACTTCATTGTTACGTTATAATTGAGAGCCCTAGACTACAATTCTTTCTTCTGATATTAATACTTTACAACTTTTTACAACAATTCAATTTTTAAGTATATGCACTTGCAAAAGTTTACAATTTTATTATTATTATTATTTCAACCTATTCATCGTTAAATTTTTCCCTTTATACTTCATGTCCGTGTTATTATTAATTAATGTAAATAAATTTTTGTTTTTCTTTTTGCTACTACTGATATATCGATATATCGCCCAGCTCTTCAATGTAAGCGAAAGTTTCAGAATAAAAATGTTTAATGTATTGACGGCAGATATGACCCCAATTTTCGTAAATTCGTAACATTTCAAAAAATCATTAATTTCAATTTCGAATGAAGCATTCACAAATCTTGAGAAAATTACTATTTCATGCAGCAAAATTTGATTCATGTATATAACTTATCGTAATAAACTAATTAAACAGAATTTCAAATGAATAATTATCCAACTAGTTCTCAAAATAACGTCTTCATGAACAACTTTTGAAATATATTCAATTCTAGCGCATGCATGTCAAAATCTTGTAGTATGTTGTATGTTCCACATAAACCTTCTTAAAATTACTGCGAAATGTAACTAATAGAAATATGTGTATAATATAATATATGTCGCCCAGATTGCACTTCAATATTTATAGAGCACGAATTATTCGTTCATGACTTTCACTAAAAACATCTGGATAAAAATTTAAAGGAGCTTAAAACATTTTGACGTGACCAGTTCTATTACTTAGCAACTGTTGAAATCTGATTGATGGCTTGTTCCTCAGCTGTAGACAGAGAAACTCTAAACTACTATTTATATCGCCGATAGTGTTCTTGGAACTCTTATCTCTAATCTGATTTAAGAAGCTACACTACTAATGCTAGTTAAATTAGAATTTGTTCTACTAACCGTGCGGGTTAATGTGGCCGCTACTGAATTTCCACTGGGGATATCATCTCTATTCCAGAAATTTCTTCTGTTACTACTACGGTTCCAGTTGGTAATTTCTGGATTGATGAAACTGTTGTGGACATAGGCACTGATGATTTCGTTAAACGTAATCTATGTTTCCCGTCCACAATATTACTGGAACCACTACTGTTGTTTCCGTTTTGTTATGTAAATGAACAACTGTTGTTGTTATTTTTGTAACATAAATATTACATGCTGCGATTGTTGTGGATTTGATAAAATCACAATCAAATTATTGGTGTGTCTATGGTGCCGATATTGAGGTTGTTGCAACTGTTGCTGTAACAGTAGCAGTTATAGCAGTTGTTGCGGGCCTCTTTTCCCAGCACTAGAGAAATGTGGATACGAGGTACTTTTATATTGTTGGCAGGAATTATTATTATATTGGGAAGCCTATCGCAGTCGTTTGAGGGACTTGCTGCTGCTGGAATTTGCTATTTTCCTTTTTCTCCGGATTTCTTGAGATGAGGGGTTGATTTGTTTGCCGATGTATTTGGAAAATTATAGTTTCACTTTTCGATGTCTACACTGCGTGAAGGTTTGACAAGACAGAGGCGATTGTCTTCTTCTTCCCTTTCTCAATTTTTTTTTTTTGCCACTTGTCCTAGTCAGACTGGAAACGTGTGATCGAGTCTCGACAATCGCACGTTTTTCGTGTGGCTCACGCTAGGTGCTGCTGCTAACCGTCGGTTAGCATATTGCTGCTTGCCGTACACTACGACCATCACATTTCTTTTTTCATCATTCTTATATGCTAAGGTTACTGGGGCTGCGAAAGGACTATAAGACTCTTCGATTAATTTTCTTTCTAATAAATTTGCTTCCTGTTGTTCTATTTCTTTTTATCTTCAAGAGTACATCTATATGGTCTTTTGCAGCAATATTTATCTATCAATAAATCAATACGAGCTTCATACTCTTTTACAGTTCCTATATCGTACTTATCTTTAGCGACAATTGACTTATATTTGTTGCTTAATTCCTCAATTGCAGATTGTTGTTGAAAATCCAAGTGAGCAAATGGGATATTATAATCAATTATATTTAAATGTTCATTAAAAAAAAAACTTTTTTACCTCTATGTTTTTCTGAAAAGCTAGGAATTATTTTTTGATCTTCTGTATTTGATAAATCTGGAATTTTCTGTGTGATATCTAATTTTTCATTTTTAATAAGCTGAAATTTTTGTATGCAATCTAATCCAATAAAAATCGCAACTAAAATTTTCCTTGTCCACCTCAAAAACATTAATCTGCTTTTCCATATTGAGTATCTTTGCATTTAATGTTATCAATCCATTTGTTTTTTTCAAACCATTAATCGTCTTCAAATTTACATTCTGAGAATCATCATTTTTACTTGAATTCAGACGTATTAGTTTCGAATTAATCATAGAAACATTTGATCCAGAATCATAAATCTCGTAAATTTCCAGTGTTTTATTTAACAGTAATTTGATTTTGATTAATGGCGGCACTACAAGCTTTTTTTTTGATCTTTATCATTTAATTCTATTTCTAATTCTGTGTTGTTTACATTTTTTATTTGATATTGTTTCTGTTTTTCATAATCTTTATTTTTAAACCAGCACAAAGCTTCAGAATGATAACGGGTTCCCTTATTACCTTTCTCAAAAATTTTACAAGGTGTATCGTTTTTATTTTTTCCCTTAGTTTTATTTTCAAGTGATTTGTAAGTTTTTCTTTCAAATTTATTTTCATTTACTAAATGTTCTATACTTCTAATTTCAATAAACAGATCCTCAGATTCGGTTAAGTTTTCTCTATCAATTTTATCAGTTACAAAAGGTGGCAAACCTACAGCTATGAGATTAATTAACGTGATATTATCTATCGATTTATTTACATCTAATAAAAGTCTCTCTTTTTTCTAAGCATATTCTGATATTTCTGATATTTTTCTTTGATATTAGTTTTTGTAGTCGTGAGCTGTGTAGCTTCAACCTGTTCGATTGTTCCTTCATCCAGTAGATATCCATTAAACTGTATATTTCCATCTTCATCTTTATAAATGTTTAAAATGTCAGCAGGCAAGGTAATCCATAGGAGTCCTCAGGCGAGGCTTTGACTACAAACTCGAATTTTAATTTTTCCATTTTTCTTGAATTTTCAGCACAAATGTCGTTTTATAATGCGTTTTCTCCCACTTATTTTCTTAGGATTATGTCGGAATAAACTTACTGAGTTTCTCTATAAAATAAAGTTTTATTAATCACAATTCACAATACCAATCGAGTCTAAATTACCTATAACATAAAGAAACTACATTAAATTTCACTTGTCACAGCGACTTGCAAATTTCATGAAGTTGTGCCCATTGAATAAATAACTAATAAGGAAGCGGGGTTTCGTGCGAATACAGTGTACGTGAGTAGGCAATTCAATGGCAGTCAAACCCACAGAGCGGTGGGAGAAATGACAAGAGGGCTGGTCACTTATTTGAAAATTCTGCTTAACAAGTCACTTAAATTATCATTGGCAACGCCAAGGAATATTATCTGAAGATAAGGGGCGCCAAAAATTTGTTTATTTTACATAATTTGGATTATAAAAAATGTCCCCCTTCAAAATTTCACGGTTTCACTACTGCCATGACGAAACGAATACAAACACAGCACACTAATGCATTTCACCGAGTGGCTTAGGTTTTCACCCAATATGCCGTTTCCTTATTAGTTATTTATTCACTGCCTACTGAGTAGATAACCTAAAACGCATGTGCCTACGTCAAGGAGCGCGAGACTCGAGCGGCAAGATTCAAATTAAACAATTAAACAAAATAACTAGAGTGGTGTTGTACTTCTTTACATACATAAGGAATTATATATCAGGTTAACGTCTGTCTCATTGGCGATGGCTTGGTGTTGGAGGGCCTTTAATTCTCATATACCGAGCTATTTTGTCGTTAGCAGTTTAGCCGAGTTGGGCTGAGGTTCGAGTCTTGCTGATAAATTTATTTTTTATACAATTTGTTTTCTGAAAAAAAAATCTTTGTTATGAAGAAACGATAGCAAAGACCTGAACTTTTCATAATTGTATGCCCCATTTTACTAGATGAAAGGCGGTTTGTAATTTGTGCTGCAGAAATTGCAGCATGATGAGATCTTTACACGGGAAAAGTTCTGTGTTTTGGAACAGATTTTGTTTTAATTATTGAAATGGGCGTACGGCTTATAAAATCAATCTAGAATTTACACAGATTTGTGCCATATGCCGTACCATTTTGTTTTTTTATCAAATTAGTTCATAGTTTGGAAACATGTAAATTTTTGTTATGGGCCGTTTTAGTGTGCCTGAGTGCACTTCTGTGATTCTTCCTAATATCCAGCGAGATGCTGGTAAATTACTATCTTTGATTAAAATAAAACTAATTCTCCCACTGTCGGGTTTGATGTTTGATTCTGCCATTTAGGCCTATTTTGCAGGGAATTGTTATGGTAGTAGCATAATATACGCAACAGTATGCTACACAAACCCGCATGGCGCATGTGCTGCCATCCTCGCAAGTTGCACGTTTGACAGCTGACGGCGGGCGACTCGCTAGAAGGGACTGAAAAGAAAAAAGGAAGAAGAAGATTCTGGTGAACAAGTGTAATTTTGTGAAGGCACGAAAAAGCAAAATAAAGATATATTTTTGTCATCGAGATTTACAGGATAAAAATTTTTGGAAGTAAGGAGTGCACAAGTTGTGAGATTCCCTGTTCGTGTAATCGTTTTACAAAATACTTTGCGTCTTCATCTGGGATCCGAATTTAAGCTGATGAATGACCGATTTTGAACTTCCAGTCATCACGTACCTAAAGTCTGGATTATGGTGAAAAGTTTTTCCGGAATCCGTTAGTACCCGAAAGGAAGTCCGCCTTGAGTTTTCTGTACAGAAATGTTTATAGATCATCTGTTGAAGTGACGGGAGCTTTTTAAATTTAAACCGGAATTTATGTTCCCCGCTGATAATGGCGATCGCTGTTCTAAGGCGCAGATGAGGACTGTTCACAATCTTGTAGTCTATTAACGTTTGTTCCAGTATACATCGTATAGAGTAGTAACAGCGAATTATGCATGATAAGGTTATCCATCCTATTAGTACAAGAGGAAGTCCTTTAAAAAAAAAAGAAAAGAAAAGTGGTCTTCAAACAAAAACGCCAGGCCAGCCACGAGCATTTGCCACATCACAGTAATATCAGAGTACCATTCAGTAGTCAAAACACATCATCCAGTCGCCGACGAGGCCCCGGGAAAACACTAAACCAACATCACTATGGTGTGATGAGATTTGCAAGTTAAGAAGGCTCAATGAATTTGTCATTAAATTTTGTATAGAAGCTTAGCTTTTAAGTGCAGGGACAGTATCCCAGTTAAGTGACATAATTATAGGCTACGGATAAAAAATTGTTTTCAATATATTGACAGTGGCATCATGGAACATCTCTGAGGCGCCTCTGCGATGGAACCACAGCAACGGAATATATGTAAGTTGTTGCCATTTATTATTAATTCTTGCATTTGAATGAATTCCCAAATTTGTCTAGATATATAGGTATGTAAAATAGAATATAAATTTTAGTTCATGTACGCCTAACGGGTTATATTTCATACTGCTATACCCAGAATGTGCTTCAATGTGTTTATTTTCGTTTTCCAATCATTTTTACAGTAAAATTCAAAATTTGATTAATGCCAAATTCATTGTAATTTAAAATTAATGCACTGAATATGAAGAATACGTGCAAAATTTGTTAAATTCAGAATTTTCTTCTGTGATGAGTTTTTGTAGATTGGCTTTTGTGCACACCCTTCAAATAAATCCACAATACAATAAGTAATCATTGCATTGAAGTAACTAATCACGTTACTACTTAATCTTATGACGTTATTTTACTTGGACTGTGTTTGCATCTTGACAGCTTCATGGAGAGATTCTGTAATTAAATCGTCTACGGAGAAGTCACGAGTAACAATTTTAGCCGCAATTAGATACTTCTCAGCTTCATCTGTGGTAAGCTGATGAAGTGTTTTGATGGCGAGATAAGTAGCTGGAGTGCTGCCAAAAGTTACCGTTGTTAGTTGATAGTCCTTTATGGGTTCATTGAGACTATTTCTCCAAATTATTCTCTGGTACTTTTGATCTGATGATTGAATGTTAATCATTCTATACATCTTTTCTATTTCGGCGGACATAGCGTATTTGTATTTTCTCCATCGTAGTAGGATAAAGAAAAGCTCGGCTTGCAAGACTGGTCCAGTATGCAGCTGTTGGTTTAAGCTTTTCCCATTAGTAGATTTTACTGAGACGTCAAAGACGACTCGAACTTTTGTAGTCGTACTGTCTGGTTTTATAACAGCGTGATGAGGATGGTAATAGTAGTGTTCTATGCTAATTTCCTTTTCAGCTGGTATCATATGCCCCAAGGCATGATATTCATTTATGCAATATTTATAATCTTTATAAAGATCAGCATTTTGAAGTAGTTTCTTTTCGGGACTATGAAAGCTGCATACGGCCATATTTCGAGAATCGCCTAGTACTGGTTTTTTCTCAATGAATGGTAAACGTACTTCATATCGACCATTTGCATTACGAATGTGACTGTTTTGATAAAATTGTTCACACTCTTGTTCGGGTTTTGAGAGTTTACGTACTTGAGGACTGATTTCCTCAGTTTCCCAAAACTTTCTCAGGATGTTATCTATTGACGCTTCTTGGTCAGCTTGTGCATTAATTCTTAAAGATGAGACTTAAGAAATACGATCTGCTCGCGATAGATTTCCAAAGAAAATCCATTCTATGGTGATATTTTGGGCAGAAGAGGTTCCTGGAGGACCTTTTCCTTCCAATAGAATTTCCCCGTATACATCTGCTCCCAGGAGAATATTGATTTTGTCGTGTCCCAAAGCAATCAAACAACAGAAATCGAACAAACTCGCAATGAAAACGTATTAAGGCAATTAACTAATATTCTTTTAATTACGCGAACTGACCTATCTTACTTAATACAAGCTACAGGCGCTAATGTAACCTAAACCGACGTGAAACTTGAGGCGTTCTAACAAACAAGACTTAACTGAGACTGCTCACTTAACGGTACTTGGCAGACCACATTGGTCTTTTATGCCCCAATATTCGGAAGTAAACTTTCTGGGCTCACAACGCGGTTGTAAACAAACGACACAACCTTGTCGTTTGCTCTACCGGTTGCAGCACCTGAGTTGCTTAGTGGTAAACAATCGCCTTACATAATAATTACCTAATTTTGTTCAAGAAAGAATTTTCTGGGATTCTCCGGTATATAGCAAAAGCTAAAAAATGTTCTCAAGTCTTGGTTTGACTCATCAACAGGTCCCAAATAGCGAAATTGAGTGATTTGAAAAACAAATGAAAAAAATGAAAAAAAAGAAGAAAGAAATGAAAAGTTTGAGAAAAATAGAAAAAACAATTTTTTATTTATTAAAAAAATTTAAAAAAAATTTTTAGAGAAACAGATTCATTCGAAGCGAATCGAACCTGTATACGCCACGCAGTGGGCTGAAAAATAAAAAAAGAAGAAAAGGAAGAAGAGGAAGAAGCGTTTCGTGTCAGCAGAAAACCTTACACTCATCGGTGCAGCTTTGTTTTCTGCATGCTGCAGACGCTTGAAAATAGATCAAACTTGAGAAAAACTCAAACTTTTCATTTCTTTCTTCTTTTTTTCATTTTTTTCATTTGTTTTTCAAATCACTAAATTTCGAGAAATAAATTGTATGGGAGGAGAGCCAGAAAATGCAAGGTGTGGGCGGTAGGGGGGGTTTACTATTTTTAGTACTGTTTCCACTTTACACCCTGTAAATTACTTGATATACACCCTATCAAGGCGTCTATGCTTTGCAATGAATGCCCAACCAGCCCTACTGTCATCTTCAATCTGAAGTTGTAGTACGTCAAAGTCCAAAAATTGGAAAAAAGTCCTATTTTTTTTCAAATTTTAACTATTTTTCCGCCAAAATGTACGATAACTATACAGTTTATTTACATGGTTTAGAAACCCCGGAATATTACCTTTAATTTGACTATGCACATGTACCTACATAAATGCAACCGTTTTTGCAATATTCCCGTTTCTATGATTCATAATTTCATGAATTTTGCGAATTTGCGTGGAATTGCATAAAGTTAGGCGCGATATTTATTCTTATTAGCAAAATTAATGAAATTCTGCATCATAAAAACAGGAATATCTAACAAACGGTAGCATTTAGGTAGGTACATGTGCATAGTTAAATTAAAGGTAACATTCCGGGGTTTCTAAATCATGTAAATAAACTGTATACTTATCGTTCATTTTGGCGGAAAAATCGTTAAAATTTGAAAAAAAAACTAGGACTTTTTTCCAATTTTTGGACTTTGTCGTACTACAACTTAAGATTGAAGATAACAGTATCCTACAGTATCCTACAGTTTTTAAGCTACGACAAACATTTATTTTTTCTCAACCAAGCATTGTTGTAGCAAGTAAGTCCTAAATTCATAAATGGAAAAGACATTTTTTGTACATTGTTTTTATTCAAATGTAGCCGCTTAAAGTTGATACTTTGAACCCCCGCCCCACCGAGAGCTTGCCCCCTCCCCCCGCAAAATGAATAGCACTAAAAGATGCGGAATAACGAAATCTACGTAAATATCAAGTTTGGTAAAAAAGTGTTTTTTCGAATTTACCCCCTCCATTTTCGAAATCGAAAAGTACCCTATCTAATAGCCAGTTAATATTCCCGTACAATGACATATAAATGGTTGTCGTAGCTTAAAAACTGTAGGAGGAGATAGAATCCTACGAAAAAACTGAAGACTACCTCGATGGGCACATCTTCCAAATGTTTCCTTATAACTTTTGATTGTTATTGTTGATAGCACTTAGGGAGGTCATTTTGGAAAGGGGACATAATGCGCAAATTTTTTCATAGTTTTGCCAAGTTCGTACAATGGTGATATTTCGAATAAATGTACACTGAAGTGCGACAAAAATGTTGGTGAAATGAAAAATCATAGTGAGAACTGTTTTTTTTTTTAAATAAGTGAAGGCACAATTATAACTTATTATGTATTCTTAGAAAGGCCAATATGTGTTCTTTTAAATAAAGGTTTGAACGTCACAATCCATTAATTACAATAGAACTTATAACGAAATTACTCTGAAGAGGTATGCAAAACCTCGAAAATGGATATTATCGATTTACTCGAAAACCAAGCGGAGTTCGATATAAAAGTACATGGACTTTTTTGACCCAAATGACCTCTGCTTTCATCCCCTTATGGCCAGTTTCACAGTCTGAGTTTAAACCAAATATTTAGTTTAAATTCGACGAGTGAGTTTCACAGTTTGGTTTAAACCGTGCCATCCCTCGGTTTAAACTCAAGATAATTTTATTTTGACAGTAGCATTACTTTTTTTGTATCAAGAAAATAATTTCATCATGGATTTAGATTTAGACATTTATAGCGATGAAGAAGATTTTTTTGAGTTAAATTTACAACTCTGTCGACGACTGAGAGTAATTAAAAATCGGCCAGATCATTTTAATGAGTGGAACGACGTTGATTTTTATGCTAGGTTCCGTTTAAGTAAAGAACTTTGTGACTTTGTCTTCGAATCTATTCTTGTCCGTTTTCTTGTGCTCTATTATATATCTTTTTTTCATGCATTGGTGAAGGCAATAGCTCAACTTTGCTTATGCTAATATTTTCATCCTTTTTGAATGTTGGCATATTTAAAATTAGGAAATATAACTACATATTTTTTATTTCTGATCTGTTTACTTTTTCCGATTTGACAGATTTATAGAAAAATTGCTTCACAATGGTGGCGATAACTAATTTAATTCACAATTTAATCAGTACTACCAACGTTACTAAAAGAATGCACTGTGAAACCCGATTTGGTTTAAACTACGTTTAAACTTGCAGGATGGTTTAAACTAATCCTTGGCTTAAACTCGACTGTGAAACTGGCCATTAAAGGTTTACAGATATTTCCGGAACACCCTGTATATATATCTTTATTTATTTATTATATTAGTTTCTATATATATATTTATCATATTTGTCCTATATATGTGTATCAAGTAGCATAAAATGAATCTTAGTTTCCTATATATACTTGCCGTAGCAAGCCAAAGTCATAACTTACTTTCCAACATTCTTTTTCTATACGTTTCCTGTGTCAATTGACAGGACATAGTTTTAGCACATTTTCTTCACATATACGTTTACCTTATCGTTAAGCGTACCGTAGTAACTAATGGCCGGGTTCACAGTCCAGGCTTAAGCCAGAGCTTAGCTAAGCCACGGGTGTGGCTTAAGACCAGAACTTAAGCTTACTCGGTTTCACAGTACTCGGTAAGCTGAGGCTTATTTAAGCCGCAGATGAAAATTTTTAAGTTGTCAGCACTGCTGTAATTGTGAATTTTTGTAAAGGAAAATTGCCATTGTGGATTAAAAACCAAGCGAAAGAAGAAATTTTTATTTACCAGTTTATTGTGGTTTTTATGTGGAAGGATATCAAACCTAAAAACCATTGTTGCAGAATGTTTCGACAACGTCAACCATCATAGCCGAATGTGTCTGCAGTCGGAATCGAGAATAATGCCTAATCTACTATGCGGGGTAAAACGACTCTTGCAATTGAAAATTCATACTTGCAAAAATATTTCTTCTCTTTCATTCATTTGACGACATGAGCACGAGCTTATGTGTAGTAGTTAATCATCAAAAACGATGTACTAATACCTCAGGTGTATTCAGCATAATTTAGAACCATGTAGGAGAATTTAGAGCAAAACAGCTGTAAACTGGAACTTGTACTTTCAGTATTAAAAACAAGGTTTTATATTAATTGTGTTGTCAGACTGCACTCTACATAACTTTTTAGTTTGCTATAATCTTATAGTATAAATTATTGAGACCAAATACTTCCTTCGATGTAATTCTGCAATGAAATCCAGAAAGCAATTACATTTATGATAATTGACAGGTTAACAGCTGTTTAATTTGGCAGCTTACCACTACTTACATATTTCGTGTATATATATGCATTCTTCAGCAAACGATATCGTTTTGACGATGTGGTTTTACCATGCATTGTAGATTAGGCATAAAAATGAACGGCATCTATCTCTGCAGCAGATAAATAACCCATATTTGTCTTATATGCCCGGTTTCACAGTCAAGGCTTAAGCCACAGCGATGGCTTAATAAATATTTCGTTTTCACAGTCGAGGCTTAAGTGATATCACTGGCTTAAAGCAAGCTTAACTTAAGCCCGTCATCTCGAAGGCTTAAACTTCAGATTTTGCTGTGAAAAACATAGCAAATTATTGCTAAATATATATTTTGCCTAAATATTATAATTTTTGTTATTAAACGAACATACTTATTTCAAAAGTTATACTTTAAAACTAAATTGAAATTTTCCAAGCGAAAAATAGTTATCTAGCATTTTTGAGTACTGTCTGGTAGCTAGTGTCAGCATTCCATCTGAAGTTTTAGGAAGAAACCAAATAGTTTAAGACAAAAATGAGCTATTTATCTAGTGCAGAGTATATAAATGACGAAGAAATGTATAATATAATATCGCAAGGTGTGACCTGTTAAAAAAATTATAAGATGGCGCCCGCAACATTTCGAGAAATGGGATGACGTTGATTTTTATTCTACATTCCGACTGTAGAAATATTCGGCTATGATGGTTTACGTTGTCGAAACATTCTCCAACAATTAGTACGTTTACATGAATACTTGAAGTATACTTCAAGTAGAATCAAGTAATCAAAATATCATGTAAACGCGCCTTGACTTCAAGTATACTTGAGTCAAGTAAATCACAAAATTTTGCTCGATTTAATTGAAAAATTCATGTAAACGCAATTTCAGTACTTGAAAATTTTTCATTTGTGCGAGATATGAAATCGGCAAAGAGGAACAAGAAGAAGATTATTGTTGATAATTCAGGCTGTGATTTTTAGCACTTTTTAGTTGCTTTGTGTGCTTACCTTTTGGTTAGCCTTAAGGGTTCATACTTGCATACTTATAGTATAATTATGATAGGGATGCTATGTTGTAAAGGAAATCCCGATCGGACTTGTGTTAGTTTGCTTTCTTCCTTTGGTTTCTTTACAGGACTCTTATTTGCTCCAGAAGGCCTGCGTGTAGGACATGTTTTCATCAGGTAACTATAACTAACTCTGTCTGGGGTTTGCCTCCAGTAGTTCCAACATGTACTTCCTATGTATATATCTAAATCGTAAATTGATTCGCGTGCTTGGGCTGAACACAAACCATGTGCTTCGGCTTTGGTGGAGAATAGAGAACAGAGCAATTTTCTCTCACTCCCAAAATCTTTACAAAAACTGGTCACAAACTTTTGGCCATTTTTAACCAAGTAATGTACTATTTTTGTCGTTAATCTGTCTGATTTTGAGTGCACGGACTTGGTCCCGTACATTGTCGTACAAACTTGACCATCAATAAATGATAAGTTTTACAATATTTTATCAACAAGACCACACATTTTTACGTTAAAAATACCGTTATTTTTATAAAATTCTGTCTTGCAGAGAATATAGTGGTGTACAAAATACAATTTGATCATAAGAAACGCGATTTTCTGGAAATCACATTATTTCGAGATATGACACTCTACTGGACCAAGTGCGTGTCAGGTTTATTTTTGTTCGGGAATCCAAATTAAAGTCTTATTTCAGTTCAAAACAACTATATCTACTATAAAATTAAAATTTTAGTCGAGTAAAATTAAAACAGATTAAACATTTATTCTTCTATATCTTTTTCCTATCATGAACTACGCGCTTTTTACAATTTCACAAGACTAAACTGACAGCTTACTTCTTCTTATGTTTTAAATCTTTAGTATGAATGGTTGCCACAGATCGGCCATTCTGACTTACAATCGTCCCGATTTCGTTTTTATTTTGCCTGCCTTCATTTATCCATGATTTCATATTCGCCACTTCCCATATCCCACAGATCGGCCATTCTGACTTACAATCGTCCCGATTCCTTTTTTATTTTGCCTGCCTTCATTTATCCATGATTTCATATTCGCCACTTCTCATATCCCGCCATAGGGAATTTGTGTTAACTGGAACCCCTTAACATCCTTCAACAAATATCTATCATTTTGCAATACTTTGGTACCCTATACGGACCTTTATGATGACCTTATCAGAGTGGGAAAGGCAATAGATTATGTAGTAGTTAAAAATTTTATTAGTACACCAGGAGCTTGTAAAAAGATAGCACCCAAGATCTTTTTACAAGCTCCTGGTGTACTAATAAAATTTTTAACTACTACATAATCTATTGCCTTTCCCACTCTGATAAGGTCATCAAACAATTGGTTAACATATCGCTGGGAAGTTGCGAGCTCATTTCTTAAACCGAAAGTCATATTTAAAAACTCATACTGACCCATCGGTGTCACAAACGATGTGTATTTCACTGAATTTTTACTCATTTCTACATTGTAAAAAGCAAATCATCAATTATTGGTAATAGATAATTATCTTTACACGTAGCCTTGTTCAGCAACCGATAATCTACACATAACCTGATATCTCCAGTTTTCTTTCGTACTAACACAATAGGAAATATGTACTCTGAATTACGTGGTCGTATTATATTCTTATCACTTAACTCATCTAAAATAATTTGCACTTTTTCTTTTTCCTTGTACGACAATCTCCGTGGGGGACAATGGAAGGGCTTTCACTATTCAACATTAGCTTCATCTCGCATTTAACTTCAGGAACATCAGGACGTTTGCAGTACAAATAACTTTCTTTAAATATTCTTTCAAGTCTAGCCTTAGTTTCACTACTTATTACATCGTTGCTTATGTTTATCTCTTTTTCACAAATTCAATCATCATTAAGGCCGTTTGCACATCGAAAAACGAAAACGAAAACACTAAACCGAAAAACTCAAATTTTGTCTTAATCTAACATAAATTTGCCGGAATACATTCAATAAAATATTGGATAATTATTTAAAGCTTTATTTCAATTAAAACACATTCTTATGTTTATTCGTACGAGAAACAAATTTTCGTTCCGAACTGTCAATTAAATTTTCGTTCCATACTACATTCCACACACGAACGAATATTCTTTTTGTTCGTACATAACCTCATTTCCGTTTATTTACATTTGGTACCCAACTTTTATTCGTTCGTTTTTGATATGTAAGCATAAACGAATTTTCGGTGTGGAACCGTTTATTCGTTCGTTTTCGTTTTTCGATGTGTAAGCGGCCCAAGCTTAAACATTCCTTGTGAAATAAACTTTTCAATTGTAACTTAACCATTCTCACAAAATCTTTCCGTAAAAGAATTGAATACTCCATTGTTTCATCAGATACAACCCATAAATTCAGCTTTATTTCTCTATTTTCATATAAAATAATACACTCTACTTTACCAACAATATCAAGTGGACTTTTATTTATACTACAATAATTTGAAAATATTTCATCATTTTTCATAAGTAATGCATTTGGTACGAACTGTTGGCGAACTAAACTTATTGCACTGCCAGTATCTAGTAACGTTCCTAATGAAGTTTTAAAATAATAATTACCTTTTACAAAAATATATTCTAAGTTTCTTACATATTCATCGTTGACTTCATCCTTGTTGATATGATGAACTTGACACTGTACCATCTCGTCTCACTCTTCTGACTGGACAATATTATAAACTTCGCGATTTTTCTGCGTGGTGATACATTTCGCCGCATGCATGGTACGCTCCTATTTCCCGATTCGGCTTACGACATTCACCGGTCATATGTCCGATAGTGTTGCAGTTGTAGCATCTTATAATTTTCACTGACAGTTGCTTATAATTCAATGCTCCTTTTTGAAATAATCTCATTGATTGTTTTTCATTCAGTCTCTATATTATTTATACAGTACATAGGAGTCCTGCTGGGACGATGCCGAGTTAGCTGTTGTTTGGAGTTAATCAAAGACAATAGATTATGTAGTAGTTAAAAATTTTATTGGTACACCAGGGGCTGGATCTTGATCAGAAAAAAATTACAAATGACAATGACATCGTGACATTTAGCGTTAAAATGTGACTTATTTTCGAAAGGCCGATTCCTAAAAAACTGGGTGACATGACAAATGACTTTTTTTCATGACAATTTTTGCAACCAAAGTCACTTAGCCCTTGCCGTTGTGACTTTTCTTATATTCAAGCGATATACATATTCTTAGTTACAAGTGATATCAAATATGTCACGTAAGTATAAAAATAATAAATATTTGTATTTATTATATTAAAAACTCAATTTTAGCAACAAACCGCCAAAGGACGCGTTACTTTCGTTATAATATTTCAGCAATTATTTTACGTACTGCTGTCTTCGCAATAAACTTTGTTGTTCGGAATATATTCAATAACTCCGCAATTGTCAAATTGTCACTGCTATAATTTAAGATACATGGCATGTCTCCCAACAATCAGGATTCCAAATTATGGCATAGTGACATTGTCCTTCCTTCGAAGTCATTTTGTCATTGTCATTTTAGTTTTTTTAACAGAATACAGCCTCAGGAGCTTGTAAAAAGATAGCACCTACGTTTAAAAGTCCGTATAGGGTAAGTATTACCAAATGACAGATATTTGTTGAAGGATGTTAAGGGGTTCCAGTTAACACAAATTGCGTATGGCGGGATATGAGAAGTGGCGAATATGTAATAAATGAAGGCAGACAAAATAAGAACGAATTCGGGACGATTGTATTGTAAGCCGAAATGGCCGAACTGTGGTAACCATTTGTACTGTTTAGATTTAAAAAAAATTCCGATGTATTTCGCGTAAAGTTTGATCCAATTTAATTTAATATTATTTTGCCGTCATAGCACCTATTCACTCATCGTGATCATTCCCCACGACAAACAAAAAGCTTGCAATGCAATAATATTTTCGCACATAGCCGTTTATCAGAAAAATTTCATGGACACCGGGTGGAATTCGGCGTCAGATGGCACTGCGAATTATGTGAATTATGAATTATAAAATGAAATCTGTGGGTATGTACCGTGGGAATTGCACATTGAGTGAAAATGTGCAATGACAACAAATTGTAATTTATATAAATAAGATGCGGAAAATTAAATATTTTATTGTGTTTTTAAAACCGTAAGAGTTAAGGGTTTTTATTTAACCAATTCCTTTTCAGCAGTCATCAGTCTTATGCTTAGTGTACAGGTACAAGCGCCTGATACACTACCATCAACAGCCAAGGTACAAGAAACTTGACTGCCCTACCACGACAATAGGCAAAAAAGCCTAACATTTTGGTGACCCCGACGTGAGCTTGTGAAGTACATACTTGATCAAGAACATCGTACCAAAAGGAGGCGCACCATGGATGAATTAGCTCAGGCGCAAAATACGACCGGAGAAGCCATCGAACAGGTCATCTCGAACTATACAAAAGATTCATCATCCAGAAAAACTCTGCCTTACCTAGAAGAGAGGCTAAGACGTTTAACCAATCTCTGGGATGAATTTGAATCTAGGGACAATAGCATACGAATCAATCATCCTGAAGAGCTCACCAATATATACTACGTTAAGGACAACTACAATGGCATTAGAATAGTCTATGAAAAGTATCGAGATCAAATCTCAACAAAGATTCAATCTTATTCAGAAATTGACTTACCAAGAGAACTGCCTGCTGCAAGTATTGAGCAGTTAGATATGGCGAGTGAGCAACTAGATGTCAGCATCGATAATACCATTCTATCATCTCCAAAGAAAAATGTTGTGCAAGAAGTCTTAGACCAACCAACTCAATTCACAACCAGACAGGAGGGTCATCCACCCAGCCCTAGTTAACCTCCACTAGAACAGGTGCACCCCGCAAGGAACATGATAGTTACAACAGTGTAGATGCCCCTCCTGCTAACCCAATGGAGGGGAGAGAGCGAATTGCACCAGCTATCGACTACAATTTTTGTCAAAAATCCGCTAATGCAGACAATGGTCTAAACAAGACCATCAGAAGACAAAGGGTGAGATTGGAATCCTTGCGTCGCCTGCTGCCAATGAACATCAATCACATTGAGGCAAATTGAGGCAAGCAATAATGAAATTTGGGAGCTATCTGAAGAACCGGTATCAGCGGGTTACAATATAGATGAATATTACAACTTTGAAGAGGTGGTGCAATTTATTATATTCATCAAGCTTTCCTATAAATTAGCTCAATGTTCCATGGCCAACATAAACGATACTCCAAGCAATAATGTGTCGATGAAATTGCCAAGGATTGTAATTCCAATATTCGATGGCGACTATTTGAAGTAATTCTATGACTTGTTTGCACAGATGGTACATAACCAGCCAATGAGCGCATGCTAGAAAATGTGGTACCTCAAAACCAACCTGAGAGGAGAAGCCGAAAAACTAATTATACGACTAACTTGGACCCGTTGCTGCTCCAAATATTAATAGGCAAATTAGACAGAATATCCCATAGTTCATATGAACAATCTCTTGACCAACCTAGAGCTCTGCAGTCAGGGCATCATTGTCTGAACTTCCTGAAAACAAGGTTCCAGTCATTGGAAGCCCTTGGAAGCAAAAGCAAAGTGCAAACTGAGACTCATCCCAACCAGTTTTCTAGACGGGTTAACGCATTGGTATCAACAAATGCTGTAGGAATTAAATGCGTATTATGTAATGAGAACCATCAGCTTTTTGCATGTCAGAAATTTCTGCAGGTAACACCCACCAATCGCTGAAAGTATTGAGGAACGACAAGTTGTGTGTCAATTGCCTAAGAGCCTTACAGCAAGCAACTGCACACTTAGAGGACAAGTCCAGTCAAGTAACAAAGTACATCAAAGTGATCAATCGGTCAAATTGACTGCAGGAAAATGCAAACAGAATGGAAGCAAACTGACAACAGATAAGGGTGATAGTGTTGAGTGCAGGGCAATTCTTGACTCCGGATACCAGGTTAATCTCGTAACAGAAAGAATTGTCAAAAAATTGGGCCTCAGCGGAGTTCTAGATATCATGAAGGTGCAAGGCATTGCCCAAGTGAAGTAACAAGCCAACCATCGTGTCATTGTGTTGATGCAATCACGAGTGAATGGATTCTCAACTAGATTGGAAGCATTCATCCTAAAATAAATATTAGCACCACAGCCAAGTCAGTGTATTGATACATCAACATGGCTAATCCCACAAAACATTAAGTTGGTGGATTCAGTTTTTGACAAACCTGGTCGCATAGATCTGCTTATTGGTGCAGAGTATTACTATCAACTACTCTCGGTGGGACAGATTAAGCTCGGCAATAGATTACCAACCCTCCAGAATATCGTGGTAGGATGGGTACTAGCAGGAAAAATAGACCAGATGGCCAGTAATCAGAAAATATGCGGCAAGACAAGACCAACAATTAGAAAAATTGAGGCACTTGGAAGCCACAGAAGAGGAAAAACCCCTTGCACTCGGAGAGAAACGTTGTGAGGAACATTTTAATCAAACGGTGAGAAGAGATCAATCGGGACGTTTTATAGTTAGACTGCCCTTGTTAGACGACACACATAAGTTGGGGGAGATGAAGGAAATTCCATCGCGCAGATTTCTAGCAATATAACAAAGGGTCGCCAAAAATAATGAGCTTCGATTCCAATACATTGATTTTATGGAGGAATATAGACGCCTTGGTCATATGCAAGTGATAAATTTTAAGGAAATTGGAGTTCCGTATTATTTCATCCCACATGATTGCGTCAGCAAACCAGAGAGTACAACAACCAAGCTTAGAGTTGTCTTTGATGCTTCCTGCAAAACATCATCAAATCCTTCGGTAAATGATATAATGGCTGCCGGCCCCACTATTCAGGACGAGCTATTTTCAATATTTCTTCGTTTTCGACAGCGAAGATTTGTGTTCACCGCTGATATTGAAAAAATGTATCGGAAAATACTGATTGACGAAAAGGAAAAACAATTCCAACCAATATATTGGAAGCGCGACCCAAGCCACTCACTTAAGAGCTATCAGTTAGATACGGTGACATCGGAACAACGTCAACGCCTTATTAAGCTACGAAGTGTTTGCAGAGACTAGCCCAGGAAGAACCAGCCACTTATCCCTTAGGAGCACAAGTGCGTACTAAAGACTTCTACGTCGTTGATGTAATGTCAGGATCACAAAACCTGTCCACAGCACTGCAAAAGCAAACAAAAGAATTACTCTCAAAAGGTGGATTTAAGCTTAGGAAGTGGTGCGCAAATCACCCAAGTCCATTAAGGGATATCCACCCAGAAAATAGAGAGCCACAGCTCATATTTAACGATGGAAATGAGGAACAAATAAAAATCCTATGTCTAACCTGGATACCAACAACCGATTTACTCAGCATCAAGATGGCATGATCCAAAGGAATAAGATAACCAAACGAGCTGTGTGTTCAGATGTTTCACGGATTTTTGACCCACTTGGAATCATGTCTCCAGTGGTAGTCACAGCCAAAATATTCCCGCAAGAACTATGGGCATTAAAGATGGATTGGGACGCATCGCTACCAATGGAGTTGCACACAAAATGGACTCATTATCGAGAAGGCCTCCAGTCTCTGAACGACATACGATTTCCAAGACGAGTACTCTCTGAACAACCATCAAAAAATATACAAATTCACACATTAGCAGATGCTTCTCAAAGAGCATATGGAGCCGCAGACTACATCCGATCTACCAACAAGGATAAATAGATCGTAGTAAGATTGCTTTGTGCAAAGTCAAAGGTAGCACCGTTGAAGAAAATTACCCTACCACGGCTCGAGCTGTATGCCGCAAAACTTGCCGCTGAACTCACTAACCGTGTTAAGAACGATCTGAACTTCAAAAACGAGCCTACGTCCTATTGGACAGATTCGGAGATTGCGCTTAGGTGGTTAACCTCGCCATCCTCTTCATACCAAACATTTGTTGCGAATCGAGTATCAAGTATTCAGAGTTTATCTATTCCTGAGCAATGGCGTCATGTCAGTTCTGAGGATAATCCTGCTGATTGTTTAACACGAGGTTTAACTCCAGAGAAGTTAAAATCATGTAATATGTGACTCTATGGGCCACTGTTTTTATACAGCACAGAAACTTATTGGCCACAACAATATGTCAAGAAGGTAGAATGTAACATAGAGAGAAAGCGACTTGCGCTTGATGAAAGATGAAATTTCAACACATTTTGTCCAGAATATTGACCATAAAAATTCATTCAGCAAGCTGAAACGGATCACAGGATACATCATTCGCTTCGTAAACAAGCTTAAAAATCGTAGACAAAGGTAAAATGAAACTAAGGATACAGTACTCACTGCACAAATGCTCCAGGAAGCACTTATGATAATTATAAAGGTGACACAGCAATATCAGTTCAAAGAAGAGATCAAGCAACTAAATCAGCATAAAGAACTAGCCAGAAATAGTCAACTAAACACTTTAACACCATTCTTAGGCGAAAGAGGCATTATGCGAGTTGGTGGACGACTACAGGCAGCAAACGTATCGTATGATACTAAACATACCATCTTGCTACCATACTCACTTCAGCTGACCAAACTATTAATGACAAATATCCACAATGAAAACCTCCACGTTGGCCCGCAAACCTTGCTCTCTATTACAAGGCAACAATTCTGGCCGATAAAGGGAAAGGCCATTGCTAGGTCAATAGTCTAACATTGCGTACAGTGTGCTAGAGAAAAACCAAACATGTTGTCACAAATGATGGGCAACTGTTATGAAACTATGATAGAGTGATTGAATTGGACGTGAAGTCCAGACCGCCAGCATGAGCTGACAGATCACGGGGTGGACAGCGTTGACTGCAGGACGGCACGCTAGCTCGCCTCGGCTATTGACGGAGAGTGTGGGGAGGTTCCACGAAAAACTGCCGCTGCCACCTGTCATAATCAAAAAAATTGTTGTGCCTACGATCCAAAGGCCGTTGCACACACTCATTCCGGAAGGGACCTTTACACTACTTACCACTTACTCAGTTGGAAGCGCAGATATTCTGCTTCCATCGCCGTTGCCCCAGCCTCTCTGCGATACTGTTGGCGAGATGACACAGTATCCCTATGTTGACCTGTAAAAATTAGAGGAGGAGCGGAGCTATACAACCACCATCATCGAAAGGGCTCCGGGAGAGTGAGGCAAAATAAGAAACTTACAGCGCCATCACGTTATAGTATGTGGTTTTAATGCTAGATTTACACATCGGTACATAGGTGGCTTTACTACCACGATCCTTATTCCTTCTAATAAATCTCTACATACTGTTCTTACTATAAAAGAAAACGAACCTTACAAAATTCATAACACTAGCACTACTAAATCCTTCTTCGTCATAACTCATATCACTGCTATGCATAAATTTTCAATGTTATTTTGCTTTTCCCTTTGCAAAGTTGTATTCAGACACCTTGAAAGGTCTTATGAACTAATATACATATTCAGTTGACATAAATAGAAATGAACGATATATTGAAACTTAACGTGTCATAACGTTGGATATAAAAAAAATAAAATCAAAAAGCAAAAACTTTGCATTGTGTCGTTAACTCATATTATGTTTAATTATAAACGAAATGTTTACTTTTGACAGGGGCGGGAGTTCAGAGTTTCAACTTTAAGCGGCTATATTTTCTAGCAAGTAAGTCCTAAATTCATAAATGGAAAAGACATTTCTGGTGGTTTTTATTCAAATATAGCCGCCTAAAGTTGAAACTTTGAACTTCCACCCCTCCCAGAGCTTGCCCCTCCCGCAAAAATGAAGATGCGGAATAACGAAATCTACGTAAATATCAAGTTTGGTAAACAAGTGTTTTTTCGAAATTACCCCCTCCATTTTCGAAATTCGAAATCGAAAAGTACCCTATCTAATAGCCAGTTCAGATTCCCGTACAATGACATATAAATGGTTGTCGTAGGCTAAAAACTGTAGGAGGAGATAGAATCCTACGAAAAAACTGAAGATTACCTCGATGGGCACATCTTCCAAATGTTTGCTTATAACTTTTGATTGTTATTGTTGATAGCAGTTAGGGAGGTCATTTTTAAAAGAGGACATAGTGAGCAAATTTTTTCATAGTTTTGCCAAGTTCGTGCCATGGTGATATTTCGAATAAATGTACACTGAAGCGCGACAAAAATTTTGGTGAAATAAAAAATTCTAGAGAAAACTGTTTTTGTTTAAAATAATTGAAGGCACAATTATAACTAATTATGCATTCTTAGAAAGGCCAATATGTGTTCTTTTCAATAAAGGTTTGAACGTCACAATCGATTAATTACAATAGAACTTATAGTGAAATTACTCTGAAGAGGTATGCAAAATCTCGAAAATCGATATTATCGATTTACTCGAAAACCAAGCGGAGTTCGATGTAAAAGTATCTAGACTTTTTTGACCCAAATGACCTCTACTTTCATCCTCTTAAAGGATTAAAGACATTTACGGAACACCCTATATATATATGTATATACTGTAAAGTTTGCTTCAGGGAGTCGTGAAATGCTGTCCATGATTAATCAAATATAGTAAACGAACTTTGATTTGAATTTAAAAATAGGCAGAGGGCTGCCGAACTTACTTTTGATGGCTTGAGAAGCCGCTGTGTTTTTATTAAGGCAGGATATGCCGCTTTAGAGATGGGATGGCAGAGTATGCCGATGTTTATTATGTACTGAGGCAGAGTATGCCGCTGTTACAGTAGGATGGCAGAGTATGCCGATTTTATTATGAGAAGTAAAAGGCACCTTTCGATAGTCGAATTAATTCTGATTTTTATTGATCAGGCACTGGTTATTTATACAATTTTCTTACATACTAAACAATGTGTCTAATAGTTCTAAAAGGGGGGAGTTATTGCAGAATTGCAATAATTGAAGCAATAATCGAATTCATTGATCATAGTTGCAGTGTCAACAATTCTGATCACTGAACTTCATAATGAATCACTTCTTATTGGTTTGGTAGAGCGATGACCTCAGATACATTTATGTTTTCATAATTGAACGTTTTTGCTTGCAAAGCGAAATTTGCGTATGTTGCAAATTCCTCTTAAGGTCGAGCAAATTTTGTTTGTTTTGTTTTTCTTTTCGTTTATCGTTCTGATTTCTGTTTATTTTTCTTGTTTGTGGTCATGGCTCTACAATGCATGGTTAAGGCATGTAACATTATCTGTTTGGAGTGACTACAAGTTAAGTTGAAAGATATTATTCTTTCATAGCTTTACAATACCTTCCCTTCTCCTTATTCAAATAAAAATTCAAAAATTAACTTGATTAATTCTAAGTGGCCGACTAGAAAACTTTATTGTACTGTAGGGAAGACTGTAACGTTCTTGCCCTGAATTCATTTGAATTCCGACATTTTTTCTAATATTTTGTATCACCTTACGCGCTTTTTGTTTCTTTTTGTTTTTTTAAAGAAAAAAAAATCATAATATCGTTTAAAAAATCAAAACAAATAACTTACATCGCTTTAATTTGTTGCGGATCCCCCGTAGAGGCCCCTTCGAGGATACTCCACGAACTTCAATGTACAATGTAGTATATACCAAATTCAGGAAGAAAAGAAAAAATATTTCGTTATGGCAATAAAATCTTATTAGTCGCACTGTTAACTTTCGATATCGTATCACAGACAGGTGTACGACCCTCACTGACTGTTTTGGAGAAAGCAATTTATATATATATCTTTACTCTTTTCCTTCATTTCATACGCTGATTAGACTAAGTACTCAACTTCCTGTGATTGATAGGTGCTAATGACACTTTAGTGAAATGTATAGTTGGTATGGTTGGTGTGTCTTATCTTGAGGTCAACACACTACACCATATGTTGATTTGCCGTGTATGACTTGAGGTACTTCTGCGCCAAGAAGTGGAAAGCCAGAGTCTCGCTAAAGGTGTGGAGAACTCTCGATGTTGTCTTTGCTGTGTATGGCTTGAGGTGCTTCTGCGCTAAAGAGTGGAAAGCCAGAGTCTCGCTAGAGGTGTGGAGAACTCTCAATGTTGCTCGTGTGGGTTGACTCGATCCTGTGGTAATATGGCTCTAACCAGATAGGTAGACTGGATCACACTGGCTGTGAGGGAGGAGCTTTGCGCTAAGTGAAAGACTGATTTTCGAGTCTCTTCGTATATATTTTTGTGTTTCACAATAGAACAGGAACTCAAAAATAACCGAAACGGTACAATAATAACACTGCTCACATCGAGCTCAAAAGTTAACAGTTAACCACAACGATATACGTAATTGACTTGACAATGAACAACACGCTCGCTTAGAGTCTTAGTTTGAATATTATTACAACGATTATTTTAGATTAAAAAAGATGAATAAATTATAGAAGTCTAACACGGACGGACAATAAAACTTAAGCACTAGACTCGGACGGACGACAACAAAACTTTTCTTTTCAAGAATTTACTCTAACAGAACAGAAATAATATCTATTGATATTTTTGGATGAAATCAAGCTGACAGACTGATTTATTTTTGTTTCCATCTTTTTTTTGAAAATCAACGCCTACTTACTCATAACCTTTCCAATCTTCAGTTACTTTTGCTCAGTTTTTATTAGATCCTTACAAATGTTCCGCATGAAGTTGCTAAATGAAGACTGGCCATCGTAGCCCGTTGTGAATGTAACCACAACACAACCTGTGTAGTTGGCAGGAATGACTAACTACTTCGAACTGATTACAGTTCTAAGTTCTACTGAAGATCTCCCAAAGTGGGCATCTCCTAACAAAAACTAAACAAAACCCATCTTTCTGCGCTTCCCTTCTATGTTGATAGCTTGGAGTGATGATTTACGACTGACTGTTACATATAGTTACAAAAGCTGACTATTTTGACATAATTTCTTAAGCCTATTATATCCGCTTAGAGTGGTGGAGAAAACTCGTCCTCAAAATTCCCAGTGGAATCCTGAATATTTAATTCCACCAGCTTACAGGTGTGCGTCGGTGCGCAATAGTAAAATATTTATCCAGTTTTAGTAATAATTCTCCGAGGCTGAGCACTTCGTCACGAAAGCAGGGTACTTTTAACCTGACGGCGCACTAATGTTGTTCTCAGCCGGTCATAATCTCAACTCACCACATGTATTGGTACACTTTGGGAATCTGTGCCCCAAAGGCGGATGGTGCGTTCAATCACGCTATATGCCGTGTGTGGTTATATATATTCTATGTCTACTTTTTGTTTAAAATTTAAAGAAAATTGTTAACTTAATGACTAGCAAACTTGGTATGCGAATCCTCTATCCTTAATGCTTCACCTGGGTGCTTCTGTCTTTCCGCGTGGTTGCCCACGGAACACCAGAACTTGTATTACGGGATAATGGTACCGTTTCCACCGTTACTTGTCTGTCACCGTAATTCTGGGAAAATTCAACTGGAATCTCTGGGATATTGAGATATCTGCTGTTTCCTTTTCCAACTGTTTAAATTATTAAGGACTAATTTGCTAAATTATTACTTATTAATTTCTCAAATGATTACCGATTATATGCAGCCTATTACGTCCCTAGATGTATGTGGTGTGGGGTGTCTTCGCTTAATTAGCGGCAAAAACACTCGCGGTTGAGAAAAACTTCCCTTTCTTTGAACGAATTTGTTTTTTCTTTCTCTTTCGCTCTAATTACTTATTCGGACACTAAATTCCTGTTTATTTCCGTTATCCTCGTAGCTGACTCTTCGTTGTTACTTCAACACTTTACGGAATGAAAATGGCAGCAAGCCACCTGCACATTCTTATCTGTTCCAATCCTTCTTCTTCCCTGTCAGAAATTGTTGTTTGTTTGGTCCAAGCTAGAGCTCAGTCGTGGCGTTATACCCTCATGGCAGCACATTCGCTATATGGCACTAGGTGGGTTCGGCTGCTGGATGTCAACACAACTTACTACCATATAGAGTTCAACTTGCGCGACCATTCACAAATACAGGTGTGGACTTTTGCAGACCAGTGTGGACACACTTTAAAACAAGAGGAAAGCGTCCACAAAAAACGTATATTGCCGTATTTTGCTTCTTTGCAACTAAGGCCATGCATCTAGAAGTTGTCAGCGATTTGTCAACGCAAGCATTTCTGGGAGCATTAAGGCCGAAATACAGTGCTAGCTTTTCCAACCTCGACCTCAGTATAACTTTAAGAACCTCGACCTGACGAGCCTTGCAAACTTTTGCAACTCACAATAAGAGCTTTGTCAACTTCAGTATGATAGCATTTAATTGGGCTATTGGCTTGAAAATTGAAATTATTTTGTAATACTTTACTACAGCAGGAATAACTTTTCACGTTAAATATGTTTCCCAAACTATTTTTCAACAAATATCCCGTACACTTTTTTCCGTAAACAATACTGGCATCAATTGATTACAAAAATTAGCTGTCAAAGCTGACAAAGTTCCAGCAGAGTAGAAAGTATACCTACTCGAGTTCAACTTCAACCTGGCCGCCCTCACCAACTTTCCCATTGGGAGCTTGATAACCTGATCTCATATATTCTACAGAACTGTCAAAGTTGGTGAGGCCGACCAGGTTGGAAAAGCCAGCACTGTGTTTCACGCTTTAAAGCGATTCATGGCATGGCGAGGTCATTGTAGGAATATATACTGCGAAAATGCGACTAACTTTCTTGGCGCTAGAAATGAGCTGCAAGAATTAAAGCAATCTATTTATTTACACAAATCAAAACTAGAAATAGCTACCGCATGCGAATCCAATGGAATAAACTTCCACTTCATTTCCCCACGTGCTCCACATTTCGGCGGGCTGTGGGAAGCTGCCGTGAAGTCAGCAAAAGTCTTGAAAAGAACAGTAGCTAATGCTGCATTGACGTATGAAGAGTTAGAGACAGTCATTGTTCTGATTGAGGTAATTCTGAATTTAAGACCAATGACTCCAATGTCCTCCGATCCCAATGATCTCTCAGCATTGACTCCAGGGCACTTTCTCATAGGAGAACCACTCACCAATAACATCGATTCACATGCAACGCCTGAAAGAGCAAACTTCCTTACTAGATGGAAATTAGTGTCACATCTAAAAAACGAATTCTGGAAACGATGGTCTAGAGAATATTTGAACGAACTACAACAACGTCATAAGTGGAAGCATCCCAGTCAAAATATCCAACCAGACTCGCTTGTTATCATCAGAGTAGGGAATGTGCACTCATTAAAATGGTCACTGGGGAGAATCATCAAGGTTGGCTTGGCTCGAGTGGGAAAAACCATTATGCGTAGGCCAGTATAATCTGAAATGAATGGGATTTGATTGTGTATTACGATATGACTAATTATTGGAGGGAATTTGAAGGAGTACTAAATGGAAGTCGGATCCTACATGACCTCTTTAACCAAAGAAAAAAGTTGCACTATTATTACGACACACTAGACCATTTGATAGACGAAATAGCCAGTAACAACGAATTGCTATTACCACCATCTTCATCTACGCGAACAATGCGAGAGCGGTAAATTTTATTGAAAATATTGCAAATGCGTTATTCCGTGCTCTGGATTCAGAGTAAGCTGAGAAAATGTCTCAAACAATTGAAGACATTATATCAAATGAAGAGCATCTACTCAACCTTATCAAAAATCAAACGACAATAATCGACGCAACTGTAAGTATTAAGAAGTTCAAATCAATCAACAATTTAACGAAGTAGAGGTATAACTGAATTTATTTTCCAACTTCACCAACTTTGCTTCAGATAAATTATACCAAGAAGAATTGACTAGCTTGTTCACCTCGCTTTCGATTCGAGTCGTCCTCATAGCTTCGAATATTCAACGAGCTCAATTCTCTATAATAGACGCCCTGACTGACACTCATCGCGGACGGATTAGCACGCAACTGATCACGCAATCTCAACTAAAGCAAGAACTAGTTCAAATCAGAGGCCACTTACCTCCAACTCTGAGGTTATCTGCAGAGCATGTACTACAGCTGTATAGCTTAATGAAGTCTGCCGCACGAGCCACCGCAAGACATGTAATATTTAAACTAACACTGCCTCTATTGTCATTCGAGAAGTTCGAACTTTTCCAAATAATACCCATATCTGCACTGATGAATGACACCTTTATTTCGATCAAACCATCTTCCAAATTTTTGATCATCAATCTACACCGTGATCAATATTATCCGCTCATGGAACAGGGACTGAAATCCTGCATATCTATCAAGGAAGATCATCACTTGTGCAAGCAAACCCACCCAATCTACAAAAAGGGCTCAAGTATAAGCAGCTGTGAAGTGAGTTTAATGAACGAAATACCTCCAACAACAGAATGTCACATCATTAACACTGGAGATGAGCCTCAATGGATCCAATTGAATAATCACAATCAATGGATGTTCGCAGTCAGGAATAAAACAACTATTAAGGTTGTTTGTGGTACGAACGTAACAACGGCTACTCTAGAAGAATCGGGAATCTTAAAACTAGAAGAAGATTGCATCATAAGACAGGAACGGATAACCATACAAGGGCACAACATCTACCCAAGTATTGGAAGAATGTCCTATAGTGCAACAGCAAGTTCAGAGCCGACATCTGTAAACCCAAGGGATCCAAGCCAATTCCGCATCCACGGCGTAGTCAACCCAGTCACTTCAACATAACCATCGATGTCAAATAAGGTTGAATCAACGCTTCAACGGGGGGAGGATGTTTAGATTTAAGAAAAATTCCGATGTATTTCGCGTAAAATGTGATCCAATTTAATTTAATGTTATTTTGCCGTCATAGAACCTTTTCACTCATCCCCACGACAAACAGAAAGCTTGCAATGCAAAAATATTTTCCCACATAGCCGTTTATCACAAAAATTTCATGGTCACCGAGTGGAATTCGGCGTCAGATGACACTGCGAATTATGTGAATTATGATGTGGGTATGTACCGTGGGAATTGCACAATGAGTGAAAAGGTGCAATCACAACAAATTGTAATTTATATAAATAAGATGCGGAAAATTAAATATTTTATTGTGTTTTTAAAATCGTAAGAGTTAGGTGTTTTTATTTAACCAATTCCTTAGTGTACAGGTACAAGCGCCTGATACACTACCATCAACAGCCAAGGTACAAGAACCTTGACTGTCCTTCCACGACAATAGGCAAAAGAACCTAAAGGCCGTGACACATTAAAAGCAGAAAGTAGCGACAGAAGCAGAAATTTTACATTTCTGCTTTGCCAACCACATTGAAAGCAGAAGCAGAAAACAGATACTTGTCAACTACAAATGTCAGGTGTTATAATTTTCAAGAATTTAATGTTAATTTGTTATATCTAACGAAATTAATTATTTTGTCCTCCATAGAAATTTTGTTTTTCTCGCATCAACCTCTTTGACAATTTTAAAAGAAAGGACGCCAACAATGAAATACAAATTACAAATTTTGGCTCTCTTTATATTGGCAGTACTGAGCAGAAGCAGATTTTTTTCGATTTGATCAACTTTCAAGTTCTGCTTCTGCTGCTGCCGCTGCCTCTGCTTTCAATTTGTTAGTGCTCGAACAGTTGCATGGTTTCAGAAAAAATTCTGCTTCTGTCGCTGCTTTCTGCTTTTAATGTGTCACGGCCACACACACTAAAAATTTAAAACATGAGAAAAAGAAGAAGTAAACTGTCAGTTTAGTCTTGTGAAATTGTACAAAGCGCGTAGTTCATGATAAGAAAGAGTTATAGAAGAATAAATGTTTATAATTGATTGATTTTTTAGATAACACTTGGTGGAATTTCCAAGTGTTTTTGAAAAAATGTTAATAAATGTTTTTCTGTGTTTTAATATATCTCGACTAATATTTCAATTTTATAATAAATATACAGATTTTAAACTGAAATATGACTTTAATTTGGATCCCCGAAACAAAATAAAAGCTGACACGCACTTGGTCCTGTAGAGTGTCAAATAATGTTATTTCGAGAAAATAGCGTTTCTTATGATCAAATTGTATTTTGTACCCATTTATTGATGGTCAAGTTTGTAACCCAAAATTTCTTACTTACGACAGTGTATGGGACCAAGTCAGTACACCCAAAATCACACAGATTTAACGACAAAAATAATACATTACTTGGTTAAAAATGGTCAAAAGTTTGTGACCAGTTTTTGTAAAGTTTTTGCCTCTTAATTTGTCAAGAAATAATTAAACAAATTATGATGAAAGTACCCACAAGCTAGCAGACGAGAGAAGCAATAATTTGGGAGTGAGAGAATAGCAAAAAGTAAACAAAGGTTTTGTGCGGAGCATCTGTGGAAAAAAATGTTCCTTTTCTACTTTATTCTGAAACAATTCACATAATTAATTTATATAAATCTTTGCTTCTATTAACAAAAATGATAATTTAGGTAGTGCAGTTGCCTCAAACAGGATTCCCTAGTTTATAATCCAATTTATATTTGCAAGCACTGACCGAACACTTCATTTCTGTTTTTTTAATTGATATGAAGATTTTAACAGGCTTTAGTGGCACTATAAAACTTTGCACTAAATAAAGTTCAAAGATAAATAGTTTTGAAAAGAATTGATTCGGTACATTCACAAAAGATTCACAAAAGAATTTTAAGTTGACCAAATCTGCTCACAAAACAAAAGCACATTTGACAAGTAATCTACAGCTTTGACAATTTCTCCATCCAGCATCTCACTTACTCCTATGTATAGTCTCCTGTTCTTGACAAATTACGCTCATGTACACGAATTTTACACGATTCAACCATTCCTGTTTGCTATATATTCTAAGGGTTTATGTTCAGCCCAAACAGGCGAATCGATGCAACCGACTAGACTGCTTGTTTTTTATTCATTTTAATTTACCTTTTCTTAAACATCTAAAGCACGATAAAAACAATTAATAATGACAACAATTTTCGCGTTCACTACACCTACCTACGTATCCAAAATGGCGCTAACCCGACAACATTTTTACGTGGAAAAATGTCATTCACGTTCTGGTATAATTTGTTACCACCAAATAGTGACCCAAAAAGTCTGTTAGAAGAATATCTAAAACTTGTAACATTTATACCGATTTCCATTGATCACGTTTTCTAGCACTTACACTTTTCTTGTAGTGCTACACCATTGTTCGATTGACCTGCACTGCTAGAAATGGTGTACGTCAAATCGCCTGTAGTGCTACACTCGAAAAATCGGCGGTGTTACACCGGAATACGCACACATCTATCTGAGAAATGTCACAACTGAATGTCATTGAGCGTCACATATCAATTTTCAACTACTGCTCTACCAAATATTTACAATTACATTTTATATAACAATTATGTGGCACAAACTTCAGATATTTCTGTCGTCATATATTTTGGGTACTTGGGGAAGTCACGACGGATAACATCAAATCGCTTCCCCCGAGTGTGGCGTTTATCATTTTTTTATCTCTCTGAGCTGATCCGGTTTTATTTTATGTACGTAAAACAACACCAATGGATTGCGCATTGTTGTTGTTTTACGTACATCAAATTGAACCGGATCAGATCAGAGAGATAAAAAAACGCAGCTATTATTGCCCGCGGGATTGTGCGCTTTCGAACCGCTGCATCCACAGACTTCAATATATTGAGTGAAGCCAATCAGAGAAGATTTTTTTGTGTTGCTACGTCATGAGGTGACAATATCATTTTGAGCGAATTTGTTTAGAATTTTACGCATTTTATTGACTGAAATACGTTTTGAATATATTACAATATTAAAAAAAATACTAGTTTCTTCGTTTAAATCACTTCGGGAAAAGTAATTATGTAATTATGCTAGTGGGAAAGCAAAAATATTTCCAAATAGAAAATTTTTTCACTTTGATAAGGACGATTGAAATTGGGAAATTGTCGCCAAATGAAACAAGCAACCAATTGACAGATAATTCGGCCATACTTGTTAATCTTTGTGTCATGGGGCCGGATTCTGCAACACGGAGAATTGTGGAATTTGGGAAATGATAGTTGTTTTGACAGTTAATTCTCCACTCGGATTTCTGTAACGCGGCTAATTTGTTTTGAGAATTCCCAAATTCTCTACTTCACTTGTTAAAATTCTCCGATTTTTTCAAGTGGAAAAGTAAGAAGAAGAATTCTCAACTGAGAGTGGTATGATATTCTAGATCAATGTTAAATAATTAAAATGGCTTTTCGTTTTTATTTCTAGAACTGTTCGTCGGACGATAAAAATTGTTATAAGCATTTTCATAGATTTGTACATTCTGCTGAATTCCTTAGTACATTAAAAATGTCTGACTGGCCGCGCTCCCAGTATACGTCCAAAATCGTATTTTTTTGCACTTCATTTGGCATTCCCTTAGATTTTTCATATAAAACCCTTTTCTTAACTATGAATTCCTTTTTTCGAGAACCCCCGTAAGCCGAACTAATATTCAGAAATTGTTGGACTTCTTTCTTACTATCCGCCTTCTCTAACTCGAATAAATTCAGATAAAACCCCGCTAGTTGTTTGTACTGTTTGCTGTCTTGGTTTTTTTTTTACTTTCTATTCTATTGGCTATTTATCTGTTATCCTTTTACAACATCACTTGTTAAAGAATCTGGTATTTTAAAGACCAGCAGTGGAATTGCTGTTGATGCACTATTCGTGAATCTGGAGAGCAAATTCTACTCCAATACATTCCAACGGTTTACGATTCAATTCTTTGTCGTATAAGACTTTTTAAATGGTAAAAACTTATATAAATAATACCTTTGTTTATGTTTATAACAGGGGATTCAATCAAGTTTACAGTAAAAAAGATACATGTTTTTACATTTAATATTTTGCAATGCTGCGCTTTTTTTTCTTAGTTGTTTTATCTTCTTTTTCTCTGATCAAATTATATAAATTCCAGAATTTGTATCACCGACGCTTGTTTTTTTTTTGTAACAGAAATAAACTGATTTTTGATAAGTGAAGAAGCAATCAAGCGTCAAAATTTGTGGGTTTCATCCATAAGTATTGAATGTGTAACGAAGTTACATACATTTCAGCTAGACACCAGCGAAAACGAGTGTCTAGCAGCCGCAACAAAGTAAACTAGCCGCCGAGAGAAGAGCACACTACTGATCAGCAGCTCAGTAGTGTCCCGTGCTGGTGGCGTGATAGTAGAAGGGAGTATTCTACACCCGACGCCATTAGCCAGCCTGCCTATAAATGGCCGGCAGCCAGTAGTCAAATCATTCAGTCGATCACCAAGCATCGAAGTGAACACAGTCGAAATTCTAGTCACCGATCAGCAACATATCCGACCGCGAGAGGACAACTCCAAAGTGAACAGAGTTGACCCCCACCAGTGGATTACCAGAAGACTGGCTATAAAAGTCAGTCAAGCACCGAAAGATTAGTCAGTTGCCTCCTAGCAGCTCGACTAGACACATCTCCCGTCCAAGTCCCATCCGCAAGTCGTGTTGACGGCAAGCGCACGTTAATTGTGCTGGCCTGAGAATTAGTAAGCGCATGCATTCCGTCCCCGTACCCCCGTGTAGGCTACTCCGCCGATAAGCGCACGTTAATCGTGTTGATCAGAAGAGTAGCGAGCACACGAATATAAATTCCGTCCCCGTACCGTGTTGGCTACTCTGACGACGAAGCGCACGTTCATCGTGTTGGTCAGAAGAGTAGCGAGCGCACGAATATAAATTCCGTCCCGTACCCCCCCCCCCGTGTTGGCTGTTCTGACGACAAGCGCACGTCATCGTGCTGGTCAGAAGAATAATGAGCGCACACTCCGTCCCGCATCCCCCGTGTTGGCTACTCCTAACGACAAGCGCACGTGAATCGTGTTGGTCTACGGAATAGTAAGCGCACGCTCCTACCCCGTGTAGCGTATACCCCCTTACGCTACTTTTGTTTGGCTTCTCTACGTCTGTAGAGACAAACCCCCTGATTTCCCAGAGTATATAATTTAATCAAATTTAGCTATTTCCGAGAAGTAGCTGTAATCGATATTTATTTTGGGGATAAAATTATTGAAACAAACCACCGAAATAATGTAAAAACCACTACTTTATTTACTCTATATGTTTAGTTTATAAAATTTCGCCGCGCTCTTAACCTATCGAAGGTTTACTCAAAACTCGACATTTCCTCATATATTTTCAAGAAGTAGCCCTATGCTACTTCTTCATATTAAAAAAATTCCTGAAAAGATAAAATTTATATATTTTCAAGAAGTAGCCCTAGGCTACTTCTTCATATTAAAAAAAATCCTGGAAAGATAAAGACATATTTATACATATCCGCATACAAGTCCATATCTAAAAGAAACAACAACAACAGCAGAATATTTTTCAGTCGAAAAATTGTAAAATGTGCAAAATTAGCACAAAATACAATTTTTCGTTCAAAACTTTCCGCTAGCCACCAGCATCCAGGAGACGAAAGCGGCAATTCGCCTAGCTGTAAAGCATCACGCTATGCATTACAGTACGTCCGCCCGAAATTCCTAAGAAATTTGAGCTCGAATGTACGCCAGCTGTGGCAAGCACTGGGGATTTTTGGAAACGAAAAGCGCTCGTCGGGCGGTCGGGAGAAGACAGTACGGCGGAAATGTAGGCAGACTGCGCGCGAGTTACGTTCCCACCAACTAACACATATTACATATATACATATTATTACCTGCCGCCACACATAAGTCAGCCACCTTGCATATTTACGGGAATAAACATAAAGTAGAGCACCTGGCCATCAACCTGTGAACCGGATAACGTTGCACTTTCTCACCAACAACCCAGACGCAGAATCAGCGTAATTATAAAAAACCTTAAGTTCCAATTATTAAAGAAGCATAGCTTATATTCAGTTTTTTAGCAATTCTTGTATCGTGCAGTTCAAATAAATTATCTATCAAAAACTTAAAGCTTTTCAATTTAAATTTTTATTATTTTTTTTATTCAATTACTTGGCGAGAAACGTATTTGGCGCAGTCGGTAGGATAGGCGACAAGTCCTATCACGGTTAAAAAAGTAAAAATCGAAAGTACGTGATAAATTAAAACGACGGTTAATCGTTCTAAATTTTTCATTTGTCAACGGATTCTTGGCTATTTTTATACTTTCGTTCGCTTTACGGTCTCTTAGCTTCCTAGCTAATTAGCAAAGTGATTAGTGTGGCACAAAGATTATAAAACGAAGGATTATCGTTATCAACATCGACGAAGGAATATCGTTGATTGAAAAACTACCAGGACTTGAAGGTTCCAACCTGAATCGCCTATACCAGAAGAACATGAAAATTTTCATGCTTATAATTCACCTGTAAGTCAAGTATTTGAATATTTTTTTTCCTTTCAATTAACTCCTTATATACATATGTTTACTAACAAACCTAACGCAAATAGATCAAGAAAAGCTCCATATAACAAAAAATTTCTTTCTCGCTATTTAATAAATATACCTCTAAATAATTCAGACCAGATAAGTGAAGAAAGTGATAGTGATAATAGTGTACCAGTGAGTAGTGAAACAGAAACCCTACAATCAAATAATCTAAGAAACTACGAAATGGCTAACGTTAATAATAACCCTATTGCCGCTGGGCAAGCACCAAACCCTCAAATACAAGTTGCTCTTCCAAATCAAAATGAAGCTCAGAATCAAGCCCAAAATATAAATCCAAACCCAGCAATAGCTGTAAGAAATGTTTTCGACTCCTTGAGAGTCCCTGACGCAATTAAAGATCTCCCTAGATTCGATGGAAATCCTAGACTTCTTTATGATTTCATCAATAATGTAGAAGAAATTCTGTCGTTAATAGCTGAAGCAGATGGCACACCTTATGCTCAGATATTATTACGTGCAATTAGGAATAAAATAGAAGGCCAAGCTAACGAGGTCTTAAACATGTACGGAACTTCATTAAGTTGGGAGCATATAAGAGGAAATTTAATCCTGCATTATTCAGATAAAAGAAACGAAACATCTCTTATTAGAGACTTACATAATTTAAGACAGGGAAATAATAGTGTAGAAAAGTTCTATAGTGAAATTATAGAAGTACAAGCCACCATATCCAACCACGTCCAAATTCACGAAAATAACCAGAACGTAGTGGCAGCTAAAAGAGCCCTGTATTCTGAGATGTGTTTAAATGCATTTCTAACAGGATTAAAGGAACCTCTTGGCTCAACAGTCCGTGCAATGCGTCCTGAAACTTTACCAATCGCCTTTTCATATTGTGTAAAGGAACAGAACATCTCCTACCTGAGATCTCCACATTACAGCGGATCCGGAAATAGTAATAATAGTAACAATAAAAGAAATGTGTATCAAAATAATTCCAAGCTTAATTCTAACTCAATACTTCATGTACCATTTAACTCTCATTCAAGAACATTCCCTAACCAACGTACTTCGTATAATTTTAATCCCTCCAATCAAAATTCTCCAGTTAATTACATTCCAAATAGAAATAACTCATTCAATCAACAATCATTTAATAACCGACCGTTTAACAGGCAACCTTTTAACACACGTCCTCAATTTTCTCGACCGCAACAACAAACATTACCACCCCCAGAACCAATGGATGTTAGCTCAGGTAACACCCATCTTAGATTTAACAGACAAAACCAACCTCAATATAGACAACAGCAAAACAATTATTTTAGACAGACCGGACCACCCAGAGTAATAAGTGAAGAATTATTTAATATTTCGAACCAGAATTTTTCTCGACCAGATATAAGAACACCTAATCATATCCAAGAACTGGATAATTTCTATAATGTTGAACACCATGATGAAGAATTAGTTCAAATAGATGACTCAAATTTTCAATTTCCCGCCTCGACGACCCAATCGGATACATAGATATAAACAAGCATGGATTTATTCTTCCTTATATCCAAATAGCATCCCCATTTGGTAGACCCCTAAGATTTTTAATAGACACCGGAGCTTCCTCCTCATTTATAAATCCAGAATTCGTTAACCCCACAGACGTTAAATTAATTAACCCTATCAATATAACTACGGCATTAAATAAACATAAAATCGAGAAACAAGTTATTTTACCAAACTTTCTAGAATTTAATCAGCCTGGTAATACAAAGTTTTTAATATTCAAATTTCACGGTTATTTCGACGGCTTATTAGGACTTGATGTCTTAACTTTACTACACGCTAAAGTCGATTTGGCAGATCAAATGTTAATAACAAAAAACGCAGTAATACCACTATGTTTCAAGCCAAATTTCATCTCTAAAAGATACGTCATTCCTTCAAAATCTAAATCTATAGCCCAGTTGCCAGTAGATGTCAAAAACGGAAATATTCTTATTAGAACCACGGAAATAAAACCCGGTTTATTCATATCCGAAGGCCTTTATGAAGCTGTAGATTGGTTCAGCTCAGTTCTAGTTTCTAACGAAACAAGCTCTGATCTGGATTTATTCCTGGAGCAACCAATAAAAGTCGATTCCCTTCCATCTTCCGAATTTCATGAACTACATAATTTTAATGTCCAATTTGAAAATGAAAATACAAGTACAGTTAACACTGACGACATCAACAATCTAATTCGTACAACTCACTTAAACCAAGAAGAAAGAAAATCAATCTTAAAACTTTGTAAGAATTACGAAGACATATTCTTCAAGCAAGGGCAAAAGCTAAGTTTCACAAATCGAATTAAACATCGGATTTCAACTACCGACGAAATTCCAATACACACGAAATCTTATAGATACCCTTATGTCCATAAAGAAGAGGTGAAAAGACAAATTAGCGAAATGCTGGACCAAAATATAATCAGGCATAGCTATTCACCGTGGAGCTCTCCTGTTTGGATAGTTCCAAAGAAACGAGATGCTAGCGGCAAAGTCAAATGGCGACTAGTCATAGACTATCGCAAGTTGAATGAGAAAACAATTAGTGACCGCTATCCACTTCCAAACATCAACGAGATTCTTGATAAACTTGGAAAGTGCATGTATTTCTCCACTCTCGATCTGGCGAGTGGTTTTCACCAAATAGAAATGGATCCAAAAGATATACAAAAAACAGCCTTTACAGTGGAAGGAGGACACTATGAATACCTCAGAATGCCTTTTGGGTTGAAAAACGCCCCGTCCACCTTCCAGCGCGTCATGGACAATGTTTTAAGAGATCTCCAAGGCAAAATTTGCTTAGTGTACCTTGACGATATAATAATATTCTCAACATCCCTCCAAGAACATTTAGAAAATATTAGAAAAATATTCGATAAAATAAGGGAAGCTAACCTGAAGATACAGCTGGACAAATCAGAGTTTTTGAAAAAGGAAATCAATTTTCTAGGACACATAGTCACTGATAAGGGCGTAAAGCCAAACCCTGACAAAATTTCCGCTATTCAAAACTTTCCCATACCCCGAACACAAAAGGACATAAAGTCATTTCTCGGTCTAGTAGGTTACTATAGGAAATTTATACAAGACTTCGCAAAGATGACGAAACCCCTAACAGTCTGCTTAAAAAAGGGAAGCAAAATCGAGCTCAATGACAAATATGTTAAAGCATTTCAATCTTGCAAGGACGTTCTAACGAATGATCCAATATTAGCCTACCCCGACTTTTCTAAACCTTTTGTACTAACTACTGATGCAAGTAATTTCGCAATCGGTGCTATATTGTCACAGGGACCTATCGGTAGTGATCGACCCATCTGTTACGCTAGCAGAACCCTGACAACAACGGAGACTAAATACTCAACAATTGAAAAGGAATTGTTGGCAATTGTTTGGGCGACCAAATATTTTCGTCCGTATTTATTCGGAAACAAATTCAAGATTGTCACGGACCACAAGCCTCTCCTCTGGCTTATAAATTTGAAAGATCCAAATTCCAAACTAATTCGTTGGCGCTTAAAATTGGAAGAATTCGACTACGAGATAGTCTATAAAAAAGGAACTCAAAATTCTAATGCGGACGCTCTAAGTCGCATCAAATTAGAAAACCCAGAAGATTCAGAAACTCCCGATAACATAGAACTTAATGCAAATGAAAATGAAAATTTCTCAGTACAAGGTACCTTAGGATCCACAGTACACTCGGCTGAAGAAAATCTCGACGATGGAATACCGATATCTGAACGCCCACTCAACGAATTTAATCTTCAACTGATTCTTGAAAAATCAAATAAACGACCCCCAATTTCGCTAGAAGTTCCATTTAAAAATCGCCTTCGTCGATCTATTCGACTACCTGAATTTACAGAGGAAAACATCACTAGCCTCTTCAAACAATATTTAGCTCCAAACCGGCTTAATGCTATACATACAGACAATGATACATTTAGAATGGTTCAGAACGTATATTCGAAATATTTCTCACAATCTAAAACTTTCAAACTTATCCGATGTATTGAAATTCTAAAAGATATAGTAAATAACGATGAGCAAGACCAAATGATCAACGATTACCACACAAAAAGTAATCATCGCGGAATCCACGAAACCCTTAATCATTTAAAACGGGAATATTATTTTCCATTCATGAAAAACAAAATCATAAAGGTCATCAATAACTGCGAACCATGCCAAACACTTAAATATGATAGAAATCCACCTAAGTTACAATTTCAAGTTTCTGAAACCCCAAATAAACCATTAGATATTTTACATATTGATATATATAGTATAAATAATAAAAAGATGCTAACTATAATCGACAAATTTTCCAAATTTGCCTCAGCATATACACTTATCGCTAGAAATAGTCTAACGATTATAAAATCATTGAAACATTTTATGAGCCTTCACGGCATTCCTAAAAAGATAATTTCCGATCAAGGAGCAGAATTCACTGCAACAATCTTTAAAGATTTTTGTAAACAATTCAATGTCATCCACCACATAACTTCCCTCCAACAAACTTCTAGTAACTCCCCAGTTGAAAGAATGCATTCGACATTAACAGAAATCTATAGAATAATCCATAATCAACACAAAGAGAAGGAGCATGAGGAAATTCTGAATGAGGCCATTATCACCTACAACAATGCTATCCACTCTGCTACCAAACATACACCTTACGAAATATTTTACGGAAGAACTTACAAATTTGAGAATAACTTACAACATAACAACGTGCATGAATATCTTGACAAATTAAACGAATTCCAAAGAGAACTTTATCCTTCAATTAAAAATAGAGTGCAGGAAATAATAAATAAAAATATTAGTACTTTAAATAAAAACAGAACACCCCCAAAGAAGTTAAGAAAAGGTCTTTTAGTTTATAGGAAAGAAAATAGAAGAAACAAGCTCACGCCTAGATTTACTAAAACTAGAATTAAAAGAGATAAATTAGTTAAAATAATAGACGATAAAAATCAAAAGATTCACAAATCAAAAATTAAAATAAAAAACTTTCAGGCTAGTAATGACGGAACAGATTAAAGGACAACGACTGGAAATACGAGACCTCACGAACGCACAAGGACTACTACCTATAAGACTTGGACCATCTAGAACCATTAAGGGCTACAATAATCTTTTACATATAGTTAACTTAAGTAAATACGAAGAAAATACGGAAAAAATATCAAGATCCCTAGAAATATTAGGAAATATTAAAGAATTAGAGGATTCATTCAAGATTACAGAAATCAAACTTCATGAACTAAAGCAGAAATTAGCAACACTTATGCCTAGAATTAGAAATAGAAGAGGATTAATCGACGGTTTAGGCTCAATAGTGAAAAGTATAACGGGTAATATGGATGCAGAAGATGCTCGACACCTTAATGAGGAAATAGATAAGATAGTGTCAAACCAATCTGTAATAAAATTCAACCTAAATAGACAAACAAGTATAAACAGTGCAATGATAAAAAGATTCGAAAATATAACAGAACATATTAATAGCCAACAAACAATGATTGAAGCGTATCTGAATCACTACCACGAACAAACCAGAAATAGAATTAAAGCTGAAGAAGACTCCTTAAAGCACATACAATATCTGAATGTAATAAACTATAACATTGATCTATTAAATTCCCATTTGACTGGTCTGGCAGAAACACTAGTTCTCGCCCGTTTAAACATCATATCCAAACAGATTCTAAGTCCAGATGAAATATTAGAAATCTTCCAAAATTTTGAAAATCAATCTATTAAAGTAAAATCAGATCAACATTTATATGAGCTACTTGGTCTACAAGCGTACTATAATAACACTAACATCATTTTTAACGTCCGAATTCCAATAATTTCCGAAGAAAACTATTCCCTATTACACTTAATCCCATTACCGATTAACAATACAAAGAAAATATCCACAAAACCCTACATTATCCACAATCCCCAAAATATTCAATACTTTGATGAAAGGTGTCAACAAATAGAAGGGATATACCTATGTCAGGAATCAACCCAACAAGAAAACACCGGGGATTCAGAATGCATCGGAAGACTTCTCCGAAACGAACCAGCAAGATGTAACCTCATCGAAACCACAATCATAACTGAGATCTTGGAACCAGAACCCAACTTCATCCTTCTCACCAATGTTCCTGAAACCGAAATAAACTCTTCCTGCGACTTCAAGCATCAAAAACTAAAAGGAACCGTTTTGATTCATTTCGACAACTGCGACGTTACAATCAATGGTATCACCTATTCAACGAAAAGTAGCATACATTGGGATGAAGTCCACATTCTCCCTGCAATATTCAACAATATCACCGCTTCATCTGTAACTCAACATCTAAGCCTACAAAAATTGAAGTCCTATCATATCGAAAACAAGGAAGCTATCGAGTTCTTATCAAGAAAATCCGGGGAACTACTTCATCTTAACATGAGCACCTCTATAACTATCATCGGGATCATCGCAGCAGTAATAATATACATGGTCCGAAATAATTACAACTCCAGGGGCCAACCTAAACAAATCGAAATCAATGCAAAATCCTCGAATCTTCCAGATGTCCCTACAGAAGGAACCCATAGGACCATCTTTCTCTGGCCATCACTACACTAAGGGGGGAGGAGTTACGTTCCCACCAACTAACACATATTACATATATACATATTATTACCTGCCGCCACACATAAGTCAGCCACCTTGCATATTTACGGGAATAAACATAAAGTAGAGCACCTGGCCATCAACCTGTGAACCGGATAACGTTGCACTTTCTCACCAACAACCCAGACGCAGAATCAGCGTAATTATAAAAAACCTTAAGTTCCAATTATTAAAGAAGCATAGCTTATATTCAGTTTTTTAGCAATTCTTGTATCGTGCAGTTCAAATAAATTATCTATCAAAAACTTAAAGCTTTTCAATTTAAATTTTTATTATTTTTTTTTATTCAATTACTTGGCGAGAAACGTATTTCGCGCACGGTAGAAAAAAGTCGAGCTGTAATATTTTTGTTTGTTGTTTGGTTGATTTGTTAGTGGAAATTAATTAACCGGAAAATTGCTGGTTAACGGCGTGGAATCGCGTGGTTCGGTTTTAATATTCTGAAAAGCGGAGTTTTCTGTGCGGACAGGATTATTAAGTACGGAATTTCGAGGAAACTCTATTTTGTGCTCTGGCCGCGGAATTTCCCAGTTTGGTAGCTGAAAAGGGAAAAGTGACTATACACGAAATTCTTGAAAGTTTTTGTTTCTCATCTGTTGCGTGGAATAAAAGTTTCCCGATTTGGTAGCTGAAAGCGGAAAAGTGCTCATAATCAGTGATTTCCAAAAATAATTTGTTTCTCACCTGTTGCGTGGAATAAAAATTTCCCAGTTTGGTAGCTGAAAAGGGAAAAGTGACTATACGTACGAAATTCTTGAAAGATTTTGTTTTTCATCTGTTGCGTGGAATAAAAATTTCCCGATTTGGTAGCTGAAAGCAAATAAATGCTCATAATCAGTGGATTTTCATGGTAATTTGATTCTCACCTGCTACGGAGATTTTCAGTTGGGTGCCTGAAAGTAAAAAGTGCGTATAATCGAACTTTCAAATGATTTTGCTGATTTGATTTGATGCCTGAAGGTGGAAAGTGCGGCCATATACATATATGTTGAATTTTTAAAGGAGTTTTGTACCCACCTGCTGCGGAATGTTCCAGTTTGGTGGCTCAAAGCAAAAAGTGTTTATAATTAGCGGATTTTAAAAAGATTTTTGTTCTCACCTGTTGTAGAATTTTCCAATTTGGTGGCTGAAAGCAAAAAGTGCTTATGACTAGCGTATTTTCAAAAAGTTTGGTACTCACCTGTTGTAGCATTTTCCGATTTGGTGGCTGAAAGCGAAAAGTGTTTATAATTAGTGGATTTTCAAAAGATTTTTGTATTCACCTGTTGAAGAATTTTCCGATTTGGTAGCTGAAAGCGAACAATGTTTATAATGAGAGGATTTTCAAAAGATTCGTACTTACCTGGGGCAGAACTTTACGATTTGGTAGCTGAAAGCGAACAGTGTTTATAATTAGTGAATTTTCAAAAGAGTTTTATACTCATCTGTGGCAGGATTGTCCAATTTGGTGCCTGAAAGCAAACAGTGCCTATAGTTGGTGTATTTTCAAAAGATTTTTGGTACTAACCTGCTGCGGAACTTTCCAGTTTGGTGACCGAAAGTAAAAAGTGCGTATAATCGAACTTTCAAAGGATTTAGCTGTTTTGAACTTTCAATCGATTTTGGCTGATTCGTTTTGATGTCTGAAATTGAAAAGTGCGTCTACAATTACGATATCTTTCGATGTGGAATCTGAAAGCAAACAGTGCTTATAATTAGTGAATTTTCAAAAGATTGTGCCTCTCACCTGTTGCGGGACTTCCTGAATTAGTTTCTGAAAGTGTAGAGCGTACATAATTGTTGAATCCCTAAAAAGTTTTATTAGACAATAGCGTGAGGCTTTCCCGATTCGGTGCTCGAAATTAAATGGAGTTGTCAGTATGACATTTTTTTTAAACGAACCTTATTCACCTGTCGTGACCAAAAGAAGTCTACAACATAGTGCCTGAGAAGAGAAAATTTATCTGATTAATGTTTTGAAGGAGAAAGAGTCAGTGAACTTTATTTGTGTCTATTAATTATCCACCCGCAGAGCCGTTAGTGCTAATGTTCCGCCCTTCATCCCAGGAAATCAGGAATGAGGAAGTTGTAAGCTCTTTTGTTGTTAGTTAAGAAAGAAAAAACGTAAGTAACATCGAAAAGTGAACTCATGTTAATAAATTAAAATGATGTAAAGAAGTAAATTTTTTGTCTTTGCAAAAAAATCTACATAAATACATAGTTATAAAAAAAAAACCAATATAGAAAGTCCGAAAGCACCCATAAATAGAGGTGAAAAGGATATATAAAAAAGAGGCCAATGCGCCCACATAGTATTTCAAATCGTCCGCTGCGATATATATACATATAACAGGAAAAAAAGGGGGGTGCACCCCAGCGACAGCAACTCACCAGATCCAGCCAGCGTGGGACACCTTCGCCTAGGGTAGTAAGACTTTTGTTTGGGAAGTAAGTTCGGTTGCTCATTTATATATTTTTTTTCTTTATATCTATATTTTTTTTTACTTTTATTTGTGTATCTCTCTACTTGGCTTGAACGAGTCTGAGATTTCAGTATGATCTTAGCATAATTAAGAATAGTTGTACGGTTATAAAAAGGAAAAAAAAAGAAAAGAAAAAATCGTTTTTTTTTTGTTTTTTTTTTTTTGGATTTTTGCATCTGTGTCTCAGGCAGTTTCGAGGACACGTTTGGAGTTAAGCACCCTTAAAATAAGGTCAGTTAGTAGGGTCTCTTCTAGGTTAAGTTACCATTAAGAAGGTAGTCAGATTTTCAAATTATATTATGATGATTAAGTAAGGATGAACGGCGGATGGTTATAGCATAATAAAGGAGTTGATGTTACATCCGGTTAAGAAAACTGAATTATCTTATCTTCTTTATCTTCTCTTCTTTTCTTTTGGAGTGGTCGTGGCACCGACCTTCACGGCACGATGAGTGAGTAAGTTCCGCAAATGAGGGGTGGTGGAGGTCTGGTGGAGCGCCGTTAGGACACACACACACAAACGCAATACAGATGGGGCTGAGCATTTCTATACGGCTTTGGAGGCTTAGCCAGGGTGGATGGGGGCGATTGGGCCCACATTACCCAAAGCCGGGGTCTCAACAACATCAGAGACCCCTCTCAACTCTCTCACTCTCTCTCAATCGCTCATTGGCCAGCGTTGTAAACTCTCCGGGTGAATTAGCACTTGTTCGGCGTTGCTGAGGTCTTCTATTCTCCTTCTTTTTGCAGCATGTAAATAAAATCAATTTTCTTCTTTCTAGGATTTCAGGTTCCATCATGAGAAAGAAGCCTGCATAAATCTTTTTTCTGTCCGTCTGCCCGTCTGCAGTCTCGACTACAATTTCCTCTCTTTTTTACTGTCCGTCCGTCTGTCTGATCAGTTATGGTGACGATTTGCACAGCTTAACAAGCATTGAAGGGTTGTGGGTGGCAAGAACCACCCCAAGCCGGCTGATCGCTAGCGGCATACTCGCTGTGCAGCCACCCACACATATCCTGGATATGATTTTTGTAACAAGAAGTGTCGGATGCTGTATGTATCTACATTCAGGTACAAGTGAAGGTAGGTATATCTGTCGCCTGACAAGCTCTTCGTTACACCCGCACCTACGCCTCGTAGTCCTAAGTTATTGTAAGTAAGTGAGTGAGTGTAGGTTAAGTAGTGTGTGTTACGTATACCGCCCGAACCGCAGAGCTAGAACAGCGCTCTGAACCCAGCAACGTCGGAAAACGGCCCTGGAATATTTCCTGACTACCCGCACACCAACTACCGACGTTACAAATGATACACCGGTATTATCATATATATCAGATCCATAAAATCAACAATAACAATAGACTTCCTTCTATACTTCGTTGTACTACAGATACATAAGAACTCCTCATAATTAATTAGATCACAACAAAATACAGTTTCGATATAAGAAAAGATGAAAAAGTTCGTATAAAGTAATTTATAAGGGGATTTAATAACGCAAGAACCTCACAAGATTTCCGAATCATGGATTTTACACACACGCTAACACGAACACTAAACACTGTGTAACGTTAATAAATTTTTTTTTCAATTTTCCAATTAAGTACTTAATCATTATAGCAATAATTTTCCAAAATGCGATAACATGAACTCTCTGTTCAAGTTATCGGGTCTGTATTATATTTCAAATTGACAAATAACATGTATACCAAAACTTTATGCAATATACCCAATTTTATATATGCACGTAGGTATATATGTGGATATTATAATAATTATTTTACATAAATTCAAATGCAAGCGAAAAATACAATTTAATCGAAATGAATTTGAGGTATTAATTACCAAATAAAATCATCCCTAGCTCCTTCAATACTTTCAAATCTTCATCAAATAAATAATAAGAGTTGGGTCTAATATCAAGATTAGAAATATCCTTTATCATTTCTAGATTGTGGGTAAAAGTATCCCAGATAGCAGTTCCTCTGCCATCTGCATCCCATCCGCCTTCAATTTGATATGCGGCTGTAGCTACTCCGAAGGAAAATTCAGGTGGGAAAGTCATCGTCGTCGTCATCTTTTCGATTAACAATTTTTACATCTGAGGCTTTTGCTGCTAGAATAAAAAACTTTGTAAGAACTTTAACTTAATCACAATGACAAAATTATCTATTTACCAAAAACTTAAAGGAAGGCACTATTGGAATATTATCTTGCTGTCGTGAATCTCAGCAGTTTGATTGGCTATTTGATTCTTTCGATTAAGGATTAATCGTAGATTCGAATAAACTATTTGAATAGATTATTAGTCTACGAGAGTGTGAAATATCTTTAAGTTCCATCTTGCATTGTTGTTTATCTTATTATTAGATTGTTCTATTCAATCATTAATCAAATTACAAACTTTTCAGCTGTCACCAGTAAAATATGGAATTACACTCGGAATTTACTAAAACAGCGCTCTAGCGGTCGGAATTGCAATCTTTCTTTTCTCATTTCTCTCATCATATTCCCTAATTCTCAAACCATGTTAATGAATTGGGAATGGAGAATTAGGTAATTTAATCAGAGAAAACGAATATTCTCATCTCCCAAATTCCCAAATTCTCCGTGATTAGTGAATCCGGCTCATGGAGTGTGTTATGTAGCCTGACTTTAAAATGCTGCGAGAAGATAGGATGACATGCTGTCATCTCACAGGACGGAGTCTGCTGCTTCTTTCTACGACGGGTATAGACTGGCCGACACGATAGCTCTCCTCGGCTATTACGTCGAGTTCATGGGGTGGGTCAAATAGAAATCACCAGTCAGCCGTCGTGGCCATAACGCAGAAATAATTCGTGCCGAGATAGAAACTATTGGGCAAATTAGTTCCATAAGAGATATAGGGATTTGACAAGGAAACGGGACTGAAAAAAAAAAACGAAGAATAGGAGCCAGTTTTCAACATGGATTTCTCTATAGTAAGGACAGGTGTTAGTTCCTCAGCTGGGGGGAAGTTAGTTGCGGGTATGCTCATATGGTCTGACGAACCTATTGACATGTATACAGCCCACCCCGCCTTAACACCTCCCAACCTACAAACGGAAGAAACCCTAATATCATGTGTTTGGCAACGATGTACAGATGACCCCAGTATTACGCCCAGAGCGACTAAAGTCACTCACTGATTCTCCGACGAGAACGCTCCATACTGGTTTCTAGAGAGAGAGAGGAGGGGAGAGAAGAATTCTGAATTTAGCAGTACATAGCTTCCATCTTAGAATATATAGCAAACAGGAATGTTGATAAGCCATATTTTGGGTAATGAATTTCTGGTTGTGTTGGTAGTCCATTTTTACATGTATTTACACGCCATCCCTATTCTAAGCAACTTCTCAGTTTGCAAAAAGTAAACAAAGGTTTTGAGCGGAGCATCTGTGGTAAAAAAATTTCTTTTCTACTTTATTTTGAAACAATTTACATAATTAATTTATATAAATCTTTGCTTCTATTAACAAAAAAGATATTTAGATAGTGTCGTTGCCTCAAACAGGATTCCCTAGTTTATAATCCATGCAGCTTTAACAAATTCTCCTTCCAGCATCTCACTTACTCCTATGTATAGTCTCCTGCTCTTGACAAATTACGCTCAAGTACACGAATTATACACGATTCAACCATTCCTGTTTGCTATATACATATATTATAATGCTTCCATTGACATACGTCAAGAAATTTGCAAGAACTTCACATACGTGAAGATACTACAGAGGAACTGGATATGATTGTTTACACGAAAACTGGAAAAACCTTTGGTCGCAGACGATAATAGCGGCTACCTGAAAACAGATTTAGGAACGAGGTCGGAAATTAGGTGACACTGTTAAAATTTCCTCCCCACTCAGTGATTAAAAAGTATTCAGCTGATATAATTTATTTCCCCGAAATGCACAACATAGCGGAAAATTTTTATAAATTCAGCAATTCAAGACTTGCAACATCAAGCTAACTGCTAATAGCAATCTACATAAATTTTAATTAAAATTATTAATTTTTCTTTTTTTATATTTTGTTTTATCGCTAAACCAACTGTATAGAGTTCTTTACTCTACGTAACTTGGTCAAGGTGCTTGTACCTTGATTCAAAGGCTTCGTTAACGGTGCTTGTACCGCAACGCAAGAACTATGTAGAAAGCTCCAATAATCCACCGATGATTGATCAAGGTGCTTGTACCAAAAGATGAAAGTGTGCATATCGTATTTCGTCTGGTGGCGACGGGCACCTGTGCATGCTCAGCAGGATTTGCGTGAGATTCCCATTCACATGTGAGAATAAAAATATGAATTTATATTTTGCATATATGTACAAGTAGTAGATATGTATGATATTTTATTTTCTTAAGGTGCTGATCTAATTACTATTTGAAAATGTGTAATACGTAGCTATGACCACTTAAATCTAAACATCCTCCCCCGTGTTCAACTATTCATCCACCTGGACATCTACGGTGAAGCTCTAGCGTACATTTTTACGGGGAAGTGGATGCGCCTTTCCTCTATCGCTCTCCCAAAGATTCGCTCGATTTTTGCAGATTAAGTACGATAAGATCACGAGTATGCAGAGTAGACCAATGTACCCAATGGTGTACTGATGTATGTCATGGGGCTGATGTCGGTACGGCAGCTCATGAAGTTGTTGTAAGGTGATTTTCCTTTGCAATGCTCAAGTTCCTCAAGGTTGGATTGAAGGCTGTGCGTTTTATGGGATAGAGGTGTTATCTTTTCACGATTAATGAAGTCTATCAAGTGTCCACTTGGAGTAAAGGATGTTCTTGAATTGGTTGGATATGTATTGTGTCCTTGGATTGTTATGAACTGTTGTTTAATTGTGCAATGCCCTTGAAGTGTAAGAATTCCGGAGCCCACTAGCGTTGCTTACGTGACATTTGTTCCACAGACGATGTTTATTATTGTTTTCTCCTTTACAGCATATATCCATTGATTGGGATTGTAAAGCTGTATCCATTGTTGTTTGCCTTCAATGGTCATAATTTGAAAACTTGGTGACTGAGGCTTATGGTTGATAAATTCTATTTCGCAAGTACTAATGTTGGCTCCCTTTCGCTAAATTGGATGTCTCTGTTTGCACATGTGGTTTGCTTCTTCTGTGGTAACACAAGAGTATAATTCTTGTTCGGTCAGTGGATAATATTGATCGCGATGTAAGTTGATGACCAAGAAATGTGAAGATGGTTTGATTGCCGCAAATGCCTCGTTGATTAATACTGGTATTGGAATGATTCTGAATAATTCAAAATCTTTGCAGCCAATAAAGGTAGCTTCAGCCTAAAGATGACATGACGTGCGACCGTACGGCCTTCTATAGTGAAGAGGTTATAAAGGTTGGTTATATTGTCTTGTGAAATCGGTAGTCTTAGTGATGAAGCTAGATGTGCCTTGATAGTAATTACCTCCTGCTTTAGTTGTTGTGGCGACAGTAGTTCTGCGCTTACCCTTCCCTGATGAGTGCTGGTAATAACGTTTAGTATTAAGGATTGAGCTCTTTGAAAATTGGTGTTCATCGGCATTAGCTGTATGGATAATGATGCGAAGAGTTGTGCTATCTTTTCTTGATATAATTCTTCAGTGATGTTATTTATTCGTTTCACTGTTTGTGAGAAGTGGGCTTCTAGCTCTTGAAAGTGCTTATCATTCATCTCTTTATTTTTTCTTATTATATTTACTGTCGAATCTATGATAGACGTTTGGTTTCTTAGAAGCTGTAGTAAATGACCTTCATTCTTGTTAATGTTTTCAATAGTCTGAGACATCTTCTCAGCGTATTCTGTATCTAATACACGGAACAGTGTATTTGCCACATTTCCTACGATATTGAGAGCACCTCGCTTATTTCTACTTGCTCCAGATTGAAGTAGCTCATTGCTGTCTGTTAATTCTTCAAAGACGTGTTGAAATTGCCTAATGATTCTCGAGCATGGACTCTTGTCGACCAACAGTTTATACATGCTTTTCAAAATAGCAATTCTATTTCGGAGAGTTTCGAATTCAGCCCAATATGGTTGTAAGTCATAATAGACCACCAAATTCCATTCGTTTGCAATTGTATTTGCTGATCCCAGGTTTTCAAAATAAGCTCCTGAGCTCCTGATTACAGGTGGGATTATGCAGGTCAATAGTAGTGTCGTGATAACTCCGATAAGTCCGTCACTAATTCAAGATGAGTGGCCTTGGTCGCAAAGCAACAGAAAACCGCTATGTATGATTTTAGCGGCCGCTGCCCTTTTATTTTAAGGTGAGTCCAAATAGGGCCACAAAAATCAACTCCTGCATTCATGAAAGGTCGTGCTGGCTGCACTCTAGTTGCTGGTAGGTTGCCCATTAGTTATGTCATCAACCTTGGTTTAGCTCGTGCACAGCGTACACATCGTTGAACCACAGATCAAGCAATGGTTTTACCCTTCACGGGCCAGAATATTTGTCTGGTTGCATCAAGGAGTGTCTGAAAACTCTCCGATTTTGTTCAAATTTTGTGTACTTATTCCAATTTACTCACAAATCACAAATATCAAATTTATTTTAAGCGGAAACTTATAGTTTCCGAGATATTTAACTTTAAAATTCCGAGCTTTACACAACACACTTCACAATACATTTGCCATTTTCACAATTAATTGACTCTTCTTCTCTTTTGAGTAGCAACAAGAAGGGTATATAAGTACCATCTGAGCGTTCGAGTTACCAGCATATCCCCACTGTTGTGTTGTAGTTAGTTCTTGGATTGCTGATACTCTATTAGCCACAAATGTTTGAATTGATGCTGAGGGAGAACTGAGCCAATTAAGCACGATTTCTGAATCAGTCCATAAGAACGTAGTTTTGTCTCTTAAGTCCAAGTCTGTCTTGATGCGATTTGTCAACTCTGCCGCAAGCTTGGCTGCACACAATTCCAAACGTGGTAATGTTGTCTGTTTAAGCGGTGCGACTCTTGACTTGGTACAAAGCAATCTTACACTTATGATATTGTCCTTGCTCACAGATCTGATATATACCGCGGCACCATATACCTTCTCAGATGCGTCAGCGAAAGCATGTATTTACATTGAACTGGATGATGTATGGGAGAATACATGTCTTGGAATTTTTATATTCTCTAACGATTTCAAATCTTCACAGAATCTAATCCACTCTGTGTGGAGTTTTTGCGGCAAGGCAGCATCCCAATCGGTTTTAAGAGCCCACAGCCTCTGAAGGAACAATTTGGCAACAACTACTACTGGTGCCATGAAGCCAAGGGGATCAAACAAGTGTGCTATGTCTGAATATGCCCTCCTCTTTGTAACCTTGGATGTATTGTTCCACGATATTTTTATTGGAAATGAATCTGTTTTAGGCAGCCTAGTGAGCCCTAAGATTTTATGGGATCCTCAGTTCCATCATGAAAATCGAGCTCTAGCTCTATGTCCTCTTTGAGTAGATCCTGGATTAGACGGGGATAGTTTGCACACCATTTTCTTAGTTTGAATCCCGCCGTTTGAAGGACTGAGTTTAGCTGCGTCTGTGCCTCAACCTCTGTAGTTAAGCTATTTGATCCAGCCATGACATCATCCACGGAAAAGTTATATTTTAAAATTCGGTGGCAAGTGGGTATTCCTCTGATTCCTCTTTTGCGAGCTTCTGAAAGCATTTGATAGCCAACTACGGAGCAGAGGTAGTTCGATATGTTACTGTGTTGAACTTGTAACATTTGAGCTTCTGAGCAGGGTCACTCCTCCATAAAACCAACTGTTACTTCTGGTCGTTATTGTGCACCAATACCTGCCGATACATTTTTTCGCTATCAGCGGTAAATACGTATCTGGGAAATCGGGAGCGAAGAAGCACAGAGAACAAATCATCTTCAATTTTTGGTCCAGTGAACAAAATATCATTCAGTGATAAATTTGAAGATGTTTTGGCGGATGCGTCGAAAGTGACTCTCAATTTTGTGGTGCTACTTCCGGTTTAACGACGCAATGATGTGGCAGAAAATAGTAAGGCTTATCAATTGTCTTAATATCAATTTCCTGCATGTGGCCGAGTCGAATGTATTCGCTCAGAAATTCGATATATTGCAGTTTGAGAATCGCTGTAGCGCAAGATCTTTTGACTCACCTAATTTGCTCGGATCACCCTTGAATAGAGGCTTGACAATAAAACACCCATCAGTATTTCCTGTAGTGGTTTGATGGAAGTGATTCTCACAGTATTTTTCTGTTGTGGTAAGTCTGGTTTCTGATGACTGAAGTTCTTCCAGTTTCCAGAAGTTTTCCACTTGCTGGTCAAATCCTTCATCTTCACTACATATGCCACACGTTGCATTTGGTTGAGATATGTCGTTTATCTTTCCAGCTACTATCCATCCAAGTACTGAACTTTGTATTATAGGTAGATGGTCTCCAAGCTTTATTTGTCCAACGGACAATAGTTGAAAGTAGACTTCTCCTCCATTTAGGAAGTCTATATCCCTTAAAGTTAATCTCAGGTCTGTCTGGGCGCTTAGTAAAAATTTAAAGTGATCTGATATTAACCCAAAAGAATTAACATATAATGGCAACACTTCTACATCTCACAAATCTATAAGTGAAATGTTTTCAAACTATTTAAAATCTGTTTACGATGATATGGAGCCCAATATCTCTTCCAGCTCTCAACAGAACCACTATCAAACTAGACCCCATATCTCCGGAGCATGTTATTTTAATTTTAAACGATTTGGATTGTAATAAAAATGCAGGCCCAGATGGCATTCCTAACATCGTCTTCAATAAATGCGCACTCGGTCTTGCATGCCCCAGCCACCCAACTGACTCTCAGGGCATGCAGGAAGGCAGACCATCTGCGCCTTCAATGTGGATGTAGGTAAGTGACATAAGGGTCCCTTCAGGACCGAATGTGTGCCGGCGTTTTCTTTTTGTGAATAGGCACGAGTTTTTTTTGTATATGGCAGACGGCAGCGGCAGGTTTTCGTGGAACCTCCCCACACTCTCCGCCAATAGCCGAGGCGAGCTAGCGTGCCGCCCTGCAGTCAACGCTGTCCGCCGAGTGATCTGTCAGCTCATGCTGGCAGTCGGTACTTCACGTCCAAGTCATTCACTCAACATAGTTCCATAACAATACATTGTTTTTATATAAAATCCTTAATAATCAGATATCTTGCCCTTCTTTGCTTTCCCTCATAGATTTCCATATACCGCCCCGTAGCTCTAGGCATAACCCCCCTTTTCAAATTACCTGCCTGCAGAACCAACATAAAAGAAATATCGTCCATTTTTAGAACACAAAAGACATATAACTCTAGATTTAACAACATAAGGCTGAACCACAATAGACGTAAATAACTGTACGAAATTGAACGAGACTGAGGTTAACTTACGAAAAATTGATACTTTTAGCTTAAATATATATCACATTCCGTACGAGTTATTATCTTGATATTTAATGTTTTCAATTTGGAAAAGTGGTAAAAGTGAAAAAAACTAACAAATGGAAGTTGATGTAATTGAAGCTTTGAGCCTTCTATTAATTCGCAGTACCCGAATGACATTTTATGTGTTAAATTTTAAAAGGTGGTAAAAGTATAAAAAATTAACAATTGGAAGTTGATTTAATTGAAGATTTGTGCTTTCTATCAATTCACAGTACCATTTTTATTCCATTTTAAGTTTTACATTGCACTTTTAATCATTTAGTAATAAATTAACTGTTTGACACATCGCGTTCTTACGGAATGAGCGGAATGAGCGATTCTTACCGCACCTTTACTGACTGCAATTTGACTTTTAAATTTAACGAAAGTTCCCCTCACACGAGTTAAAGTTAATTTGTGTACGCCTGTTAAATTAAAGGGCGCGTTCGCTTTACGTAAGTAAATGTACTTACGATTACTTCTATTGTGGTTCAGCCTATAGACATTTTCAATACTGGTCCCCTATCATTTAAAAGGTCGATCCTGCTTGAGATAAGACATTAATTAATATCGGTTTATCCCCCTTCCTTTTTCACATATTGCTTTGCCCTATTGTTTCTGTTTAGCCGGGCTTTCAGTTTCATTTTGTGTATTAAGCATTCCTCTTTAGTTTTTCCCTCAGTGCTTTTCCTGGCCACTCCTAATTAATTAATAAGACTGATACAGTCCTGTAATTTCACTATATTGTAAGTTGTTACTTTAACTAACTATACTCTAAGTAGTTTTGAATTTCTAATTTTCTTTTTTAATGTATTGCACATTGATTGATTTTGTAACTATTCTGTTGAATTTTAGTTCCGTAGTTCTAGGTTGTAAGTATAGTTTTATATAATTAGTTTCTTATGCTTTTATATTTTTAGATTTCTTCTCTTCTTTGTACTTTTGATTTTAAAATACTGTTCACTTGCTTGTCTAACTTTAAGATAGAATTTTTAATAGGAGTTTGCTCTGTAATCTACCTTGTTAATCGTCTAATAAATAAATAAATAAATAGAGAAAATGTACAGGATGAAAAAGTACAACCTCCAGATCAAACCTACCAAAGAATAGTTTTGAGGAATAATCAACATGAACCTATTCAAGATTACCAATTGACCACGTTAACTTTTGGCACAACGCCAGCCCCATATCTTGCTATAAAAACACTAAATCAGCTAGCTATTGATGAAGCTGACAAATTTCCCGAAGCTGCAAAAATAGTGTCTCGTGATTTTTACGTTGATGACCTGCTTACAGGTTCAAATACAAAGGAAGAAGCCTTCCAAATACAAGATCAACTTATCAATCTGCTATTTTCCGTTGGGTTCAATTTGAGGAAATGGGTTAGTAACTCTACAGATTTACTATCTAAGATCCCAGAAGCATACAGGGAAGTTCAACTTCCTTTGCGATTCGCAAGCGATGAGTCTGTAAAAACTTTAGGCATTCATTGGTTTCATCTGATTGCTTCACGCTACAATACAAAAGGAAAGCAGATTGCCTCTTTACAAAGCGTTCTATTCTTTCAGAAATTCCAACGCTTTTCGATCCACTTGGCTGAACATCACCAATCATAATGATTGCTAAAATCTTAAGCAAGCTTTATGGCTTACAAGATGCTCATGCGATAAACCAATACGGGCACCCATTAATAAGCAGTGGCGCGAATTCAAATCGGAATTACATATATTAGTAGCATCAACATAGCACGTTGGTTACATACTACAAGTAACTTATTCACCGTATCCTGGACAGCATTAAAGTGCACCAAGAAAGGTCATCTGCGATTTACCATCAAAGATGGTTCTAAAGTGAAAATAAGACTTTTGGCATAACAATTATGTTTTCTTTTCAACCATTGGTCCTTATTTATTCACCCCCCCCCCCCCCCCACACCCCCTTGGATTTTTTCATTTCTCTCTCAACCGTTAGTTGGTTACCGGAAAATTGTGTGTTTTTTAAAGGATATCGTAGTTTCATAACTAAAATATGACAATGAGCTAACTCTAGTTCTCGCAAGCCAAGCATTCTATTTTATCCTGGGCAAAGGAAGCCCCCTTTATACGAGCAACACAACACCAAAACTTTTTCTTGATTAATTCCTTAGTGAGTGAGTTTAAACTTACTTCTTTCTTAAAGAGGTAGCTTGAGGTTAATTACTTGAAAGACACTTCCAGTCTTTCAACGGAGGGCAGTATGTTCAAGCCAAATCGATTCGAATATGTTTTGTTAACACATATCTTCTAAAAAGAAAACATCCTGAAAAACAAAGCATCAAATCTGTTAGTAAAATTAACTCTAATCTGATTACTCTTAAACAAAAAACATGTACACAACCCAACGAAGCCATGTATTTGTCATCTATATAACATATTGCACAAATACAATACAGAAGTATAGCTTCATCGAGCAGATCATATTAAAATCATTAGCATATGTTTGAACTGTTAGATTCGTGCTAAAAACAATTCCTGCAAAGGAAGCTTATTACAAAAATACCATGCTAATATGGAGTTCTGAAAAGAAAACAAATTCAATTTAATTACAATTTTCCCAAAAATATGTATAACATCTGACAAAAGCACGTGTTGTCATGTTGCATACAATGCATGGCACATATACAATCAGATCAAGCCGATCAATTTGCAGCTCTATCATTATCATCATTACAAGTACCATGGGCATCATTACAAGTACCAAGCAGCATGGGCGGCTCTAAGTTTCTTATTGCTATGCATTTTTGTTCGTTGCTATGCAAATTTTATCGCCTGTACCGTAAAGTCACTGAAGACTGAAGATAAGATAACACTTTAAGCCGGGTCTCGACTGACTTAAAGAACATTATATTGCATTTGTTTCTGGTCTCGACGGAAATAAAGAATCTTACTTCAGGTCTCGACTGAAGTTAAGATAACTCTTTAATTCGGCTCTCGATTGACTTATAGAATATTATCTCGGGTCTCGACTGAGATAATATTACTAACATTAACATTTTATTTCTGGTCTCGACGGAAATAAAGAATTGTTCTAACCAAGAATAAAGGACTTGACATTAGCTTACAGCCAATTCCTCAAGTGCCACTTGTAACATTTTATTATTTATTCATATATCATTTGATTATATTTCGACATATATCTACATATTAAACACTTCGTGTACATATCTATCAAACATCATAATTTGCTTCATTCTTTATTTATTATACATATACAGGGTGTTCCGTAAATGTCTTTAATCCTTAAAGGGGATGAAAGTAGAGGTCATTTGGGTCAAAAAAGTCTAGATACTTTTATATCGAACTCCGCTTGGTTTTCGAGTAAATCGATAATATCGATTTTCGAGATTTTGCATACCTTTTCAGAGTAATTTCGTTATAAGTTCTATTGTAATTAATGGATTGTGACGTTCAAACCTTTATTTAAAAGAACACATATTGGCCTTTCTAAGAATGCATAATTAGTTATAATTGTGCCGTCAGTTATTTAAAAAAAAAAACAGTTTTCTCTAGAATTTTTTATTACACCAAAATTTTTGTCGCACTTCAGTGTACATTTATTCGAAATACCACCATTGCACGAAGTTGGCAAAACTATGAAAAAATTGGGGCATTATGTCCCCTTTCGAAAATGACCTCCCTAAGTGCTATCAACAATAACAATCAACAGATATAAGCAAACATTTGGAAGATGTGCCCATCGAGGTAATCTTCAGTTTTTTCGTAGGATTCTAACTCCTCACTCCTCCTACAGTTTTTAACCTACGACAACCATTTATATGTCATTTTACGGGAATCGAAACTGGCTATTAGATAGGGTACTTTTCGATTTCGAATGTAGAAAATGGAGGGGGTAATTTAAAAAAAACACCCTTTTTTACCAAATTTCATTTTTGCGGGAGGGGCAAGCTCTGGGAGTGGCGGGAGTTCAAAGTAAGGGCTATATATGAATAAAAACCACCAAAAATGTCTTTTCCATTATGAATTTAGGACTTACTTGCTAGAACAATGCTTGGTTGAGAAAATATAGCCGCTTAAAGTTGAAGCTTTGAACTCCCGCCCCTCCCAGAGCTTGCCCCTCCCGCAAAAATGAAGATGCGGAATAACGAAATCTACGTAAATAACAAGTTTGGTAAAAAAGTGTTTTTTCAAAATTACCCCCTCTATTTTCGAAATTCGAAATCGAAAAGCACCCTATCTAATAGCCAGTTCCGATTCCCGTAAAATGACATATAAATGGTTGTCGTAGGTTAAAAACTGTAGGAGGAGTTAGAATCCTACGAAAAAACTGAAGATTACCTCGATGGGCACATCTTCCAAATGTTTGCTTATAACTGTTGATTGTTATTGTTGATAGCACTTAGGGAGGTCATTTTCGAAAGGGGACATAATGCCCCAATTTTTTCATAGTTTTGCCAACTTCGTGCAATGGTGGTATTTCGAATAAATGTACACTGAAGTGCGACAAAAATTTTGGTGAAATAAAAAATTCTAGAGAAAACTGTTTTTTTTTTTAAATAACTGACGGCACAATTATAACTAATTATGCATTCTTAGAAGGGCCAATATGTGTTCTTTTAAATAAAGGTTCGAGCGTCACAATCCACTAATTACAATAGAACTTATAACGAAATTACTCTGATAAGGTATGCAAAATCTCGAAAATCGATATTATCGATTTACTCGAAAACCAAGCGGGGTTCGATATAAAAGTATCTAGACTTTTTTGACCCAAATTACCTCTACTTTCATCCCCTTAAAGGACATTTACGGAACACCCTGTATACAGGGTGATTCAGAGCAAGATACCTTCCGGTATACCATGCGATTTCTTGAGGTAATCTGATCAAAAAATTGTTCCACAAACCCCCCCTAGAAACCTTCGTTTAGGAGTTGAGGCCAGTTGAAGATTTCGCCAATATTCGTGAACCCTCATTGGAATAAATGAGTATAACTTTTGAACCACCCTATAGATTTTAGTTATTGTTGGCTTATTAAATAGTCAAGAATAGTAACTGTCGAAAAGTGTATTCCTCTGTATTTGTTAATTAAGCATCTTTAAATTATTCTCAAATATTTCCAAAATTTTGATTTTTTTACACACAAATTTCATAAATACCGTTATTTATTTCAAAAATTTTCTTCCATGTAACCCAAATTTATTGCTTCTTATTAATGCCCCTACTACCCTCTAACACTGGGAAAAAACCGCATGCCAGTACCTGAATCAGTTTTAGCACTGGAGGTTTATTGGCTGATTCAAGCCAGATCATAAAATTGCATTAAACCAATATTAAGGAATCGGGTGGTCTACCGGAAGGTATCTTGACCTGAATCACCCTGTATATATATTTATATCATTGGCTTGACATACTTACATATATTGCAATCTTTTGCCAGTAAATATTTTCTTCTCAATCCATCTATTTTTGAAAATCGTACATCATAAATCGGTGTCAATATGTGTGTTTTCTAGTGTGTGTTGATTTGTGACCCAACAATTTATATAATCCTTTATTAATACGATTACTCGAGATATTTAAACTAAATATGTGTGCAAGTGTTTTGAAGTTAAGTTATTCTAAATGTTGCTCTATATTAACCAATATATTGAATATCTATTTATATATCTATTATTAACAATCCTGTAAGTGGGTTTCCCCATACGTTTGAATTGTTTATACATAATCTGATCTTAATAGTTGGAAATCCTAAAAAACAAGTGTAGTTTGTTTTAAAAATAGACCACTGATCTTGATCCAAATTTAACAATGCATTCTTTTCAGTCACTTAATCAAATCCGCGTGTACGTTCTACTAACGGGCAGTACAAGTGTAATAGGTTAAATTAGAGAGGAACTAGGCTTTCGAAAATTTTTAACTAAAATAAAATGTATGTTAGTGGGGGCAGTTTTGAAAAAATAATGGAAAAATGGAAGGAAAAAAATTTAAAAGCAGAAATTAGGAACTTGAAGTGTCATAACTCTTGAGTGGGAGTTGTACGGCGTGATTTAACTTGCATAGGAAAGATCCCAAGGTTCTGCATACAATGTCGTCTTAAAATAGACAGTATACCATATATTTGTCAAGGTATAGGGTATTTAATGAACAAATAGCATATTGTAATAATCACCCTGTAACTCGATAGGGTGACATTTTGAGTAATATTATAAACTATGATGTATTTTCTGATACTGAAAATTAATTCAATGGGTTGACCTGACCTGATTTAGCTTAACTTGTAAATAGGAAGATCTGGTTCTCCTGATGCTATCGCTATGAAAATATTAAAACAAACATCAAGCCGAAAGTTAAAAATATTCATTATTAATATTTTGTAACAAATTGATTTTCAATTAGATTCTTCATTTTATTAATTAAAGTTGTGATATTGTTTCATAAAAAAAATACGTGAGACATGAAATTGAATTTTTATTTTGAATATTTTAAGCGAGGCTGGATGAGCCACTAGTTTTTGTGTTGTTGTTTTGTGTGTAAATAAAATTGAGTAAGGTCAATGAATAAAAAGCGCGGAAAATATTAAAATGCTTAATTTGTAAATCTTATAAAATTTGTGAATTTTCAGGTGCAGCAATACTACACACAACCAACTAAACCTAACTGCTTCTATTGTTATGTGTTTCTATAATGAACATCTAATGACTCTTTTGAGGTCTATAAACACCATATTTCAACGAACACCTCATGGATTATTGAAAGAAATAATTCTAGTTGATGATTTCAGTGACTTTGACGATTTAAAAGATAAACTAGAAATTGAAATATTGAAAATTGATCCAATGAAAAAAGTTCATTTAATACGAAACAAACAAAGAGAAGGTTTAATAAGAGCAAGGGTAATCGGATCACGCCAAGGAACAGGTGAAGTGCTGATCTTTCTTGATAGTCATATAGAAGTTAATGTTGACTGGATTCAACCTCTTCTTGCCCAAATTACTGAAAATATAAATACGCTTGCTGTGCCGGTCATTGATATAATTAATGCAGACACTTTTGCTTATACTCCTAGTCCATTAGTGAGAGGAGGTTTTAATTGGGGTCTTCATTTCAAATGGGAAAACTTACCAGAAGGTATGGGTGCATGCAAATATTTTACAGCTTTTCATGTTGCACGTTGCACCTAATTTAATAGGCACTTTATTAAATGAGTCATCCTTTGTGGGTCCATTTATTTCTCCTACGATGGCAGGAGGTCTGTTCGCAATTAACAGAAATTATTTCAAGTATATCGGCGAATATGACATGGGAATGGATATTTGGGGTGGTGAAAATTTGGAAATATCCTTTCGGGTTTGGCAATGCGGTGGCTCTATAAAAATACTTCCATGTTCGAGAGTCGGCCATATTTTTAGAAAAAGAAGACCCTATAGTTCCCCTGATGGTTCCAATACAATGCTGCGTAATTCCTTGAGGCTAGCTTATGTTTGGATGGATGAATTTAAGGCAAGTTGTAAAAGCTTTGTTTTGGTTATTGTTTTATTTGATTTTTCTTCAATTTCAGGATTTTTTTTTAGAAACTCAAAAAGTTAATAAACGATTTGACTTTGGAAATATAACAGATCGACTCTTTCTAAGAAAAAAATTAAAATGCAAACCGTTTTCCTGGTACATAAAAAATATTTATCCTGAGATTCATATCCCAGGAAAAAATGCAGCCAAGTCTCCTCAAACTTTTTTTCAACCGTGGTATTCAAGGTAATTTTCTACATTTCTAAAAGTGCTTTAAATTATTAATGAAAATTCCGAATTCTGTTAGTAGTAATATCATAGAATTTTACATTTTGAAAATTTGTTAGTACATTGAAACCTCTTACTTAAATCCAGCAGAACTGAAAAATTTTAATTTTGTGCATTATCTGTCAAAACCCTAAATTTTTTTATGGCAACACTAAGAAGCTGTTACCCGATTCAGTTAGAATAGAATAGAATAGAATAGAAAACCATTTAATAAAGAACCTCAGCTTACGCTACGTTACAACGTTAGGTACATCTAGTATATAATAGATATTGGTAATAAGTCGAGTGAATACAAGGCTAAGAAAAATAACAAAAACGCAACGAACATACTCATTGCAGTAGAAACTATCTAGATTGTAGTAATAATAACGAGTGATAAAGTTATAGGATTTAAATTAAGGTTGATGTAATGCAAAATATAAGATAAACAAGAATGAAATAAGTTAACATAACATAAGAAAAACAAAACTAAAATAGAACAAATCAACAAAAGTATGATGAGTAAAAGAGAGTAACAGATAAGATTAAAACCAAAATAACACACTGATTAATTGCACATAACATAAAAATTTTTGAAATTATATTTACCATTTTTATGAAAACCCCCTGTACAACTCTCCACGTCGACGCGCTCTCAGGCGTGCCGAAATATGTACATAGTGAACGCCGAATTTTTGGATGGCAACCCTACGAAGCAGTAACCCGGTTTGTCTCATTTTTGAACTTAAATTTACTTTTTTGTGTTTTAAAAAAGCCCGTATGCAAAATGTCGGCTCTTTAAGTGAACGCGTTCTCGAGTTATCATGAGGATGGACAGATAGACGGACGGACATGCAAAACTCAAAATACATTTTATATTATACGTGGATGTCCAATTCATTTTGCTCTACCATCAATATTTCTGTGCCTTATAAACGGAATGGCAAATTTAGTAAACCCTATAGATTTCATCTGGGGTATAAAATCACGGATAATGACACTTTTGTAACAACTGAATTGCGGACGAATGATCATTGAATTTTCCCATATATCTAAGATATTACAGAAGCCAGGGGTTGTTAAACAAAGAAAAGAACTGAATAAAAAGCCCATACGTAAAATTAGCCTTTTAAAATTATTTTAGAACGTTAATAAAAAATACAAACGTTCAAATTTGTAATTTAGGAAAGCACTCGCGCTATTGTGTGTACTATGTGTGTTCAAGATAATTCCACTAGTTGAGTAATGATATAATTTTTTATGTTACATTAATTTCATTAGTTAAGAAATAAAGGATTTTTAATGTTTTTAATGTTACATAAATTTTAAATCAATTATTATTGAGTTCAATCGGAAAATCAATTTTACGAACATTTTTCTGTGCAAACCTATTTCAATACATGATTTTCTTACAGCTTCAGAGAAATAGGGCTTGATGCACGTGAAGCGTCATTTTATACCACACTTGTAGAGTTGTAGATTATTGTCTCCTGACGGAAATCTACATGGGAATGCAAACTTAGATAAGTATCTGGACTTTAAAAAGTTATTATCACTCTTACCTAATGCGCAGAGATTTATTTAAGATTATCAAAGAAAAAGTTATTTAGGCAGAGTCCAATGATTGGCGGTAACATCATCATAGCTGTGGCAATCTGCTTTAAAGTAATTCTCCCGTCTCTTCCCATGCTTTCCAACTAATCAGTAAACGGTACTGAGCGCCATGAATCTGGCAATATCGCTGCGGTTCCTGCTAAGCAATTCCTTTGTTTTCATGTTAACAGGTCACATTTTCTGAATATAGTGCAGGTTAATTACGCTTTTCCATTTGGGGTTCGCTTTGGATAGGCAATGAGTAAAAAACTCCCTCATAGTCCTCAGCGTACGTAAATATGTTCTGCATGAAAGCAGCGAAGAGCAGAGTTTCACCTAGTCTGTTCGTCAGCCAATTCTTTTTCTTTCAGGCTCCTATGTCCTGAAAACCCGTGAAGGGTAACTTTATAGTGACTACCTAGAGAAGTACACTAATTGCGTTAGTGACGATATTATCGCGAGTGTCTTAGATTAAAGACAAAATATCGCAAATTTATCTCTAGTCCAGAGATAAACTTCTAACAGTATTGACTAGGTAGGCTTTTGTAAAATCACAAACGTTTCCTGGGTACATTTTGAATACAAATTTTCGACAGATGACGCATTTTTTCAATATTAACACAATTTTTTGGGGGGAAACAATTTATACAGGGTGTTCCGTAAATTATGTAATACCCGAAGGCTATGGTCATACTAAACGAGGAAAAAATTGTATGGTGGGGGGGATCCTAATGGCTTCCGAGCTAAAGGGGCTTAAAGATATTTGGGTATATTTTTATAAGTCACCCTGTAACTTCTGAACGTTACACCTTATGATGATAATTTAAACTATGGTAGATAGATAATCATTGCACCTTTCCAATGGTCTATAATTTTTTTCCCTCGTGCTTTGGAAAGTTAGACGTTCACTGAAGCTGTTGTAACTTTTTAAGTATTTATTTGATTGGCATTATTTTTTTTTTAAATAGGTATTTATTTAGCCTTAAAATAAAATAAATAATTAGTGGTTTATATTAATACACAAGGAATTAAGAGCCTTCAAAGTCAGAACTTTTCAATTGGAATCCCGAAATTTCAAGTATTCACTAATTTTGTATGGAAACTAAGACTTTGACGTACCATTTTTTTTCTGCCCAGTTGATTACCTTCATATTCATACCTAACATTTATACCTTTGATTAAGAATACAACAACTGTTGTCGATTAATGAACTTACCTCTTAAAAATTTGAAACTTATAAATTTCTTTCAACTAAAATAAGTTTTACTTAGTTTTTTGTTTTATTTTTCTTTATGTTTTATTACCATTTAAGAAATATTTTATTATACTTATTCACAACAACATAAACAACTATCAAGCTAATAAAATTAGGTTATAATAAATTTTCGGTATATTACTGCGCTCCATTATGCAGATTTGTGCCCTTCTTCAAAAACATCTTGGAATGTCAATATGTTGCAATTGTGTCCTGTTCATATGTTATGATTTTCAGAGAATAATTTTTTTCCTTTAAATTCTCCCACACTTAGTTATCCATTGGCGTTAAATCTGGCGACCGTGGCGGTCATTGAATAGGAACACTGCGACCAATCCATCGTTCATGATACTTTTCATCCAGCCAATGTGTTACTGCTCTGGTACTATCCTGCTGAAGGATCAATCTTCTTCGGATAATAAAAAGTTGAAAGAAGAATGTTTTTCAAAATATGGAGATAAGTTTCTCCGTACAAAATCCCTTCGAAAATGTAAGGTCTGATCAGGTACTCATCCACGGGACTCAAACCATGAAACCAAATGGATGCTGCACATTCACCTGATGGATATTATGCGGATTTTCCTGTTGCCTGTGTCAATTGCGAATATTTAGGAATCCTGCCCTTCTGTAACAGAAGTCATTAGTCCATAATATTTTATTTAAAAAGAGGGAAACTCTTAAACTAATTGCCATAATAATAGTACTGAAGTTAATTCATAGTTGGTGGTCCGATGAAAGAATTTCATGTGCCCTGATCAAGTGGTAAGGGTGATACCTGTTTCTGTGAACTATCCTCCATACCGTTGTCTGTCCAACGCCTAATTGGTGAGTAATACTGCGGATATTTATCTCAGGATTGCTTTCTACCATCCGTAATATTCTTTCTTCAATCGTAACATCCTAATAATTAAAAGCAATTGGTTATTCAATTTAAATGATAACAAGAAAAAAATCTACATTTAAGATACTACGTAAGATTTCCTGAAGAATCTCTCCTGGTAAATACAGGTCCAGTGTTCAAAAGATCATTCTTAAGATCCAGCCGCGTACTAATAATTCAAAGATCTCACATTAGTTTATCAGCATGCATTTGTCGCAATTGTACTCATCAGCATTTCGTACATTGAATTTTTGTTTATCACATTTCGTGGTAACTTGAGTATCGTGCCCACGGCTTGAATTATCTTTTCTTGCGAGAGCTTCATGCCGCTATATTCATTCTGATAAGACTAAATGTTTAAATTTGGGTAAAATTGTTTTACTTTCTCATTAACGACGTAGGCCCTTGGTTCTTGTACCAAAACTTCTGATCGGGGAGCACAAGCGCATAAACTTGTACACCAAAAATATTATTCCGAAAGTGGATTAGCTGAAATATTTGGGATAGGAGAATAAGAACAACCGTTCGCTTTGCGTTTTTAAACCAAACTAAAATTTACTCCGCACTAATTAATTTACATAAATTTCAACTCAAGTGAAGACATGTACTTCACCGTGTGAATAACTTACTCAGCACTTAGTCTAGTGTAAAGCTACACAGTTCCGAAAATGCATCTATGGATGCAGTAAGCGGCTCTCCAATAAGCAAATGGCCAGGAGTTAGAGCTGTTAGGTCATTACGATCGGCCGACATTGGGGTCAGCGGCCTGGAACTCAATATGGCTTCGATTTCCATCATTAACGTCTCCAGCTCTTCATATGTTAGCGCTGCTGATGCCACACTTCTTAGAAGCAGGTGTTTTGCCGATTTCACTGCGGCCTCCCACACCTCCCACAAGCCACCGAAATGAGACTCTCGCGGGGGATAAAGTGGAAATCAATTCCGCGTGAGTTGCAAGACGAAGCTATTTTCGCTTGAGCGTCATCAGAGTAAATGGTCTCACTTAGCTTGTGTAATTGGTTCCCAGCTCCGACGAAGTTCGTCGCATTATCACAATACAAATTTTTGCAGTGACCTCTTCGTTCCGCGTTAACGTCTTAGAGCTACTAAAAAGGCTTCTGTTGTCAAGTCACTCACGACCTCTAAGTGGACTGCCTTCGTGCCAAAGCAACTGCCACATAGGCCTTGTGAGGTTGTTTGCCTCTGACTCGGTAGTGTATGAAAATTGGGCCGCAAAAATCAACCCCGGAATTGATGAATGGTCTGGCGGGCCATTATTTGTGATAGCAGCTTGGGTTTGGCCTTCGCACAACGCACGCAGTGTTGAACTATCGATCTGGCCAAAATGTTGCCCTTAATGGGCCAAAAGCGCTGTCGCGTGGTGGCTAATAGTGTCTGTGGTCCACTGTGCAAATTTTCATTGTGCAGAGATTTGATTCTTCCAAACGTCCTCCTACGCGAATTATGTCATTTTCGTCTCAAAATGGTGCAAAATCGCTTAGAGAGCTCCTTTTGTTCACTTCCTTGTAGTGGCGAAGTTGATTAATTTCTTCGTGAAACTCCGACTGCTGCATTAGCTTTATGAGCACATAGAGTGCAGAGTCGAGTTCCTTGACCATAAGAGTTGCATCCTTTGATGAGGGTGATGCCTTCGAGCCCTTCACCTTGTTGATAAATTTAATTAAATAAGCGGTAATTCGTTGCAGCCGTCTGAAGGAATTCCCATGCTGAATGTTGCATATATGATTATAAAAAGGGGGGACCGTAAAACCAGAGATTATGTGCTTTCAGCTTTTCAGGTGTAGTTCCCCTTGATAGAACATCAGCTGGGTTCACCTTCGAACTGACGTGGCGCCATTGCTGAGTATTTGTGAGTCCTTGAATTGTCGATATGCGATTTGCAACAAAGACTTGAAATGATGATGAAGTGGAATTTATCCACGCCAGAATAATCCCAGAATCTGTCCAAAAATGTGTGGGGCTGTTTTCCAGGTTTAAGTCTCTCTCAATACGGCTTGCTAATTTGGCAGCGCAGAGCTCGAGTGTGGGCAGTGTGACTTGTTTGATGGCGGCTATTCTGGATTTGGAGCAAATAAGTCGGACAACAATTCTTCCATCAAAAGTGGTTGATCGAATGTACATAGCGGTGCCGTATGCCCTTTCGGATGCATCCGCAAATGCATGAAACTGTACTGTTTTTGGAACGTCGCCTCCAAATGCGTGTCTAGGGAACTGTATGTTTTCCATGAACAGGAATCCTTCGTGAAATTTAACCCACCTTGTGTGTAGCTCCATTGGAAGGGAAGCATACCAGTCTAACTTAAGTTGCCACAGTCTCTGTAGAAATATTTTAGCAGTGACGACGATTGGTGATATTATCCAGAGTGGATCAAATAGACCAGCTATCAGTGATGTGACACTGCGTTTCATGACTCGTGATTTGTCAATACAACAGGTTTTCACATAAAATTGGTCCGATTTTTGCAACCATATAAGGCGCAGGGTTTTTAAGCTTTCGTCCATTTGCTCACTGAAGTCTATTGTATTGCCTGATCTTCCGGTGGTATGTGTTTTAGTAATTGGGAATCATTCGAGTACCATTTCCTGAGTTTAAATCCCCCTTCAGTTAGCAATGACATGAGTTGCGACTGTGTCTGTATCGCTTCATTGAGACTATCGCTGCCAGCTATTACATCATCTACGTACCAACTGTGGATTTTGACGCCAAAGGAAGTCTTCCACTTCCGTCATGGGCTAATTCGTGCAGGCACTTTGTTGCCAAATATGGGGCTGATGTTGTGCCATATGTGACTGTCACTCCTGGGTCACTCCTCCAGAGGATCAGCTGATATTTTCGATCATCTTGATTAATCAGCACCTGACGGTACATTTTTTCGATATCTGCCGAGAAAACAAATCGCGGCATTCGAAATCGCAATAAAATCGAAAATAGGTCATCTTTATGGTGGGTTCAGTATGCAAAACATCATTTAAAGACAGATTAGTGGATGTTTTTGCCGATGCGTCGAAGACTACCCTAACTTTAGTAGAAGTGCTTTCCGGTTTGTGAACACCATGGTGTGGCAGGAAGTAGTATGGAGTCGTTAATTTCTCCATGTCAATTTCCTCCATATGACCCAAACGTTCATGTTCCTCCATGAATCCCACATAGTGTTGCCTAAGTACATTGTTTGTAGCTAACTTTCTCTCCAGAGATAAAAATCGATTCGCGTAATTGTGTGGGATCACTCGGAATTTGACCAAGAAGCGTCCTTCATAGTCTCTTTGAGTTGTTTGGTTGAAGTAGATCTTGTTGTGACTCAGGTGCCCAATGCCCCGAATCACAAGCATAATGCTTTGGGTACACTAGAATCATTTTTAGTAGGTGAAAAGAAATTTTTCGAAACTGGGTTTCTTGAAGAAACATTTTTTTTCCGTAATCTAAGAAATATTGTAGCAAATGTTATACCATTTTAGAATCCTTATTAAATGCATCAACTTTTAAAGTTACTTGCCAAACTGACGTAGTACATTTTTTTTTTCATTACAGTCAGTGTTGGGTGAAATATTAATTTTCTATTCTTGGTTCGGCAAAATGTGACATTTTCTTCCAAGCTGGAACAGTAGGCTTAGAATTTAAAGCAGCATGTTACATAAGCACTATTCGGGATTACATAAGAAAAATAAAATTGAAAAAAGTAAAGATTTGTAGAAACAGGAGCTAAAAAACCATCACAAGATGTACATTTTCTCGAAACCAAAGAAATGTCCATAATTTGAAAAATACATGACTTATAATTTTTTTTATATTTGGCTGGTAACTGTTATGATTTGGTCTATCACCCGATTCCGGCTTGACGTCGACTTACGGAACACCCTGTATATAACCTATTTTGCGCTCAGGTATTTAAAAAAATTATCGAAAAATGCGTACTAAAAAGTGAAGAATATCATATAATAAAGCTAAAAAGAATAAGAGGAAGCCAAAATTGTCAGAAATCAGTCATAGGTATTTCAAAATATTGCTAAAACATAAATGAAAAAGCTGATTAAAATTATTTCGTAATTGGTGACAATTCGTATATACATATACGGCATATTCATAATTTTTTTTTTCTTTCTTATATTAATTACTGCTCATTACCATATCATGAATACAATTATCAAAAAAACAAAAATCTTTTTCCAAAAAATTTTCTCAGAAGTTTTCCATTAAGCAAATCTAACAAAGAGTTCTCCACTGTGTTTTTCCCACATATTACAGATTACTGAATCACTTTTACTTATACATAATTATTTACACATAACCAACTTAACAGCTGTTTATTGCTGTTGATAAATT